>CAMPDV010000214.1:0-491178 GCA_946699065.1 Loxodes magnus
GTAAATTTAAATAAAAAAAATCTTAATCTGGTCAAAATGATGAAAAAGATTGGTAGCAAGATTTTAGCCCATCAAATTAAAATTTTTTGAAGAAAGAAGAAGAAATCTAGGAATTATGAGAAATTTCGACTTTTGTTTAATTTAATTTAAAATTTAAAATAAATAATTTATTTAAAAAATAAAATAGTCAGTTTAACTAGGATTTTTAACTTTAAATAAGTTTTAATTTTAAAATTAATATATTAATTTTAATAATTTTGCTATGATATAACTCTAGTGACTTTTATACATATAAGTTTAGGATTTTATTTAATTCTTTATTTCCTTTAAAATTTTAAATTAATACTAACAAAAATTTTTATTTTATCTAAATCTTTCATAAAATTAGATTTGTCTTTATTTATTATTCAATTATTAAAGATCTAATAAATTAAAGATCACATGGAAATTTATATTAAATTTAAAAATTACATAGTATGCTTACCTTAATCATATAAATTAATTTTTTTCTTATTATTTACAATTTTATTTTTTGATTTAAGACTTAAATTATAGATAAAAATATAACGAAAAGAAGGAAAAATAAAAGAATTTATTTATTTAAATGTCCATTTCCCTTAATTTTCTTTTTATTTCTTTATTGTTTTTAAAGATATAAGAACTATTTTTATTTTTAATCTCTTTTTTCCGCATTTTAAATGTATATCCTTTATTTTTTGAAACTGTAGTCGCAAATTACAAAGATTTTGCTCAGTTATTAGTGAATTATTGTGATAAATAATTAAATACCTTAATTAAAATATTTTCTAATTTATATCAAATTACATTCGAGAGTCTTGCTAGTTTAATTAAAAATGTTCTTAGTAATTATTTAAAATAATAGGTATAATAGCTTAACTCAATTATATAAGCATAGTTTTTATTAATTATCTCTTAACTTTATTTAATCTGAAATTTAAAAAAGCTATTAAACATTTTAAGAAATAAAGTCTAATTGTTTATAATATTGCTTTGAAGTTTGATATCCAGTTTGTAAATCTTGTAAACTAACTGGATGATTAATAATAGATAGCTTCTACTATGATTTAGTATATTTATACCTAATTATTTTCTTTTATGATTCCATTAATTTTGAATACTTTAAACATATAATAATTATATTATTATATCTCTCTCACGATAAATCAATTATAGTAGTTAGATGGTTTACAAATAAGTTAAATAAAACTAATAATTACTCTATTTAAAAATTTAGTTTCTACTAGAGATGCTTCAAATATAATAAGCAAGCTCATTCAATCTATCTTATTAAACTGTTTTCTATTTATTAAATATATCAAACTGAAAAAAGTAGAAATAATTAAGTTTTCCACAAAATATAAAAAAAGTAAATTAATACAATACTAAAAATTAATATTCTAAGGACTTTATAAAAACTAAGCATAGAGAAATACTAAGATGATATAACTATTATAATTTAAATGAAAGAATGAACTAAGAAAATTAGATTAAGCAATTTAGGTTTATCTTCTAAATAATATTGCTAGTAGAATATGAAAACAGTATTTAACATAGTAAAATATGAACTTTTATTTTGATTATTTAATCAAATAAGCATCATTAGCATTTAAGATATAAATAATAGAAAATAGATGTAAAATGTTCATTAGATTAAAGGATTCCTTAAGGCAATAATTTTAATTCTTACACTATTTAAATTTAAAAATAAAAGAAAAATGCTAGACCTATATATTTGATGAAGGATTAATGAAAATAGCCGATAAATATTATTTTATATCAGAAACATATACTTAGAGGTATAGGACAGAGAGAAATATTTTAATTGGAATACCTAGATTTTTTAGATAAATCTAAAATTAAATATACATTTCTTCCAAATTTTAAAAGAATCATTCTAAAGTATTTTTCCTTTTTATTCTTTTTAAATATATTCAGATTATTAAAATTTTTTAATTTTTCAGAAAAAGCATTGGTTTTATCCACTAAGATATAAAGAAAATAATGCATTAAATATTGTAATTAAATAGTTAAATTATGTGAAATTAGTTTTAATAGACTAAAAACACTTTAGTTAATCACTTTGCAAATATTAATTAATTGAATAAGCTTGCTTAATTTTGATTATTTATTCCTCTTAAATCTATTTATTTTTTATTAATTAAACCAATAGTTTCTTTATTAAAATGAACAATTACTAATATACATTTATCTAGTTTAATAAATTGCTTAAGCAAATTTTAATTTTTAAATTAAATTATTAGATAAATAAAATTTATAAAGGATATATACTCTATTTTTAGATGGGTAAACAAAATATTATTTGGCTTAAAATTAAAAATACATATGATAAACCAACTGCAATTTATCCATCTAATTAAATAAATTTTATTATATTAAAAATATTTTTAAATTAATTATCTAAAGGTTATGTCTAGAAATAATTAAAGCTAGAATTTTAAAATTGTCTATCATTTTTATTATTTAAACACTCAGCTCTCAATTTATTTATAATAATTAAGAGTAAACAATTTTATTTTAGCTTCTGGTTTTATTCACTGTCTAGATATTAGTTTTATTTTGTTTAATTTATCTTTAATTTTCATTCCTATTGTTTATTTTAATTATCAGTTAAAAACATAGAAATTTTGTATAATTTAGATATTTTTTCCTAATTTTGGGACTTTAAATTGATTATTGTTATTTTCTAAGATTTGTTTATATAATTTTATCTATTAAATCAAAACTATTTTTTCTATTTTATTAAATATTAAAATATTAATTTCATCAGTTTTAGTTAAATAAAATTGTTATTTTGTTAGTTTATTATTCCTTTGATTTTTTATTTTTATTTATCATTTATATTTGTTTCTTGCCCAATGATGGCATAAATTAATTTAAGTGATTATAAGGACTTTCAACTTTATTCTCATATCCAAATAAAATGTATATTTGATTACTAAACTTCAAATACAATATATCTTTGAATTATGGTATTAAAATAAATTTAGAATTTTGCACAATTATTCTTCTTACTATACTACTATGTTTTTTATTTATTCAATTTATATATGTAGCACTATCATATAGAATATATTTACCTTTACAACTTTAAGAAATTTCTTGATGATTGTTAAGATTATAGTTAAATTAGTTGAAATGTTGATTCTCTCATTTATTAATACTCTAATCTTTAATCTTTAATAAAGATTATTTTTTAATTGATATAGTCCTAGATATGCTTAATTTAATTTTTTCTATCTCATAAAATTAAAGGTTATTTTGGAAGTAGCTAGAAATTAGAAGTTTAAATTAATTTATAAAAATGAAAAGGTTTATTTTTATGGTAATACTTCTTGATAATTATAGATGAATTTAGTAAATTATTTTACTTTTATTTCTATCATCAGCTATATATCTTTAAATTAGTGACTATAATTAGAAATTTAAATCATTTATTTAATATTTTTCCTTTCTACTTTACTCTTATAATATCGAGCATTCTTTTTAAATTTCTTTTGTTATAGAATCATTACTGAATGAAAGATTTTACTATATTTATGAATACATTAACAATAGTAAAGCAACTCTATTTTATACTTTTATTATCTAGTTATTTATAATATTTTAATTAAAGTAAACCAAATTTAAATTAATTTTAGCTAAAAAGCGATCACTAGAATTTAGTAGGAGCAAAGCTTTTTATAATAGAAATTAAAATTATTTAGAAGAAAAAAGGATTGGATAGATGCTTTTTTCTCTATTAAGATATTTTAAAAAGATATACAATTTGCTTATATATTAAGATATTATTGTTCTTAGACTTATATAAATAGGTAATTTACTTATAGACTTTTACTCATCAATAAGCAAAGATCAGTCAGATTAAAGTACAAGTAAGAAAATATTTGGTTAATATTCTTATATATTTATCAATATCTAGCCATAGTTATATCAAATTAATTCATTGCTCAGATTATTTTCATAAGCATTTGAAGTAAAATCTAAAGATTTATTTCCTAAAATGGAAACAAAAATTATGTTCTCTATTAACCAAAAAAGCAATCACTTTATTTAGTTAATAATTCATTTTTTCTTAAACATAAATAAATATAAGATAATAAGGTATTAATATAGCTTTAGTCTAATAAGATAAATTATATAAAGAATACTAATACATCTTTTTATAGAAAAGGTTGGATAATTAAAAGATATTGGTATATATCAAAAGAAGATAAAAATATAAAATGTTTATTTTGTATTTATTTAAAGAAAATTCTTTCTTTAATTTACCTTATAGTTCAAATAATTAATAAAAGGAAAACAATTATTTAGTTTCATTAAATCCAAAGATAATTAATTAGTGAAGCTAAAAAAGTAATTTCAATAGAAATAAAAATATAAAAATCATAAATGCAAAACTAATAAATTAAGTTTTCACTAAAAATAGCTTTAAATCAATTAAAAAATCTACTAAAAAGTTATTTATTTCTATTAAATCTTTGCATCTAAATAAAAATTTCTAATATTTTAACTTAAGAAAATTAAAATTATTTATTTTAGCATTATTTATGCACAAGAGTTAGTAGATATGAATATGTTATTACTAAATTGAGATAGTTTGCTTAGCCATATTCACTTATTAAAGAGAAGTATATGGTTGTGATTAATTATTCCTCATTATTTGTAGTTCTGTTCCTAATGTTTTTAATAAGAATCTTTCGGAATTTTGGAAAGTTTTAAAGAAATGAGGATTTTAGGATCAATAAACAAATATTTAGATGAATAGATATTAAAAAAATGGATTATTAAATTTCCTAGAAATCAGTTGACAACAACCTACCTGGCTAAGCCATTAAAGTTGGTTTTCAACTGAAAGAGGGATAACTCTCTCCTAACTAATCACATTTCTAGACGAATAAACCACTAACTATTAATAAATTATTTACACAAATCAACTTTTGACTTAATTCGAAAATGACCCGGGAAACTAATATCAAATTAAAAAACTAATCGAAAACGAAATATTCAATAAAATATTTGGAAATATCAAAAGAATGGAGGTTCTATGCAATTCGAAGTTTGATTTTAAAGGGAATTACGTACTTTTCTTCAAAAGTAAAGAACTAATGAAGAAATACACCAATGAACAATTTTTTCACATTAAACTAGTCGATAACAATATGCCAAAATAATTGGTATAACTAAAAATTGAAGAAAAATTATTTGATAACTAATATAACAGAAATCACTATAAAATAAGAATAGCAAGCACAAATGCAATGAAATTAGATGATATTCTAAATATCTTTTTAATTTTTATAAGCGAAAATATAAAAGAAATTAACTTCAAACAAATAGAAAACAAGTCCTACCCAATAATAGAAATAATATGTGAAATCACATAACAAGAAATTTTAAAATTACCACATGAAATAAAATATTACGATTAAAATATAACTATGAGACACAAAACTTAAATAATATGTATATTCTGTGGCTAAGTGGAACAAAAATTTGACTTCTGCAGAAGAATATAAGATTAAAAAATCGAATAAATAAATAAAAAGGACAAAAAGAGATGAAATTTAAGAGCGCTTAGAATTTTAAGCGCAAATAAAAATTTAATAATAAGAGCTAGATAAAATAATTATTTTACAGTCAGCAACGAAACTTTAAGAATTAAAAAATTAATAGTAGCAAAGTAACTAGTAATAGTTTAACAAATTCCTAAACAATAATTTAGTTATATAAAAAGAAATCCCAGAGCACAAAATGTTGCAGGAACTAAAAAAATATATAAGATAACAAGAAGAAACCTTTAATAATATTGAAATATAGCAAGAAAAGAACGAAAAAGAAACAAAATATCAAAAAAGTTCACCTTTAAATTCCTAGAGAAAATTATTTGAATAAAATAACCTTAAGAAATAGTAAGAAAACTAAGAAATGCAAAAAATGGAAAGAGCTAATTAATTTTAGGATGAGACAAACAATGAAGAAGAATCAAGATGAATAGTAATGAACTAAAAACATTTAATTTCATTAATTAAAATAAAAAATGCATCAAATAATATCGAAAAGTTAATGCGCATAAAGAATATTTAATAATTCTTCTTATAAATAAATAATTTCCCATTAAAAATCTAAAAACAAAATACTCATTAAAAAAATCAGAAGAAATAATAAAATTATAAAAAGAAATAAATAATCAAGAAAAATAAATATAAGAACTCTATGAAATTAAAGAAATATTTAAAGATAATAATATAGTGTTGTAAGAAAAATGAACATAATAAATAGATTATAACGATTTATTAGAGTAAGAAATTTAAAATCTAAATATAAATTCAGAGATAGAAAAAGAACAATTTGAATTTTAGATTACCAAAATGAAATTAAAAAAAAGAAAATCTAAAACATGAGTTAGAAAAATAACAAAATTAATACAATATTTAAAATTAAAAAATAATAATAAACAAGGAAAGAGACCAATTATTATAAGATTATATTACTGAAATCGAATAACAATATTTAAAGTAATTGGAAGAAAAAGAGGTAGACATCAAATTTATAATTAAAGAATACGCAAATAGGAATCTAGAAATAAATAAAGAAAATTAAATAATAGAAGATAAGTAAAGCTAAATTATTTAACTACAGAGAAATTTGAGCAAATCATTAGAAGAGAAACAAAATTACTAAGAATAAAAACAACTTAATTCAAAATATACAACAATAAGAAATAATTTAATAACTAAGAAAAAAAAAAAAATTACTTAAATTGATAAATATAATATTAGAGACAATATATTTCTTCTCAAATACAAAACATTTTAAATATCTTCATAAGAAAATAATTAAAAGAAAAGAGAAGCAACAGAAAATTTGGAAAATTTAGAAACAAAATGTGAATAATTCTGATATAAACGTAAAAAAGAAGACTAAAAAGTTATTAAAAGTACTTTAACTTAAGATTTAAAATAATAAAAAATATAAACTAAAACTAAATAAAATTCTAGCCATACTATTTAAATAAATCTAACGCGTTTATAAAACAAAGCCTAGAAAAACACATAAAAAGAAAATTTAGATTAATAATGATGATAAAAACTAATTATTAATAAATAGTTAAAAGCGCTGATTTAATCTAACAAACAAAAAAATAAAAAATTTATCGACTTAAACATAGACTAAAAAATACTAAAAAGAATACCCTGAATATTAGAATAATATAAATGAATTAAAAAAAGTTTTAAACAAGAAGAAAATCTATTAAAAGTAAAATTATATCCAAAGAAAAACTAAATCTGAATTAAACCAAGAGGTTTAAAAGGTGGAGCAAGATAACCACAAAATAATCTCTGAAATCAAGCAAATTAATCACATCACCACTAGTAATATGTATAATAAAACTATGAGAATTAGAAAAAACTATAAAATTTGAATAAATGTAATTTAATTAAAGATAAATAATATAACTAAATATATCAGGACTTTAACTAACTAAAAGATTTTCACCTATTTTTACAACAACTGGAAAATTGAGAAGGAAATGGAATTAATTCATAATATATAGAAGAATACAAAAAAATATACAGAATCGGATCCATAAATATACATGGAGAATACTTTAAAAAAAAATTAGAAATAAATAATCTTATATAAGAAAATAACCTGGATATTCTAATGCTCCAAGAAACTTAAACTACTAAAGAATATGGAATATTAAACAAAAACTTCAAATAATATTTCCTGTAAGGAACTGGAAAAACAGAAGGACTATTTGCTTTTTTTAAAATTGAAGATCAAGTTGAAGAAATTCAAATATAGCATAATTATAACAGGATACAAGCCTTCAAATTAAATGAATTAATAGTTATAAATATCTATATGCCAACTAGTAATCACTCAGTGGAACTAATATATAATTGTTATTAAGAACTAGGATAGTTAATAGACTAATTTAAAAATCACAAAATAATAATATGTGGATATTTTAATGCTCATTTAAATAAATAATAAAACATAAAATACGTAGATGAACTTCTATAGCAATTTGTGCGAACTTTTGATTTAATAGATATAAACTAAGAAAGATAAAATACTCATATAATTAAATAAACAAAGCAAAGATAAATAATTTATTATATATTCACTAATTAAAAAAACAGTCAATAAGAAAACTTCAGATTTAACGTTTAAGAAGAAGTGGGATTAACAACAGATCATTTTCTACTCATAACATAAACTTAAATTAGATAACCAATTATCTAAAAAAATGACAAGTTCACATAAGTTAAAATAAGTTATAAATTGAAAAAATTAAAATAAGATATCTGAAAGTATTCCTATAAAGAAGAATATAGAGGGACATATGAATTTTTTAATTAATTAATAGATGAACAAAATCTAGAAGAATAATACGAATTTATTATAAATCTAATTCATATATCAGCATTCAGAAGTGTAGGAATTAAAAGACAACAAGAGGTTAAAAAATCTTAAAAATAATACTAATAGATGCTGAGAAAAAATATAGCTAGAAATATGTATATGTAAGAAATAAATTAATATAATAGAAATAACAATTACATATTAAAACTCAAAAAGAAATATTTAAAAGAAAAAAAACAAGTACAGCAAAATGTAAAAAGAAGAACAACAGCAAAATAAAAATAATTAATAAATATTCCTAAATGGTAATAATCAAGAAATGGCCAATTAAGACAAAAAGATTTTAAACCCAAAAAAAGGAACAAAAACGAACCTGACGAAAATGTAATAAGAAGACTTCATTCAAAATTGAGAGAAAAATGTATTTAATAAATAATAAAATCTTTCTCTAAACTAAAATAACAAAATTAATAAAGAAATTGACAAAATCTATGGAACAAATATTAAAGAAAGATTAAAAAAAAATAAAAAATGAGAAAATATTCTATACTAGTAAGTATGAGATGTAATAAGATTTTTACCTAACAATAAGGCTCAAGGATTTGATTCAATATCAAATGAACTAATAAAAAACGCATCACACGAACTATGATAAATACTATGCAAATTTTTCTAAAATTGTTAGAAGCAATAAAAACTACCTAAAAATATGAACAAAGTTAAAATAATAATGTTTCACAAAAAAGGAAACAAATAAAATTGAAAAAATTACAGACCGATAGCACTCATAAACGTAATTTAAAAAATATTTGATAAATTAGTAACTAGTCAATTATACTAAGAAATATAAGATTAAGATATATTAAACAAAGATTAAAAAGGATTTATAAAAAAGATGCAAACTGCTAATAATATATGATAATTAAAACAAATCATAGAAAACTATAAAAATAAAAAGAAAAAAGAAAATTATAATAAAGACTTATTAATCACGTTAATTGATGTAGAAAAAATGTTCGACACAATAAATCGCAGATTTTTATTTGACCAGATGAAAAGATTAAAAATTTCGTAAAATATAATTAATATAATAAAAGATACATATTAAAAAGTATAAATTAACTTCTATCTTGATGAAGAAATAACTAGAAAAATTGGTAAGTAAATGGAGTCTTACAAGGTAGCTCAAGTGGACCAATATTAGCAATAATATACTATGATATAGTATTAAGGTATTTAGAAAAATAGAAAAACTAGGGCATAAAATTCAAAAAATTTATCATGCTAAACTTGCTTGAGCAGATGATTTAATACTAATATCAAATAATCAAAAAAATATGTAAATTTTACTAAACGAAACTGAAAACATTTTTAAATTAATAAGACTTAATATTAACACGGAGAAATGCGAATTTATATAAATACTCAAGAATAGAAACACAAAGAACAAAGAGATTGAACTTTTTCTATTAGGAAAACAAATTTATCAAAAATAACAAATTTAATACCTAGGATATCAAATAAACTAACTTAATGAAGAAAAGGTTCAGGTTGAGTACCTCTTCAAGAAATTTTAATAATCGATATTTATATTATAATCCTAATTCTTTAAAAACTATAACAAAATATAGCCAATTAACTTTAAGAACTTATTCAGATTATTTATAATGCCAAAATTAGAATACTGCTCGGAATTAATCCCATATAGTATTCAATTAGGAATAACAAAATGAAAAAATAAAATCTAAATAGCACAAAGATAAATCCTAAGAAAATACTTGAAAATTCCACAAGTATCATTTAAAGAAATATAGTATATATATTTCAACTGATGTAAATTTGAAGATTCTACAGCATAAAGATTTTTAAAATTCTACAAAAAGTTATAAGATTAATTCAGAAATGATCAAGAAAAAGAAAAAAGTAGATAAGATACAAAATTCTAATAACTTTTCAAACAGAGTTAAAAATAGAACTCAAAATATAAAAAAAGCATTAAAAAAATTGAAAAATACTATGAAATAAACAATGAATAAATAAAAGATCTTAACATAAACAATTATACTAAAGAAATCTAAAAAAAATTACAAAAAAATTTTCAAGGAAACAATATAGAGAATATAAGATATGAAAACAGCCGAAATAATTTATAGACAATATAAAAATGAGACTAAATTTAAAAAATTACTAATATAACAACAAACAAAGAATTAATAAAATAATAAAAATTAATTTATAGACTAAGAACGCAATTAATATTTTTTAGAGCTGATCTCTCAGAAAGACATATTGATTAAGAGTAGATACTATGCATTTGTTAGCAATAAGAAAAATTTGAACACGTCTTTGATTGCTAGTATTACAGATAAATTATATAAGAAAACAGTCTTCAGATACAAGAAACATTATAAAATTTACACATAAACATAAATCTGAAAAGAAGGAAATAATAAATATACAATAAACAATGAAACTAATAAAAAATAGAGAAAAATTTAAAAGAAATGCTAGAATATAATCAAATATTAATAAATTAAGAAACAAAAAAGAATAAATAAATCCTAGAAGATATTGATCTTAAGATTAAAAAAGCATGGTTAGAATAAAACAAAAACATTAACAAATAACTTGATTTTAAGAATGATTGAGGGAAAAATAAATCCATTAGTAATATTTGAATAAAGAAGACTTAAAATAATTATTTTTAGAATGAACGAAGATACAAGAAGAAGAGAAACTAAACTAAAAAAAATCAAATCAAAACAATAATGAAAGTCTAAGAGTTTCAGAATGAGAGTGATATCATAAAAATTATTTTATTAAGCCGAATGGCGAACATTATTTAATTTATTTAATTTAATTTAGATGAATAGATCTAAAATTTCATATGCCAAATTTAATTAGACTAAATATGCTTATTTAGCCACATTTTAGAAAATTCTCTATATTTCGAAAATAAAAAATATTAAATAGCCAGGTTAAATAGATGGAATATATTTCATAAATTATAATCAAATAATTTTGATTTTTTGCAAATATTTATAGTTTAGGCCTAAGACAAGCAGAAGTTCTATTTTAAAATTTACATCAAAATATACTCAAAATAACTTAAATATTTAAGAGAGTGTATAACTCATTTCTAGGAATGTGAAAGCTAAATCATTATTTTAGAGTTTTCCCATAATTTTGCAGTTAATTCTTGTTTCCATTCGAACAAATTCTAAATATTCTAACTAAACATAAAAAAAGAAAATTATTTAATGAAAGCAATATCTAATAACTATATGATAAAATTAGGAAATTACAAGTTTTTTAAAGCTTATTAAAGTAATCACATCAAATTTAATTATTTTCGTATATTTATTAAAAATAAAAATAATTTCATTGAATAAAATATTTATTTTCTAAATTTATAGCTCTTCATTCTATTTGTTGTAATGAGCTATTATGTATTTTATTATATTTTAGAATGAAATATTAAATTCTAAAATCATAAATTAAATCTCCCTTTAAAAGCTTTTATATCTATAGATTTTTAAGCAATATATCATATATTATTATATAGAAGGCTTAAGTTAATTTAAAAATTATTTAAAACATCACTATTAAAAACTACTGATAAAGTATTTATATAAACTTGCTAGTATAAAATATTAATTTTATTTGTAAATAAATCTTTTAAAGTTTTCATGTGCCTTTCTTTCTTGATTTTATAAGTTTATTTATTAAACTTTTGTGAATACTCTTCTCTATGGAAATGAATCTTTAGCTATTATTACAAGTTTTAAAGTAATTTTAGATTTTCACTCTTTCAAGATAACTTTAATTTTAGTGTGTTATATTAAAATGATATAAAGCTTTTACCTTAGTTTAAGCATCTAATTTAATAAGTTAGCTGGTATTATCATATTTAGATTAGATTAGATTTCTATTAAATTTAACTCTAGTAAACTTATAAATAAGTTAATTTAAATGGTAGATATAATAATCCTATGTTAAAATAAGCATAGCACTAAAATAAATAAGCTATCTATATTCTATGTATCCTATATAATAAATACATACTAATTATATTTTAAGGTATTTAGACTATTATTAGAATTTAACTGTATATGAGAAAAGTATAACCATCTCTATGAAAATTAATGTAATACTAGAAAATTATTAAATCTATATTAGTGTTCTTCAATTTAAATTTAAATTTAACTAAAAAAATTTGTGGTACCTTCAATTTTCAGAATATGTTCTTCCAATTGAAGGTATTATATTGTTTTTAAATGTTATTATATATCAAGTTTATTGCTCTTCAGAACTAATTTTCTAGTTTAGGCTTTTTTTTTCTTCTAAGTATCTCCTTTCTTGTTCATTTTCAAGCTAACTTTCATTTTTTTCTATTTTCTGTTGTCAATCTTCTTCTTCTTCATCTTCGCTATCGTTTTCCTCTTCGTTCCAATCTTCTTCTTCCTCATCATTTTTCATCTAATTTTGTTGGACATCTTATTCTTTGTTTTCTTGTTTTTATTATTCTTCATTCTCTTCATTAAAATTTTCTATTCTTAGATTTGCTTCTTTTTATTATTTCTCGTATTGCTCTTCTTCTTTCTCTTGTTATAGAATTTCTCGCCTCCTTTTGATAAACATTTGAATGAATATTTTTATTTATTCATCCACCATTTCTATTTTTTTCTTAGGAAAAGAGTTTATATATAGTTAATCGTAATTTATTAGTTTCAAAATATCACATTAACCAATTTTGGAGACCAATCATTCTCTTATATCAATGTAATATATACATTCCATTACATGTTGGAGAGTGTCATATTCTCCGCATATACAAAAAGGGTTTTCAATAATATAATTTCGATCTTTCAGAGTCTTTCGAAATGCGTAAGACTGACTTCTAATCTTATAGATGCAAATTATTTCTTTCAAATATTTTTTGTTTAATTTCGTGTATGTTATTTTGGGGAATTATCTTAGGTTTTAAAATTGTTCTGTATATATTTATGCAGTAGGCATTCTGCTGAATCTTGAAAGAGCTAATTCAAAATATGTCTTTTTATATTTATGCCTACACATATCTACTGAATTAAGTTAAGTTGTTATTGTGCTCTTTATTATCAATTTCTATTTTATAAAATGGGGCCAGTTTCTAAACTTCATCATAATATTGATATCCCTCTTTATAATTATTCTCAAACAATATTTCAATAGATGAATAAGGTTGATTTTAGCTTTCATTTCTAATCTTAAAGAAAAACCTGAAATACTTAAGACCATCATGTGTTTGAATGGCATCCAGTTTAGGTCTACAAAGCATGATTCATTAAACGTATTTCCTGCTGATTAAAAGGCTTTTCTGGCTATTAACCTCATGCTCTTTTCAATTCTGTTCGAGATTCCATTTATTCCATACTGCACAGTCCAAGGTATTAAGTCCCCACCGTATTCTGCTTTAGGAAGCGTGAACAGTCTACAAAGCATTTTGAAATTTAAAGGTGTTACGTTTCTATATCTTGATAATGCAAATACTGCCTTTTTAATTGCTGAAAGATAGTTTGCAGCAACGTATTTGCAATGGTT
Source organism: Loxodes magnus (assembly GCA_946699065.1). NCBI lineage: Eukaryota > Ciliophora > Karyorelictea > Loxodida > Loxodidae > Loxodes > Loxodes magnus. The sequence continues at coordinate 13,999 of CAMPDV010000214.1, forward strand.
AATTAGATTCTTCTTTTGGTGAAGGATCACTCCTAAATATGTGACTTGCTGTTTCTAAATTATTGCTTGGTCTCCTATTTTTAAGTCTAGTTTTGTTTCTTTGCTTTTCTTTTTTAAAAACTATAACGTTTCGCATTTGGAGACATTTATTTTAAGAAATGTCTAATTGAAAATGGAGTTTGCTTCATTAATAAGTGACTACATATTTTTTTATGAGTTCGATAATAGGATTAAATCGTCAGCTCAACCTCTACAAGTGAACCTATTCTTAAAATTAGCACATCTGAATCCTAATATTTCTCCTTTGTTTTCTATATGTCTAATGACAATGTCATAGTATAATAATTCAAGCACAGGTCCATGCGAACTTCCTTACATCACTCCATTGCTAAATTTCAATTTCTAAGAATTTGTTCCGTCTATAATAAAGGAAGTAGTTAAGTTATTATAAAATGATTCTAAAGCCAAGATGAGACCTAGTGGTAATTTGACTCTTCTTAGTTATTTAAAAAGAATTCTTCTTTCAATAGAATCAAACATTTTCTCTACGTCAATTAAAGTTGCAATCAGTTTAATTTTTCCTTTCGCTTGTTTTCGATAAAGATCTATGATTTATTGGATCACTCATATTTATTAGGTGGTTTATTTGTTCTTCATAAACCCCATTTAGCTTGAGTGGATTAACTGTCTTTCATAAATTATTGAGTAGAGTCTCTTCGTAAGGGCCTTATCATATAATTTCAAAATAGTGTTGATAAGGGAAATAGGGCGTCAGTTTTTTCAATCGTCTTTACTTCCTTTTTTGAAAATGGGGAGTGTTCTTCAATTTAAGACAATAAATCTAATATTATTACTAATCACTTTGCTTATACTACTCTATTTATGAAAGCCAATCAATTTATTATACTTTATATAAACTTTTTATAACCAAATAAAGTAGAAAATATTACTAAAATAATCAAAATAAAAGAAAGGCTTTGCTTCATAAATTAGAAGAGCTTATTAAAATTGAAAGGTAAATTAACTTAAATAGTTTTAAAAATGATTAAATTAAATAAATTTTAAAATAACTAATTGTTTAATTCTTATTCCTTAAGTTAAAATTATATAATATAATTGATATTATTAGCTTGGGATCAAAAATAATAGGCTAATCAATTATTTATATTCACAATTCTTTATTTTTAAATAAATCTACCAATTCAATACTCATAAATAAATAACATGTATAGCTAAATTTAAAAAGATTAATAGAGATATTAGATTAAGTCTAAATTCTTTAACTTAAAATATTAATTTCAATCTTTTTGCTGTTCTAATATCTTAAATCCATTAATATAAATATGAGTACTTCAATAAATCACTATCTCTAAATTGTTTAAGAATCTTAAAGGAAGATATAGTTGCTACGAATAAGTAAATTAATGCTTATTAAATTAGTCATATTTAATAAGTAGAGATAAAAAGTAAATATCTAGCTGTTAGTAATTCTAAGGATTCTATCGTCTTTTTTCCCTTTAGGTTAACTTAAGGTGAGTTTGTAAGAATGCTTATTTCTAACAGAGCCAAAATATTATGAACATTTTTGTAATGAAAGCTTCTCAAATTTTAGCTTATATTCGTATTTTTTAGTTTGGAACAACGATTTTTTGCAGAAAAGAAGCTTTTTAACTTAAACATAAACTACTAAGCAAATTTTATTTCTTGAAAATAAGTAAGGATATAGTAGATTAAACTAAACCATTTTATTTAAATAGATCTGCTTTATTTAGAGCAATCGAATAATTAAAATTATCAATTTAATTAAAATAAAAATGCGGTTTGTGAGGATCGAACTCACGACCTTCAGATTATGAGACTGACGCGCTACCGACTGCGCTAAAACCGCGTTATAAAACTACATTTCAAATACTTATAAATCTAATAATCTAACTATAAAAATTAAGAATGCTAATAATTTCTTTAGTTAAAAGATACAAATTATAACTAATTTTCTATATCGATTGGTACTCAGAATTATCCAAGTGGTAGGTTTTGAACTACATAATATTTACTAGTTCATAACTTGTAAATCGAGCACCCTAAGGTAATTGAACAATAATGTATACATTTTCAAATTTACGTAAATGGACTCACAAAGTCTAGTGAGACCTTATTAAGTGATCATGTCTTATAATAATTATAATTAATATTTGTTTCATACTCTAATAGTTAGCAATATTTAATTCATGTCAAAAATTTATTTTCCTGGGATTATACATTTTTGCAAAAGAAACTTTATAGAACCTTATTCTTCTTGATCCTTTTATCTTCATAATATACCGTTCTCCAGATAGGTTAATTCCAAGTAATTTTCATACTTTTCATTTTGTATTTGTCACTGTTTATAGCAATACCATGCTTTAAATTAGCTTTCTTCTATTTAGTTTACCTTCTATCTATCGCACAATTAATACTATTAAATCAAATTTTGTCTTAGAATTAGAATTTAATTTTACCTAGACTTATCGTTTTTTATATATATAATAAAAATTATTTTAAATCCTTTAATTAGAAATAAAAAAATGGCTGGTACAATATTTTGAATTGTCTGATTTCACCTCTGGTTTTGGAGATTCCTTGGTTGGATCCAAGATCTTGAAATATATGGGTCTGAAAAATTGTATTATTTTGACAAGGATTTGAAGACTATGATTATGTAGTTTGCTCTCATTACTCATGATGTTTTCTGTTTACAGAAAATGAAAATAAAAAGATTTCTGTTTGTCCTTTAAAAGACCTTTCAGATAAAGCAGTTAGGTAAATCTAAGTTATCCTCAAACATTCAAAATTAATTCTACTCTAACCTTTTTGCTTTCAATTGATACTTTTTTATAATAACTTCGTTAAATCTTACATAAATTAAAAAAATTCTAACAGAAAGAAACTAAACACCATGTTGCTTACAATTTGATAAATAAGGAGATAATAAATTAATCTATATTAGAATATTAACTAACTAGAATACTATCCTTACTTAAGGAAAATAGAGATATATAAATAGTATAGCAATATACTCATTTAATGTATATAAATTTATTTACTTTACATAAAGAAATAAATAATTGAAAGTATAAAGCTAAAAATATACTATCAAATATATTTAGTTCATATGGTTTATTTAATAAGCAATATTTTTAATTTAATAGGTTTACTTTTATTATGCGCGTCTCCACTTTCCTTCTTTTATGTTATAAATATTCATTATCTTGTCTGAATCAAAAAAATAAATGAAAATATCTTATATAATTGCCTTTGTGTTTATATATCTAGGCTCTTTCATTTTTGCTCCATGTCTGATAACTTGTTTGAAATCAAACATATAAGTCGCATCTAAATTACCTCCAGAATTTCATACTAAACACGCCTTTAAATCTTAAACATAAGTTGCACTATTCGAACTTTTTTAAGGAAGTTTGCAAAGTTACAAAACTCACTCATTATGAACTAAATTATTTACTCAAATCTTATGTGAAGCTTCAGACTCATACCCACCTAAAACTATCAACTAATTGTCATTATAGCATAAACCGAAAGTACTTAAATCAGTTTAAAAGATTTGAATATTAGACTTTCTCTAGAAGTTATTTTTTAAGTAGAAAGTTTCATTAGATTTATTACTTGATCCACATATAATAAAAACATGTTCCTTCTAGTCAAATATAGTTCTATGGTATATTCTTTTAAACTGATTATCTTTCTATTTAGTTTTCATTTTTTCAAAAATGTAAATTCCTTGTCCAGAAATGAATATCTGAGATGAGTTTAGCTACTCAATATATCAAGTATCCTTAGCAATCTCCTTTAAGAATTATTTTAGATTTGATTGTTCAATTTAGATGGTTTATTCTGTAGTATGTAGATTGCTAGTACTATTATAGATAACTAAACCTTTACTTGAAAAAGTATAAAATTTTATTAAGCGATAATCTAAATTAGCCAAAGCTTCGTATTTTAGAACCATAAGAGGTATTTATGAGAAGTAAAGTCCTTCTTAGTTAATCTTTTATTTCTTAGATAGTTTCCTTAAAGCAAGAATTTTAACAGTTTGATTCTACCTTGATCACATAATTTTTTATTAAAGCGAAAGTATTTTAATAATGAAGATATTAAGAAGTTTGGAAATCATTTATTATAAACTTATTTAAATAACTAGTTCAGAAGCATTAAAACGGCTATATTTATTAGGTATACTCAGTATACAGGAATTCGTTTTTCAAGCTTCAAATATTTACCACTTTTTAGATATTTAGAGTGATCCTAAAAAGATCTTATGGATTTCAGTGAAATTATTAGCGACAAAAATGCTATAAAATATAGCAAAATTTATATAAAATGGTTTATAAAAATGAGATAAACAAGAAAAATACGGAACTTAATTATTTCAATACTTATTTAATTATTTTCGTTATAATATGTATAAAATTATTAAAAGCGCTAATTAGATCTTAAGGAAAAGGATATATCAGTATATTAAAGTAATTTTTATATTTAAGCATATCAAAGAAGAAGTCTGTGTTAGAACTATTTTTAAGCAAGATAATAAACTATATCAAGATTAAATTTTAGATACTTAATTATTGCTTAATCATCATTCATTTTATATTTGATTGACTGTTTCAAGATTTCCTTTATTATTTTTTTATGACTATTAATGCATTTTAAGCTATTTTAGTCAACTTCAAAAATTAAAAATGGAGAACATGGGTATCGATCCCGTTGCTTCTCGCATGCAAAGCAAGTGCTCTTCCATTTGAGGTAGTTCCCTTTACTATTAATTAAGTTAATTCTTATCTATTAAATTACAGCTACTCTTAGCTAGTTTTAAGTTATTCTATACCAGTATATTTTCCTTTAAACTTTTTACTTATTTTTATTAATTTAGCTAGTATTTTTACCTAAATCCTTATTAAAAAATCCATGAAATATAAATTATAAAAAGAAGGTAAACAGCTTTTCTAAGAGAATCAGATTCTATGGATATTGAAAAAAGAGTAGAAACAGATTACTTCTAGAATGAGAGAATTATAATAAGATGTTGATACTGTAAGAGAAAGGAAACTTTATAAGGCAATACTATTAGCTTAAACTTAAAGCTTAGAAGAAAAAGGCTTTGGAGTAAGCTAAGTAAAATATATTACACACAAGAAGATAAATCTTAAAGAAAAAAGTAGTACTAAGGATTAGAACTACATGAATCAATAATAGAAGCAAATAACAAATAAATGAAGAAAATGTTAAAAGGAGCTAATATACTCAGGTAGAGAAATAAAGTATTAATTTATATATTTGTTAACTATTAAAAAATAAGGTAAACTCTATTGATGAATTTCTATTTATTCTTTTAAAGAAAATCAATAATAATAATATTTCAAGATGGTAAGATCTATAAAATATGTGATCAACTTCTACTTTATGATTATGGACAGCTATTATCCTGATTTTATAAAAGAGTATCATATCATTTATTTAAATACATTCCCTTAATTAAATTACGTTATTGCGTTGATCTATTCCTTAATAAAATATCTTCATTTTAAATTAGCAATAGTTTATATCAAATTTTTATGGATATTTTAATGCTTCGAAAGAAAGAAAAGACAAGATAGTAACTATTACGAGTTAGAGAATCATTGCTCGTCTCCATAATTAAATATAGTCTCATTACTTACACTGCAATTAAGATAAAGTTCTGCAAGCTAATCTGCTTGAGCTTTGAAGACAAGTTTTTTGGAAATGGTCTCTTTTCTAAAGATGTTAACTTCTACTTAACTTTCACTCTTCTAACATACGATTTTGTATAAGAAAAGTGAGAAAATCAACTTAAAAAAGAAAAATAAGTTATATGAAATGTAATGAGAAGAACGGACTTCTAGTAATTGCCATCCTCAATATTATCGTTTTATTCCTTTCTTAATGAAGAAAATATTCAAAGAATATTAAAAAAATAGCTCAATGTCATTTTATTTACTCTTTATCTTACTCATCTTGGTACTTGAAACTATTTTTGTTAATTCAAATTTTAAACTTCTCGCTTTTGCTATAAAAATAGTCATTTCTAAGCATGCTAAGCTATAATAAATTTTCTAAGGTTTTACTTAGCCTTCTACATGTATAATTATTTCTGTTTCTATTGGAAATTTATTTTTATTAGTTCAAATGAACATTACTAAACTTAAAAGCAAGACACCTTGATAAGACTTAAGAGCTAAAGTTAGAGTTATTTGAGAAGTTTTAAAATAATTGTATGCTGAATGAATAAGCAAGATCTTATAAATAGGTCTAACTAAAAAATTAAAGAGACAACAAATAGATTAGAGTAAAATGCATAACTGCCTAACTCCTTTAAGAATAGGAAAATAACATAGTCATATTCTACTCTTTTGAGTTATTCTATAAAATTTTAGTATTTACTAGAACGACTAGAATAGTAAAGTTTTCGGATTCTTAATTCGATTTTCAGTCAACTAAAAGTAAGAAGACATTGAATTTAAAAGCAAACTAAAAGTAACTGATTATCTTTTTGAAAAATTTGAAATTAAAGACAAGTTAAGGTAGAACAAAATCTATGCTAGATAAAAGAAACGTATAAGTAATTTCTTAGAAAAAATAAACTTAAAATATAAGATGAAATATAATAGTAATAATAATAGCTTAACATTATTCCTCTTTTAACGAGATTATCACGGCTTAAGTTAAGTCTAATCGTAATATTGATTGTAAAATCTTTCTTGCAGGCTCCAAAATTGTAGATAACTTTCTTCTTATTCTTTCTTCTCAGCCCAATCTTAATTTTTCTCTGATAAACAGTCCTCTTTTTGCTCTTTTAAAATTATGTATCCTGTAGCTCCTTTTAACATTTTCTTCATTATTATGTTATTTGCTTCTGTTATTACTTCATGTCGTTCCATTCCTTAATATAATTTCTTCTATAAATTTTACTTTCTTGCGTATATTGTATTTGGTTTAATTTACTTAAAATTTTTATTTCCTCCATTCTTTAAGTTTTATTAAATATAGATTATCTTATCAAATATAATTTCCTTTTACAGAATAGCTTCTTAATTTACTTCTCTACTTATAGTTGAAGATGTTGAATCTCTCTTCTATCTATTTAATTTATATGTATACCTCTATGCTTCAAATTTTCTACTAATTTCCTTTTTAAATGTTTATTCTTTTGTTGTATCTTTGCCAAAGTTTATAATAAGATTCTTATTTTTTGTTTTAATTCTATTATTTAAATTTTTAAGATCTGATTCTCCAAGAATGTTTGCTATATTTCATTTTAGGGTTCGCGTTTAAGACTATTTAATGCTTTCCTTTCTAAGAAAATTAATCCTTTTTTATATCATAATTTGGACATTCAAAGAATTTCAAATTTCTAAGATTTATAAGCAAAATATTAATTTATGCTTGATTAAATATAAAAACAGATAGAAATACTCAAATATAAAAATGAGCAAATATTTATGGTTATATCAGTATACCTGAGTAAGTAAATAAAAAAAGGAAATAAAGATCTATAAAGATAAATCAATTAACTGCTCTTTAATAACTATGAAATCTAAAAAATTTGGCAAGAAAAAAGATAAAATTAAGTTTATAGTTTTAGGAGAGAGTCTTAAAAACCCCCCAAATCTTATATCTGCATTCTCAAAACTAAAAAATAGCATAGAACTTCGTTAGTCTGCTATCCTTATTTATAATATATTTAAATATTGAAATCTATATTCAGATAAAAATAAATATATTTATAGTTTAAATAATTTTTCATTATCAAATAAAATAAAAAGGATTCAAATGAATAAAAACTATTATCTAGGAATATTAATTTTCTAGTCTTAGTTAGTAAATAATAGCTATATTTAATTTTTATATTAGAAGCAAAATTAATTTTATTGGAAGTGCAAAATAATGAACATCGTCTATTTTAAGGATGACTGTTCAAACACTAAAATTTAAAATTTCTTGATAGTTTGATTTAAATTATAGCTTCATTATGTCTTAAATAGTTGCTATTTATTTTCTTATAGCAAGTTTTATATTTTATTGGTTGACTAAAATTTCGTTAAATAAAACAAATAAAAAATGGAAACTAAATAAGCTTATATTACTAAAGTTCTTGCTTTAAGAAAGTTTTGTAAGACAAAATAAAGTAAATAAGAAGCCTTTTGCTTTTAAAAAATACCTCTTATGGTTCTAAAATACGAAGCTTTGGCCAATTTCTAGTATAGTTGGAATTAATTTTATACTTTTTCAAGTGTTGGATTAATTATTTATAATCGCATTTCATAAAATCATAAGACAGAATCTAATGTTACCTTTAAATTGTCAGAAAGAAATGAAACATCTTAGCTTTCTTAGAAAGCGAAACAAAGTTTAACTTCATAACAAGATCAATTAACTGAAGAAGGGAAATAGTAATTATTTTAGCATTTTTAGCATTTTTAATAGTGAATTGAACAACTAAATTCAACTTAGTTAATTATTTCTGGATAGGGAATTTACACTTTTGAAAAAATGCAAATCAAACTAAGAGATAAACAATTTAAAAGATAATAGCATAGAACTATATTTGACTAGAAGGAACATGTTTTTATTATATGTGGATCAAGTAATAAAATTAATGAAACTTTGTACTTAAAAAATAACTTCTAGAGAAAATCTAATATTAAAGAATTTTAAACTAATTTAAGTACTTTCGGATTATGTTATAATAATAACTAGTTGACTACTTTAGGTGGATTTGACTCTAATGCTTCATATAAAATTTGAATAAACAATTTAGTTCATAATGAGTGAGTTTTGTAATCTTGCAAGCTTCCAAAAAGAAGTTCGAGTAGTGCAAATTATATTTAAGATTTAAAGGCGTGTTTAGTGTGAAACTCTGGAGGTAGTTTAGATGCGACTTATATGTTTGATTTTAAAGAAATATCCAAACATGGAGAGAAAATGGATTAGCCAAATTATGTGAACACAAAGCCAATTTAATTAGGTATATTCATTTATTTTTTTAACTCTAGCAAGATAATGAATATTTATAGTATCAAGAACGGAAAATGGAATAAAGTAGAAGATAAGCAATGATTTTAATATAATATTAAGACTTAAATAAATATATCTTACTAAATAGATAAAAAGTATTTCTTCATTTTGTGTTAAATGTTTATCTATTATGATTTATGATGCATTATAGTGACAACTATAGCTTTATTTTAAAAATATCCTAAAGTTTATACTTTAAAAATTTAAAAATTATTTGTAAATAAATTTTTTTGAAGTTCATTTCCTACAAACCCAAAATATTATAAACCTTTTTGTAGTTAAGTTTTCAAAATTGTTTGCTAGATTCTTTATCTTAAGTTTAAAATTAACTAGAAATTGTTTTTTAGACATTTCTATTCTAACTTATAGTCTAAAAAAATAATTTTCAGATTTAGAAACCTAAAAAGAAACTAAATTATTTAATTTTGTACAGTTAAGAAAAAATATTTGTTTAGAAATAAGTATGAATATGGATTATTAAACTAAAAGACTAACTTATTTTATTTAGGCTTATATAGAATAATTTATTTATTAATATTATCAACTTAATTAAGATAAAAATGCGCTTTGTGAGGATCGAACTCACGACCTTCAGATTATTTTTTCGTTATTATTTTTATCGATTCAGTTGAGACTGACGCGCTGAATTTTTGTCCGATTACGCTAAAAAAAACGCAATAAAATTATATTTAAACTATATATATTTCTTATAATATAACTATAAAAAAGCAATCAATATCATATTAGCTAAAAGAACAAAATGTATATAATATAAATAATCTATTACAGTTGCTCTTCCTTTAATAGGTTCAGCACTATTTTTTATATAATACTAAGGTAAAAATGCTTTTATTTTAATTTTATTTTGCTTAATTTTTATTTATCTTACTCTTCTACTTCTTGACATCATATTTCTTTTTTCACATTAAGTAGTCTTTAAAGCATACTAGAAAGCGCACTCTTTTAATACCTATAGCATTTCCTTACATATTAGACTTGTAGAAATCCCTTAAAGGAGTTTGAGGTTATGAGAAGAATTAAAAACTATCTAAAAATGTAAATAAAGATAGTTCCTTTTTCATTTAATTAATTCTTTTCTCATATAATTTCTTAAAACTTACATAAACTAATGCTTTCTTTAATAAAATAGCTAAAATAACTTAGGAATTTTCCTTAGATCTATATTAAAATAAAGAAAGTAATAATAAATAAACTATTCTGAATATTTTAAATAAACACAAAATTTGAAAGGTTAATATAAAAATTTGGAATTAAGTGGAATATAATCGTTACTGTAAAGGAAATAAAACATCTAAATAGTATAGGAATATAACATAAGTATATTAACAATTATTTAATTTAAATACTTTTTTAAGCAAATACCTATCTAATTATAAATTACCTTTATTTAAATTATTAAATTGTATCTCCTTTAGTAAACGTTATCTTTAATCTGTTTTATCAATGCTTTATTAGAAAAATATCCAATTATTTGCTCGTAACAAGAAGAGCTAACTTAGAAACTTAAGAAGAAAAGGGGCGAAAAGAATGGAGAAATACAAATAGAAACAAGAGTAATCAAGTTCTTTGATAGAAGCTAAAGTTATGATTGGACTTGTAGAGATAAGAGAACCTAATAATAAAATTGACAAAAGTTCTAAAATAAGACAGACTAAATGTAAATAATAATCCAAAAATATGAAACGATTTTCAATTAAGGGAAAAAATCAGAGAATTAATGAAAAATATTAAAGACTAAAATAATGAATTATTAATACTACGTCGTCAGTTAATCTAAAATAACTTAATAATAAATAATAACTTTATAAGCAATCACAATCGATAGTTATTCAATAATAAAGCACGATTATATAAAAAGATTAAACTAACTTAATAAATTAAGAAATGAAACAATAAGAAAAAACTAGCATAAATATACAAAAGAGAGAAGAGAAATTAAAAAAATTTTGAAAAATATAACAAAAAAATAAGAATAAAAATGCTTGAAATGCAAGGCAAACAACCATATACTGCGACAATGCTAAGATTTGAAAAAACTACAGAAAAGTGAACAATAAAGAACATGAAAGATGTTAATTTACTGTAAATAACTGAAACTGGAGTATACAATTAGAAAATGTATGCAAGAAGTGTAGAAAATTATTAGCGATATCCTACCAATTAAAAAAAGGTATTTTCATCAATGTAAATAAAATGGACGTAGGTACCTGGTCGAAAGTCCAGGGAAAAAAATTTTAAAAATTTTAGATTATTATTATTATAAATATTTAATATTACAACTTTTTTATCATTAAAGAACTTAAAAGATAAATAATTATAAGAAAATAAATGTTTTCTTTAAGAGGTAAAGATATAATATAAATATCTATTTAATTAAATGTTTTATTTTATAAAAATATATTATTTACGATTTATTAGGTTTTTATTGTTTTAACTAAAACTGATTCATTTATTCAATTTCCATCCTTATTGTTGTAAATATACATTATCATTTATTATTCAAAATTAAATTAATATACTTAAGGAAATTGGCTTTTGTTAGTGAAACTTGGCTAATCCAATTCCTCTCCATGTCTGGATATTTCTTTAAAATAAAACATATAAGTCTCATCTAAATTACCTCCAGAACTTCAGTCTAAACATGCTTTTAGATCTTAAATTTACATAGCAATACTCAAGCATTTTTTTAAGGAAATTAATGTTTATAAAGCTCACTTATAAGGAACTAAATAATTTGGTATAAAAATGGATTGATTCTTTTATAATTAAAAGATTAAACCTAATCTAAAGGAAAAATTAAGCACCTTTATTATGAACTACTAAAAGAGATATAGCAGCTATTCTGAAATTTACATTGAATTAAAAAAAATAAAATAAGCATGATTTAATTAAAGAAAATTTAAAAGCAAAAATAAGTATAAGATTAAACTTAAATTAAATTTGTATAATAAAAAATAAATAAATAGATTCAATTTAGAAATAAAACTTAAAGTATAATATAAAATAAAAGATAATCAAGAAACAAAATAAGTAAATGGAATGAAAAATCCATTTAAAAAATAAAAATTAATAAAAAATATATAATAATAAAAATAATAAGTTTTTAACGTGATGTCTACCTATATTTAATATATAATGGCTAATTAATAATATGTTAATAATAATTTCCGTATTCATAATTTTCTTCTACTTGATCAATTTCTCCAATTGCAAACCTATTTGTTGCGACTTAACTCTTCTTTATGATTGGAACCTTGTTCTAGTCTCAGTCTTTACCGAAAATAAGTTTTGTTCTTCTCTTTTAAGCATTAGCAATATCTTCTAAACGTAGATCTCCAAAGTATAGCTTTTCCTATATTTTCTCTATTTACAGTTTAGTGCAGTTTGGCCATGCTTTCCCACATTTTCTTATTTCTAGTTTTTATTTTTTCTAGAATTATCTGCAGTTTCTATATATATCCTATCTTATAGCAGTAGAAGCATCTTTTTTTGTGTTTATTCGAATTTTTACCTATTTTTCAACATTTTTATCATTTAAAAATTATGTCCGATTCGAAAAAATCTTAGAATTCTGTTATTCTATTACCTAAGGGTCATTGTGAAGGAAAAGAAGTTATTTAAAATTGTTTTGCTTATTAGCCTCTTTTATTTTTAACATAGTTTTTTCCAATTCTTCGTTATCTGACATTTTTGAGGCCTTGGTACTTATTTCCGTTTTTACTATTTGGTTTTCATATATAGTGATTGTATAAAAGGAAATTAGAGAATTGATTCTTTAATTTAAGTCTTGAATGGCTGTTGCAATTTTCTGTTTCAAGGAAGTAAATTTCAATGAGAGAGTTTAATTAATCGATATCATTTTAGTTCTTAGCAGATTGTTTCTAGAGAGTCATTTTTCAATCTTATCATAATAAATAAAAATAATTATTAAAAGATATAAAAAATTGATATTTGTGAGAATAATGTTTGAATATTATGAGTCTTAAGCTTCAATAAAACTTGTTATTAGTAATTTATATAATTTTTTAAATAATAAAATATTTCCAAATTAAAAAATTAAATTAATAATTATGATATTTTTCTTTAAATTAAATTAAGCTAAATTTGTCTTTCGGCTAGAAAATTGAAAAATTTTCTACATTTATAAGATTCTCCTTTTTCTAATAGTTCATAAGCTTCCATCTGATGATTTTGATTTCTCTTTCAGATCTTGCCATTGCTCGATGGAAAGAAAATCATCACTTTGTTTCAGATCAATCTCCAGATTGTTCTTCTTATTTATCTTTCTATGGATATTTCTGTCATAGGAATATTGACTTTTGCAAATGCTACATAGCTTTCTAATTTCTTTTGGTTTTAGTATTTTTAGTTCTTTTGCTCTTTTCTTTTCTCTATTTCCATAGAACACAACCACTCTATTAGGATTCTTATCGGATTTATTCAGCTTTCCCTCATTTTCTGTATTAATTTAATCTTGCCTCATCCAGTTCTTTTCGTCTTGGTATTGCAAAATCAAAATATCGTTTTCCGTTGGTAGGAATTTAATTTATATCTCTAAATTATTTTATATTAATTAAATATCTTCTTAAAATATTTTTGAAAACTATCCAATTTATGTATCTTTTTAAAAGCTTTAAAGCAAAAATTTTTAATTTATATTCATTTATGTCATTTTTAAAATCATTCAATTCATCTTATTAGACAAAAACAAAAATCTAATCAAACAAGAGTTGTAGAACAATTTCAAGTAAAATTTAAATTAAACGAAAATAATAGTAAATTAAGTCTAATATTAAAAACTTGAAAGAGAGCGGATACATGTACAAGAAGAAGATGGGACTATAATAAAAAATGGATAGGAATGTAGGATGGAAAACCTACTAAAAATCCGCTGGTATGAACGAATCAGTAAGCGAGATAAAGAGAGAAATCTGTATAAACTTTTAAATTTTAAATTTTATCCTCTGGAGCAATCTGGAGATCGTCGGGAAAGAGATTGAAAGATCTCCAAGAACACCTAACATTTATTTCATTATTTCAATTATTATTTTGAACTTAATTTATGACAAACCAATTAAAGGCGACGTTATGTTGATTTATTTATGTCATAATTGCATTAAAAAACTTTCAGAGCAAGTCAAATATTGCTAATAGGATTTGGTACTTATATAGATATAAAATTTATACATTAAAAAAATTGTTACATTCCATTATTTTCCAAAAAAAGCTATTTCATTTCAAAATATAAGAAACTTCTTTATTTTTAAACAACTAAAATAATTCTAATTTTCTTTAATTATCAGATTACTTCATATAAAAGCAAAATATCCACTCTTTATAACTAAAGATTCATTAGCAATATTCTAAATTATACTAATAGAAATCAAATTTATTACTTTTTATTTTATCAAATTATTTAATGTCATACTCTAATATAAACAACAAAATCAACTACTAGCATTTCTTAAGTCTAATTAAACATACATCAAACAGTAAATCATCAGTTAAAAATACCTGCATCCTTTTTAATTTCAATATTTAAACTCTTTTCTATTGAGAATTTAAATAATTTTGCTAATAATAGTTTAAAGTTTAATGAAAATAAGTATCTAATTATTAATAACTAGAATCTTCTTTAATTTTATTATATAGAATATAAATAAATGGGGAGAGCATTCCTCCAACTGAAACTGACTTAAACTCTGGTACCAGGAAGTACCCCATAGGTGAAGAACCAGCCAAGAGAAGAGAAGAGAAGACAAGATCGAAGAGGTATCAAGTAGCATTAATGAAAAAAATGCCAGATACTAAGGTCTCTTAGGGTAACATTCCGATCACGGCCTTATAGAAGACAAAACTCACAAGGGGAATGCTAGCACTGTGGAAGACTTCAACAAGGAATTTTTAACTTTAAAAATCTTTATTAAAGAGCTACGCACCATTGAGGTGCTACGCGCTCTATAATCTCATTTATTTATTAGAATATTAATATAAGTAGATTTATTTATTTTTGTTTTATTAACTTTTATTCCATTTTTCGGTATGGTAAATATGGATGAATCCAACAGATGCAGCTCTTGCTTAGATCCCTTCGAAACTTAAATAAGAATTCTCGTAACTCTTCCTGATAGACATCGAGTATGCAAAATTCGTGTTCTTGAATAGTACTTAAAAGACGGTTCTAACAAGTGCCAAAAAAAGAGGGCAAAAAGTTTCGTTAATTGATTCAAAAGGATTATATAACTAAAAGTTTAATCGGATGAAAAGGAAAAGAGTACAATAAACTTCATATTGAAGAAACTAAAAATGAGATGTCTTTATAAATAATACCAGAACTATTAAAAGTTTAGATTTTAACTGAAAAAATAAGAAATAAACTTTTTAGTAGAGCTAGAACTCCATTGTTGTATTACAATATTCTAGTGTTCATTCCATCTATAATAAATGAAGAATTTAGGTTTTTGTAAAACGATTCTAAGGCTTTTGTTAGTCCAAGTGGCAGTTTATCTCTCTTAAGTTAATCAAGCAGAAGTCTTCTTTCTATTGAGTCAAACATATTTTCAACATCTATCAGTTTTGCCATCAATTTAGTTTTACCTTTTGTATGCTTCCGATAATTATCAATTATCTATGAATCACCCAATTCTATTGAGTAGTTTATCTGTTTTTATAAATCCCCTTTAGAAAGGTAAATCAAATTTCTCTAATAAATCAGATTGTATAGTCTTTTTGTAAAAGCTTTATCATATAGTTTTAGAATAGTATTAATAAGAGAAATAGATCTTCAGTTTTTCCAATCATCTTTATTTCCTTTTTTAAATATTGGAATTATCACCGATGTATTTAATTCCTAAGGGATTCTTCCAAGTCTTAGCATATTATTCAGAAAAGAATGAAGAATTATTAATAAATATTATCCACCATATTTCAGAAGTTCACCTTTTATTCCATCTGGACCAGCTGCTTTTCCATTCGGAATTTCTTTTATAATTTCTTATATTTCTTGTATGGTTAAAAGATCAAATCCTTACAAATACGAGAGTTAATAATCTTTAATTTCTTAAATATTATCGTATATTTTATCTATTTTTTAATTACTAAGATTTATCTATTCTTGAGTTAGATTAGAATGCTTGTTAAAAACATAATTTTCCAATGATTCAATTAATTTATTTTTGATTTCTTTAAATTAAAATTCATATTATTTCTCTTCATAGGATTTAGAATTTTCTTAGTTTGTGTAAAAATTTCATTAGCATCTTCGCTTAGAAGTAGAAATTTATTTTTTGCTTTATTTTGTTTTAATTTTCACATATTATACTTGAAGTCTTTCCAAAGTCATTTTGCTGTCTTAAGAAGATTAGTTACTTATTAGTTTATAAATAAAAATACAAAATTAAATGTTTGGCGTTCTTGATGGTATTTCAACCTCTTTCTCGCCAACCTCTAGATTGCTCAAGAGGCTAAATATAAAAGTCTGAAAATCTCTAGAACTCTTCTCCTTGTCGTGCATATTTTCCTTGAATTATTCTTTTGCCTAGATGTTAGATATATTTTTTCTTTTAAATTTCCCCAAATTTGTTACTATATAATCTTTCTCTTGATAGTTTTAGTTGTTATTGTCTCTTCTTTTGGTTCTCCAATTACTTTTATTAGTTTCTGTATTCTTATTTGAAGTTGAGAAATTTCTGACACTTTTCCACAGATGCTTTTGAGAGTTACAATAATAGCATCTTTTTGATTCTCGTTTAGGTTGAAATCTTGAGTTATTTTCACCTTAAATTATCCTTGGATCATTCCTTTATTAATTCAGTTCCATTTAACGCTGCAATTTATAGTGATTTTCTTCTATTTTTTCTACCCCGTTGATCAGTACTTTCTGCTTTTATTGCTAGTTTTGAGATTAACTGGTCTAGTCTTGTGAAATATTTCAAAATGTGTTAAAGTCTCTTTCTTAGATAATGAATCTCAATTCTATTTCCTCTACATGTTCAAATTTTTTAATTAACTTCTTATTGCCTTTCTTCAACTTTTTGACCTTTTCCTGGAAGTCTAGCACCATTTTAATCAGCTAATCATAGTTTATTTACTATTATGTGATGAGATTCGAGACTTCCTAGAGCATTATATTTTTAGCCTATTTGCTAGGCTTTTCTTTAGAGGTGGGAGATTCATCCTGATGGGTGACCTTTTTGGTACCCTTTTTCTGGTCCTAGCTTTTCTAGGATGTCGTTAACTCTTGCTTTTTTGGAGTGTGAAAAATCCTGGTTTGAATCCTAACATTTTTTTCTATATACTTATTAATTTATTCTTCCAAATTTAATATGAGCTTCCTTATATTCTTAATTAGCTCTTTTTGCATCTATATATTTCTTTGTAAGATCTCAAGGAAGTTTTTTATAATTTGATTCTTAAATAAACGATCCTAATGTTTAACCTCTGCTTTATCCTGAATGTTTGTTTTGATATATTCATATTAATCTTCAAGATTATCTTAATCTGACTCTTTTTCAATATTTATCTTAAATTATGCTTAATATTTTTATTTATTTTATTTAAATAAGAGTATTCATCTCACTGAGATACTAAAAATTTTGGTATTAAGTACCTTGTGGTATGAAGAACAGTTTAGAATTTTGGTATGAGTTAAGAGAGAACTAAATACTTTATTATTTTTTGTTCTTTTTATTTATTTTGATAGCGACTTCTTACTTTATATCCTGCTCGCTTGTAATACCAGTATATTATTATTATCCGAGATGTTGGAGACTGTTGCTCTATATTCAATGGATTGCTGATTTATTAGGGTTGTTCTGGTTAGCAGTTTCTAGTGCTTTAAATTTCTCTTACGATTTATTAAAATTTGTTTGAATGATGGATTTATAGCTAATTCCTATCGTAATATTGAATTTTCCAATTTTAAAATTTCCATATAATTTATTAAATCTTAAGTTCATTACAAAGATCATTAATAACCTTTGTTAATTCTTTACTTTCTATCTAATAATAATAGTAACAGATAAAAGTATCGATATTTTGAGAATTGGAACATAATTGCATGGCTATGTTTAATGTAATATGCAAAATATTTTAAAATCAAGTTTTTATTTCATTAAGCCTCAATCAAGCTTCTTGTTCAAATTTATCTTGCAAATTTACTGTAATACGCTCTTCTTAAATTTCTTCTTTTCCATTTGAATAAATTATTGATTTTTCATTTTTCAACTTAACAGTTCAAATCCCCTCTTCAATAATTCCTTATGAAAGACTTTGACTAATTTATCTACTTTAGAAAGTTAAGTTCTTGAGAAATTCTAATTGATATAAGTCTAATCATATATAATTAGTTTCTTCTACTCTTTTCCCAAAAATAACTAATGGTTAGAAAATTCCTAAAATAAATCTCTATAGTAAATAAAATTAAAAATGGGCTCAAATTCTTCAAAATCTTAGTCACATATACAAATTGTACTTGATTAGATATCAATGTGATGTTAACTGAGTTCATATTAGAAATTATAAGAGTAGGTCTCAGTTTATAGATGGAATTAATCTACTGAGTAAGATATTTATTCAATTTCGTGTATTATACTCAAGGAAGCACACTTTAGTTATTTTATACTTTATCTATTTCTCTCTTTGCAGTAGGCATAAGTGTGTTCCTTAGGAAACATTCTTAGAAGAACCTGCTTTTGATTTTATAAGCAAGATACTTATTAAAATTATGAAAGGTACGAGCTTTTTAAACATCAAATTGATACATTTAGATACTTTAATCTAAATATCTCTGATATGGTTAATTATATTAAGAACATTTTGATAATAAAAAAGAAATATCAGAGTTTGGACTCTCTTAATTGATTTCGTTTAGCTTAAAGTAAAAGTGCATGAACTTCGTGCTTCTAATTAGACAAAAAGGAAGTCAATTTAAATAAATAAAGCAAGACTCAAAAAGGAGATTAAGAAGATCTAAAGGCTATTCTTGGTATGAGTTTTAAGATTTATTAATTTTATTAATCATTTCTTTAAGTCTTGATAAAGTAACCCAAGATATAACATCACCACCAATCTCTGCTTTAGGTAAAATAAAAGTTCTTTAAAGTGTTTTAAAATTATATTTCGAAATAACTCCATAATTAGATAATATTGCAATAAGTTTAAGAGATTGCTATTCTGAAATCAGAGATTTTAGCTGCACAGTGGAATTTATAGTTTTCTCTTTCTCCTAACTAATGCCCTAAGTAAGTAATTACTTCTCTTAGTTAAAAGGCTTTCCATTAAAGCTTAATTTTATTCAATTTCTACTCTCCTTTTTTTAGGAAATTAATAATTTCACATTTTAAACTTTTATACTAAAAAAAATGGAACAATCTATTCGCCTTTCCAAAAATTTAACTAGAAACGTTAAAAGGAAAGCGGCGAAACAATTACTTAAATAACAACAACTAGAAGAGAAATCGAGCTCTTTATCAGAAGGTAAAATTATGATAGGAACAGCTCAGAAGAATCCAGGTAAGATTGGAAGAATTTAGAACTCTTTTTATATCTAGACTAAATGAAAAATAAAATTTCTGAGTATCAAGAAATAATTTACAACCAAGGAGAAAAAATCAGAGAATTAATGAACTTCATAGATGATCAAAATAATGAATTGTTAATAATTAGACGTCAGTTAATCCAGAATAATTTATTAACGGAATAATAATTATACTAATAGTCTCAAACGAACCTTAAACAAAATCAAGACATGATCATTGAAAATGAATTAATTTAAAAAGATGTTGCAGAAAAACAGAAAAATGAAAATATTGAATAAGATTTAATAAAACTAATAAATCAGTTTGAAAAAAAAAGTATTTTAGAAAAAATCTTTGAAAAGATAAATCAAACAATGTTGGTATTGCAAGTCAAGATGACATTTATTGAAAAATTGTGGTGGCTGAAAATAAATATAAATAAAAGAACAAATAAGAACGTGAAAGACTCTTAATAGACTATGAATTACTGAAACCGGAGTCTATAAAAGAAAAATATTTGCTGGAAACTCGGAAGATTTTTGGTGGTTACCTCCCACGTAAAAAACTTGGTCGTGGTATCCATCCACGTTAAAAAAATGGCAGCAAGAAACTGGTTGAGATTCCAGGTATTACAAGAATTTTTAACTTTAAGTTCATTATTATTATTAAACTTTTATACGTAACTTTGCTCAAGAGAAAACTGAAACTCTGGTTTATAGTAATTTTTGAGCATTTGCTTAAAAACTTGAAAGTTCTATTAAGTTATCCGCAAATCCACGAGCTACAAAAGTTGTTGAGCCGATAATAAATCCATTTCCTTTTTTTGATTTCCATCTAAAATAATTAAAAATTTTGGCCAGATCCTACTAAGAGTTATTAGGTTTTGCTGAAGAGATCTGTCATTTCTTAGGTGTCTTTATATATTTTTAAATAAGCAAAAAATAAAATTTAATAGTCCAAATTTTTTATATAAAGACCTATTAATTTTAAAATACTAATAGTACAAGGACTATTTTAATTATTCTAGAACATATTAAAAGCTCTAATATGCAATTAATTTTTTAAAATACATTTCATATCTAAAATAAAGGGAATAAATTATTTCTTAGATAATTAGCTAAAAATAGAAAAAAGCAGTCATTTGCAATTTATAAAATTCTCAAGAAAGCTTATTATATTTCAAACAGCCTATTAGTTTGACAATACTGTAAAGCTTTTCAAATTTATATAAGCCTTATTATCTTTTTTTTACATTTTATTTTGTTATGAAAGCTGAAATAATTAAAACGTTTTTATTGCTAATTTATGAAAAAAGAAAAATGTAAATTTTCCAATTTTCTTGCTTATGTCAATTTGTAAAAATCAGCAAACTAACTAAATAGAATTATTTTCCTAAATTTCTCTATTTCGTTTAAAATACAAAGCTATTGCCTATTTTGATTGCCACTTTCTTAAGATCTTTTTAAACGTTATTCTGCTTTTTTTAAATCAGACTATATTCTCGTTAAATAATAACTAGAATCGAATTAGATTTGCGAACTGCTTAGACAAATGATTCTAATAAATTCCAGTTAATAAACTTATTTTTCATAGGATTAATAAGAAAATTAAGAGTCTTAAAACTATTATATCAGATATTAACTAAAATATAGGTGAACTGGTATATTAGGAGATTTTTTTAATATATTTGGAATAAAAAACTTTATATAAGCATATTAATTTAAGAGAAAGCATTGGTAAATTATGCTTAATTGTAAAATAATAATATTTTCTTTTGATGGAATTTCTAAGAAAAGTTATAAAAGTATTAGTATTACTATCTCATACTGTAAGGATAAGACAATAATCGGTAAAAGTATTTAAGTTGAATATCTTATAAAACTAGGGAATAATATGATATCAAGCAAAATGAATTTACATTAATACCTCAGTATTAAAATCAAGTATTATTATTTCTTTTTCTTTAAATAATCTGAAATTTGTAAAACTCAGGAGGTAATTTTCACGCTATTTGTTTTTATGCGCTTTTGAACGAAAAAATAAAGCTCTTTTAATTAAAAAAAACCATTTGATTACAATTATTTTACTATGACAAAATATCTAAGTTTATTGTATTAATTTTGATAATAGATCATTATGAATATTTGAGCTTGATCTTATTTGGAAAAATTAATTGAGTATAAATTAATTCCTATTTATATATCATTATCAAATTCAAGTCTAACCTTATAAATTAAAAAGCAATAAAAGTTAAAATTTCTAGAGCTATTAGGTATTTAAACCTATATTAAGTTGCTTTAATATAAGCAATAATGTAGATATAGGTTAAGATGCTAGCTCTTTTATTGATCAATAATTAAACTATTTAGACAGTTAATTATAAGATTATAGTTCCTTTAATCTCTAGTTTCAACTTATAAAATTTAAGAATTTGATCCCATTTAATAAATCAAAAATCTCTTTAAAAAATCAAAAGTACAACTTATTTAAAGGGGACAGTTTACTCATTCTTCGTTGATTAAGATCAAGTATACTAAAGTAATAAGCTTATATCTATTTATTTTACAACCTTCAAATAAAGGAGCTTAAAGACCTGCACTTTATTTCTAATTTCCTTGCTTAAATTTCTACATTGAAAAAAGCTGATTTCAGAAATAAAATTGAAGAACTAGTATCAATGAAAAAGCTTAATTTGCTATTTCTTTTTCTGATGATTTTTAGTTGTAGAACTTAAATTTGACTTAGTAAGAAAAATTATAAAGCTATACATAAAAGGCTAAATTCAGTCTATGGATATTTACATTTGTAATTTTGCTTAAGAAAACTAAGATTTATATTTGAAGACGCAAATTAAAAAATTTAGTGGTTTATAATGAAAATATTTAATTAATAAGGATGTAAAATAAAGCAAATTCAACTTTAATAAGCTGAAATTGAGCTAAGATAATATCTAAGAAATGAGAAAAAAAGCTAGCAAACTTTTGGAGCTAAAAGGAAAAAAGATCCAATTATGAAGGATTTAACTTTTTTATGGTTAAGAGAAGTCAATATAGTGCTATAAAATTCTTTCTGTGATATACAAAAACGAGTAACTCTTATATCAAAATGAATAAAAGGTTGAATGGGAAGAAGTTTGGAGATGAAAATGAAAGGAGATAACTAAATTTAAAAACCTTAAATGATAATCATGTTATTCAATTAAATGGCTTAAAGAAATATTAATTAAGGATATAATTTCCAAACCTTATACCTATAAAATATTTATACATTATAAGTTGGATCTTTCAGATAAAGTTTACAAAGAATAGCTTCTTGCAATTTCGTTCAGTCCTAATAAGGTTCGTTGTTAAAAGTAGAAACAATCTTAATCAATAGTTATAGCATTTATTATAAATACTCTTCTAGAAAGTTGATAACATTAGTCATTTCATTTAAGTTAAATTGCCGTACATTCTCTCTCATAAATAGAAAATTTAACAAAATAACTAACTATAAACTTTAATAAAAGCAAGTGTATATAACTAAAACAATAAAGCCAAGCTAAATTAATAATTATACTAAGGTATTATAAATAATCACTTTGTAAGAGATCCGAAAAACTTTATTACCACTATTAAACCATTTTAATTAATTTTAGAGGTACCAAGGACAGATATAGTGCATAGACATTAGTTAAAGCAATAAAGTCTAAAACTAGATACCATAGCAATGAGTCTTTGGCTATATTGAAATAATACTCAAATCAGTTTAAAATAAAAGTTTGCCATATAAAAAATTTATGAGAATGTCTTTAATAAAACTAAAAGGATTTTCGCAGAATAAGGATTTGATAAAAAGTTCTAAATGTAAATTAATAAATGAATTATTGTTCAGATTTAGGAAAAAGTGTATATTAGGTAGATTTGTATAACTAAATTAAGAAATAAATGCTCACATACTTACATAATTTAATTATCTTGCTCAGAGGCATTTTTTTCTTAGTATAGTTCATAGAAACACTAGAGGCAATAAAAATAAAATTTTTATACAATTTTTTTCCCTTTGATGAGCTGGTCACATTAATGCTTATATAAGATGTAATCTAAATTAGAAAATCTAAGGTTAAGAAGATATTTAGAATGATTAAATACATTTTGCAAAAAAAAGATCAAAAAGAAAGAGAGATAGTTAAGCTTTCTATACTGGTGCTAAAGAAACGATAAAATATAAGAAAAAGCTTCAACGAGTTTAATAATTCTTATATATCCTAATACCATATTAGAGATATCCTTTAGCTAAATTATTAATGAAATTAGCATTTTGGTGTAAGAATATAAATTTAATCTAAAATGGGATAATGTGCTATCATAAGAAGCTAATAGCCTAGAAGTAAATGAAATATAGTGAAAAAGTTAATTAAAAGTGATTTAAATAATCAATTAAGGAAATATCAAATTTCTAAGCTAAAAAAGGTTGATATAAAGTGATAAAAAGGAAAACCTTTCAGTCATTTATTTAAAAATGAGCGAAGGTAATTTATTTAAAGTTTCAATTTCTTTATGAAAATTATAAAAACAGATAGAGTCTAATAAAGTTGAATGTTCAATATACGTCACTAAGGCTTATTATATAAATTAGAATAAAGGAAAAGAAAATGTTAGATAAGATTCAATAGCCGAAAAATAGTTAGAGAAATTAAATAAGCTTAACTCTTTAAAGCTTATTAAAAACTTAAACATTAAAGATAGGTAAATTTTTAATCCTCGAGATAAAGAATAATTATAAAGTTGGTCTTAGAATTTAAAAATAATTGAACTTATAAAATCAAAGATATAGCAAAGAAGCTAAGATACTAATGCTTTATGTATTTTTTTATAAATAATTATAAAAAAGAAATTAAATTGGAAAGAAATCATATTCAAAAGCATAGCTATAAAATTTAATCCTAGCATGCGAAACTTTGCACATATATAAATATTTTAAATTATAGATCATTTTCAAATAATCTTCATAAGCTTCTATTTAATAGAAATAAAGCAAAAAATTAAATGTGTGAGTTAATGAAATTTATTTATTTAAATAATGTTCTCTATTTATAAAAGTGAGATTTTAGCTAATTTCTTCCTGTCTTTTTTAATTTTATATTATTAATGAGATGATTAAGAGTTAGCATATTTTAAGTTTAATGCATAAAGCAAAGTTAAAAGTTAATCATGATTTCAATTCACTCGATCTTCGCTTGAAAAATGGAGAATCTTCCTAAGCCTATATCTAATCGAAGGACTTTTCGACATAATCCCCTTTTTTTTCTTCTGTTCATCTATTAGCTATTGAATTACTCTGGCTTGTGGTAGATTCTATTTATTAAATTTGCTAATTAACTGAAAGATTTGCTTCTTTTTTGCCATCGATTGGTTAAACAGCTATTTATTAAATTTTTATTTAAGATATAGAATGGCGAACTAAAGTACCTGATAGCAGTTATTCTGAATATAAAAACTAATTTCATTCTTAATTCACATCAATGTGCTAAAGATAAAACTTGAGCAAAAAATTGCTTGAATCAAATAGAAAATTTTCTTCTTTAAGCTATTTTTCAGCAAGATACTTCCTGAAATTATAGAAAGTGAGCTAGTTATATCTGTAATATCATATCAGGTTTTCATTCTTTTTGCACTAGAATGTTCATCTAAATAAATAAGTTTCATCTAACTCAAAGATTGTAATCAATGACTTGTATTTTCTTTATCCCATGAACCCTATTAAACTGGTTACAGCACATCCTAAAACAAAAGAAAACATAAAGATCCTTTAGTCTAGATTCTTTGATTCCAATTATATCCTAAAAATTTGAACAATTGCATGGTTTATGTTAAAGGAGAGAACTATCAAGATTCAATAGTTTAGTTTTTCGTAACTACAAGGAAGAGTTTTATAAGTGTAAAAGAATCATGTAATCAATACTGATAAATAAAGTACTGAATGAATCGTTTTGCATCGCTATTCTATAAGTAAATTCATTGATACTAGCACCGTAAAAAATATTCTCTAAATCACTAGATAACTTTTCTTATACTTTATTTTCATTACAAATCCATAAAGTTCTTGTCACAACAGAATTGTTTTAGTTCCTAAAACTGTATAGAAAATGAAACAAATAGAACATAAAAGTACAAAAAAAAGATGAACTCCCTGCCAGCATTTCCAGTTACAATCTTTGTAGTGAAAAGATTCTGAAAATTCTATGATTCCGTTATGATTTCAATCTACTCCATCAACACAAATAAATAGATCCATAAAATTTCAGTTCAAAGGGAGGAAAAGGCTGTATGTTAAAAAAGGTCCTAAATAGTATGAAATGCTTCCTATTAAGTATAATAACGTTCGTTCTGAAAACTCTAACTTAATTATTATGGATAAGAAACTTATAAGTCATATAATTGCAAATATACAAGCTACTATTTAATTAGAATATTATTTGTTACGAGACTGTCCGAAGATATTTACAAAATCTAACTTACCTCAACTAGAGATAAATTCTGCAAAATATCCATAATCAGAAACATCAGGTCCAACTGAGACTATTTAAAGAAAATATAGAATTAGATGTAGCATATAAATAAAGTCTCATGTAGATATTACAAATACTTTCTATAATTTATCAAACTTATAATCACTTTTTCTTTTAATTTCCTAGATTGAAAATATCACTAGTATAAGCAGCATAGAAACTAATACTACTACCTTTACTATTTATCCATTCTAAAATTCTTGCTTTTCTCTTTCTTTAAAAGGGCAGGATAATTATCAACTGTCACTGAAAACTCCGCCACTTCCATCTCCTCACATAAAAGGAGTGTTAAAATTAAAAATTACGTCACAAAAATTGCAGTAAATTCCTATTTTCTAAATTACTCACTTGCCTTAATCATCTTTACGATAGTTAAAAATATTCCAAGGCATAAAATCTCTGTCATTATAGTTTTATTTTATAAATATCTTTCCTGTTGTTCCTATGAACTTAACACTCCTCACTGCCTTCATAATATTTTCTGTATTTGAATAATTTTATCCTGATTAAATTAAACTCTACAAAGCATACGCCCCTAGTAAAATGCCATCAAATTCAGTAAACATTAAGCTACTTCCTGTTGAAGCATTATACTGCGTTTATATTTGACTTGCTATAGTTTATCCAAACTCTCCAATCCACCCAATTGTATCAAATTGTATCGCTCCTTTTACGACCGTTAGTATTTTATATAAATCTTCTCCATTTGATATAAAAGGTTCATTTAATCAACCAAAAGATAAGAACTCAAAGTCTCCTTCTCTTGCACCTAAATCATAAAAGTATCTTATTATGAATTTAACATCATCATCGTAAACAGCTATTAAAACTACTCTTGTCTTCTTGTATAAATCTTATACAATCGATTTTCATGACTAATTAGAGAATTAAGCTTTTATATCACTTATCTTTCTTTACTCATTTACTATGTTTATTTTAAAATGATTTGCTTCTTTTATAAAAAAACTGTATATACCTTCTGATCAAGCGTTATCTTGATAGATAAATCCTATATTCTTTCATTTTTGCATCTGACATATTCATACTACCAAAACTGCTAGGAAAGAGTCAGGGCAAATAGAGCGAGCAAAATAAGGATATTTTTGAATATCAGACAAGCCAGTAGCCGTATTAGCACCAGAAAGACTTGCAATTATAAAATTTTAGGACTAAAAAAATTGATAAAGATCTAAAGTGTTAGAGCTTGTTCCTGGTAAAAAATGAATAAGGCCATACTCATTCTTTTTGACACTTCATTCTTTGTATACGTAATCATAGTCAAAATATTCTGCTCCTGTATAAATATTAGTTGGCTTTAATTAATAATGAGGTAGAATGTTACTTAAGGTATTTACGTACTACACTCCATGTAATTTTCCAATATATAAATCAGATACTCATGTAACTGTAACTCCATCAGGGTTTTTATCATCTAAGACCATGCTTATTGGAATCTAAGTTAAATTATTATCAGGAGGTTTTGTAGTTCCATCAGGTCAAATTATTGATTCATAATAATCTATTTAATCAAGACTAATTGTTCCGACCACCTTAATTTATCTTTCCTGTACATTCAAAATTTGAAATTGAATATTCTGACTGGAAAACAGGTCTAATACGATACTACCTACTTAATTATTATCGATATAATGAATATCTTTTAGTATTTCTAAAATTTACTGAATGACTAGTTCTATGCAAAAAAGCTAATATTCTAATCTATTCTTAATCATTCTTTTTCCAAAGTTCAAACCTATGAAACCATTTATGTTATATTTGCTTATAAGATCTCACATCAGCCATGAGTTTTAAAGATTCATAATAAATGCTTTGATTGTTATTTTTTTCTCCAGAAGATACTAAAGGAAAGTTTCAAAATTATAGTTAATAGTACTGTAAAATTTATTTATTCCCTTTATCTAAATTTCATCTGAGATTATTTAGAACTAAAGGTTTTGGTTCGAGAAATCTGGAATAAATCATAAATATTCCATATTTTTAAGCTCTTACTATATAATTAGAGGTTCATTTTAGGAAAATTGGTCTGTGAAATATCCCATAGATTTTCATTTAAATTAGTCTAAAAAATGCGACACTACTTGAGCAATAGAATCAGTTGAGGGTAAAATAAAATGCGTATACTATTTTCATTTCATTTTCTAAATGGTTTATTCTTAAGCTACTAGATGAATAATTTTGTTTTAGTTGCAAAAAATTGAAACTAAATAGGTGAATTGATAACTGGAAGTTACATCTATAATAATATCCAATTTTTTCTTCGTTCATTCTAAAGTGAAATTTCAATTTTAGTTCTTCGTAAGAAAATTCCTCTCAATCTCCTAATATTAAATTTAATAGCGGTAATTGGTATTTCTAAAGCTTTGGGCAATTTAAAAGTCTAAGTTACTTTCAATTTCGTTATTTTAGCCATCCAAATATAGAATGCTAGTTGGTTCATATAAATATAGAATTTTAAAGCCCTAAATTCCAAGTAAGAAATAGTAAATATAGCAAGGAAAATATTTAGCTACCATTTAATTTTAAGAATATTAGGTATAATTAATATAAAACGTTGAAATAAATAAGCTAACCTTCTAGGTTAAATATAGAACTATTCAATCAAATTCTGTTTACAGCTTATTTAAAATCGAAAGGAAAAATATACACAAATAAAAAAACCATGGAGTAAAATTGAGAAAGAAGGTGCTGAATATATTAAAGCTTATTTGAGGTAAATTTTTCTTTGTTTAATTTCAAAAAAGATTCGTAATAGAAGAGGCAAAAACAAGTTACCTCTTAGAATTATAATATCCAAATTTAAGTCAATAATTAAAATTTTCTATTTTAGCTTTATAAAGTTTCAATCTAGTTAAGCTGATTTATTATATTTTGCAAGTTTGAAGAGAAAATGCGAATCAAATATAGCTATAAAAAAGCTCAATTAAATACTTTAAGATAACAAAGCTACCCAAAAATTATTTTAGGGATGAATCTTTTTTCTACTTTTTGCAAGTGAAACATCTCATTTTTATTAGACTCTTTAAAGTCGAAAAATTATTTTATAAACTTCTGCACTTTCTAAAAAGATATTTGATGGCATTTAAAATTCGACTCTGAAAAGAGAAAATTTCAACTAGAAGCTTAACGAAGATGGCACAAAATGATTAATTAAATGATGAAAATAAATGAAATTTGCTAAAGAGAAGTTATCATTCTTTTGTATTTAAATATCATTATATAGAACATTTTATACACTAAGGACTATTTATCGAAGTATTTAAGTTATAAGAATTTAATTTATTGTACCTAAATTCAAGTTTCTCTATTTAAAATTAGCCTTATGAGTTAATAGACTTTATCAATAATCATAAAATCATCGAACTTCATCTTCCTTTTAAATATAAAGTTAACTTTATATATAACTTCATTAGTCACTTTTTTCAAAATGGTCTAAGAGATTTAAAATGATGATAGTTTCGCTAATAAATTGAATAATATCATTTTAGATTATTTCAAAATAATAAAGATTGTAGAGTTTTAAAAAAATATTTTGGGGATGACTTCTAGAGGTAAATAATACAAAGTTACTGATAAACCGAAACTCAGGCTAATTTTTACAAAGGCAATTTTTCTCTCTCTATAATTTTGCTTTAGATTTAAGTTTTTTTCTTTTTATTACTCAAAAACATTTTTTTGATTTAACTCAAAATATTCCTACCCATAAATATTATAATGCAAACATATTTGGTATATGCTGCTTTAACTTACCTCTATTGAAGCATAATTATCAAGCTTCACTATTTGACACTCAAATTCTTCTGCTTATTATCGTTTATATCTTCAAGCTATTATCAGCTCTAATGGCTTTATTTCAATTTCCTTATAATAATCTAAAATCCTAAAAATTTTTCAAATCTAAATACATCTACTAAAATTGTGATTTGTACAGTCAAATAAGTCTAAGGTTATTTGAATCAATTTAAGCAAATAGAACTAGCATTCGACTAAGTTTCTCAGTGGAAAAATAAAGTTAGCCTATTTATAGGAGCTGAAAGGTAAAAGGCTTAATGATATACAATCAATGTAATGTAGTTTTAGGAGCAATTTTAGTTGAAGTTTGAATTAGAAATAATCTTTAAATGTGGCTAGTGTAAGATATAAAATAGGCAAGCGCGAAAATTAAAAGGGATAAAGAGATATTAATGTTATAGTAGAAATATTTTGACTTTCTTTAGTAAAATAATTTTATTTAAGTTATCAACATGAGCTCGGATAATAAAAAATAAGATTAGTTATGAGCAAATTATTCCTTAGCAAAGTTTTCATGTGCTATATACTTATCATAAAATTAGAGCTTAGCAATTAAAATGCGAGGATCAAATAAAAGATATTTAGCTTTGCAAGTTATTTCAGATTTAAAGTTAGATATGATTGCAATCCTTTATGATCAAAGTTAAAATGAGATTAAGCTTATATTATATAGCTTTTGCATGATGTCTGAGTTAATAAATTGAAGGTAATAATTTTTTAATTTATATCTTTAGGTTTCAGTTGCATCAGCAAATTCAACTTTCACCTATGTCTCATACATACAAAAATGATTATTACTTAGAGTTTAAAGAATCAAATTATATAAGGTTTGAGATTCTTTTTGACTAAGATTATTAGATTTTATTAATTATATTTAAAATTCATTATTAGTCATGCTGTTAGCTCACTATCTCGATCTTTTTTCAGTTAATAAGAAAAACCTAATTTTATAAAGAATCTTTCGATTAAAAAATAATGATAAAGCTTGCGATTCACATAAGCTAGAATTTTCTAAAAAGATATGATTTTACCAGAATTAATTTGCTTAGATATCCCTTTTAATCATATTGCTTTATACTTCAGTTGTATTTGTGGTTGATATTTGCTATCAATTCTTTAATTTTTTATGATGTAATTTTTGAATTCAAGCAATTATCTTTAATACCGATTTAAGTTTAAGTCGATAGGATATATTAATTTATTTGACAAGGGAAGAAGAAATAACTTTAATACTACTTGCAAGAATTTAACGCAATTCTTAAGGCATTTTTGCTTATATTAATCTACCAACGTTAATATTCAGAGGATTACTACAGGATATTGATCTTAATGGAGCTAAAGATCTAGTAAAAGAGTGTAAAGTAATTTAGATCAAGTTAGGCTATTTAGGTATACTAGTGATCTTAGATTAAGTTAATGAAGCTACAAAATGATAAGTTCTTTATGAATGGCAAGAAGTATTATACGATAGAAATATCTACAGCTTTGGAACTTAATTAAATGATCCTAACTTGTTTCACTTTTACTTTATAGCAAAACTTGAGTCTAAAATCCATTATACATGCTATCTTAACTAAAACTAAAGAAGATATATATTTATACAAAGCTTAAAGCTATTAAACTATATAGTCGGCAGATAATATGTGAGATTATAATAAGATTAACGATTCATGAATTATAGTATCAGAGCAATTTTGAATAACTGTTCCAGCTGGTTTCTATCTCATTTTTGATAATGGCTAAATAACTTTTTATCCTTTTAAATTTTCTATAAGTTTTATCATTTAAAGGCCTATAATTTTGAAATTTCACCTAGAAATAAATAAAATTATTCTTAGGTAAAAATTTGTAATCCAATAGTAATGATATGAGTATCTAATTATGAAATAGATAAAGAAAAAAGAAAGGGTTTGATAACTAGTTTTAGGATGCTTGTTACTTCAACAGTATTGCTAGAATATATAAACATATATATACCTCTAATCTTATTCATTAATATTGTTCTGAGAATGTACGAATTCTTTCTAGCTAACTGTTTAATAAATAGCTTAGCTTTCATCTAATTAGAACTAGCTTTCCTTTCTTGCTACTTCAAGTTCATATTTCAAACTTTTTTTGAAGTCTCTAATATAAATTTTTTGTCTCGCAAGTAATTTTAATTGGATCTGGATTCCAGTTTTTGGAAGTAAATCTGAAATTCTACGAGAAGCAATCTCGTGAATTTCGTTTCTTGCTCTTTATGAAAATCTTTTAGACGCTAGTTTATATAAAGGTGGACTTAACAGATAAGCTTTAAAGATTGCCGTTTATAAATCTTGAAGTAGCTTTGAATCTAAAATGGGTAAAAACACTTTAAGGATAGCAAGAAAATCAAGATAATATAAAAAATAGAAGAGCAAGAATATAAGGGGAACTAGCTCAAATGGTAGATCGCTCGCTTTGCATGCGAGAAGCAACGGGATCGATACGCGTGTTCTCCATTTATCCTTAATTTTAATAAATAAAACAAACCTTATTAACAGTATCTTATACTCTAATAGCTCTAATTAGAACTAAGTTAATTATACTAAGAAATATACCCAACAATATTAAGATCTGCAAGAATAATAAAAGAAGCTAATAACTAAAATTACCATTTAATCAATTGAGATATGGATGCTAAGAAACTGTTTAGTAAAGCTTATTTCTAAGAAATTTTCTTAGATGTTAGTCAATTAACTTTTAGCTTTACCAACAAAGTAATCAGAATAGACATAACTAATAAAGTATCAAGATCTAAAATAAAAAAGTCTAAATAATCAAATAAACTATTTTCATATTTATGAGATTCAAAGAGGCTTTAGTATGTATAAGATATTAAAAATGAAATAATCAAAAAAAGATAGATATTGATCTAATATTTCAGTATTATTGCTAAAAATGCTTATTCAAAGTAAATATTTAATAATAAACATATAGGTAGGATAACTTATTTATTAAGTGAACTAAGCCAGTAGAGAGAAAAATCGAAATAGAGCTAAATAAGTTTTTCAATTTTATTTTGGGAAATTTTAATTATGTTCATGCTTGATGGTTTAAAAAATGATGCTATAGAATAAATTTTAATTTAGATATACCTTATTAAAATAAATAATATACATTATGCTAAGTACCATGTTAAAATAATTTCAGAATGGTAAATCGTTGTAAACTATAATGTAAGCTTCCTTAGTTATAAACTTAAGTTAGAATTAAAAATATACAATTTTGGTTTAAATTATACTCAGTTATATATATTTAATCTTATGTAGAAATTTTCTTTATGTGCATGCTTTATGGCTCATCATCCATTTGCTTTACAATTGTTTGCAAGAAAATGTTTAACCAAAGCTTATTCGTTATACTATGGAACTAGAATATCTTATCTTAGTAATAATATAAGATTCTTACATTTTTGGCTTTTGTAATATTATAAGATTAAAAGTTATCCTCCTAACTTTTGATCACTTCAATGTAGCTTTTTAATATCATCACTCTAGTGTGCTCTTAATATTAAATTGCTTAAATCAAATATTTAAAGTCATTTAAATTTTCTAAAATCAAACCTCGAGTGATAGCTTATTACCTCATAATCCCTTACAATGCTAATCTAGGAATTTATAGACTTGGTATTATACACCTTTAAGAAGAGATTTGATATTATAAAGTCTTCTTATTTACCTAAGTTATATATAGTTTTAATCATCTTATCCCATTGACTGCTTATTAGTTAAATTAATACCGAAATATAAATTAAGGAAGTTAGTTAGATTTTCAGTGTAAGTAATAAAAATAAACTAGACTTAGAAGTTATTTTCCACTGTGAAGAGCGTGGAGTCTTACTTCTATCTGTCTCTTACCTTAAAATAGCTTACTATGATCTTTACAGAGATGCACTGATTTATCTTTAAACTGCTTGTTAAAGGAATATTACACTTTGAGGATTTTTCTAGCTTCCAAAATTTGTTTAGATTTAATAGCTTAAGGCAATAAATTAAAATAAGCTTTTCAGATCAACAATTCACAAGTAAAGTAGCTAAATAATCAAACTTGAAGCATAAACGAGATAGAACTCATTTTTGGAACGATAAGTGTAAATATAAGCAATAACTCAGTTTTAGTAGGAAACCATAAAGACAATGTAGCTTGAAATGGATATTTGATCATTTTGCAAAAGAAAACCGAAATTATTAATAATGATAAAAGAAAATAAGCTAAATAACCAAGAATTAAAAAGCACTATTTCAATTCCACTCTAGTAGAAGCTAACTTCATAGTCTATTTTTAAATGAAGATAATGATATCATTATTACTATATCTAATATCAGATCTCTTTAGTAAATTAACTCAAATAATATCTTCACTTTATTACTTTATTCACACTTAAAAGGGAACTATAAGTCAACAATATTTCTATTTAAATAAGTTATGTAGTTAGTCAGTAGTCTAATTAGAACTATTTTTAGTTTATTAGTCTTAGTATATGAATCAAGATTAACTTATGTAGCCATAGTGACTATTTTAAATAAGCTTTGTAAGATCATCATGCTTATAAAAGTGAAGATTAGATTTGGCTGGAAATAATAAAACTAAAGTATGATAGAAATGGATAAGCAATAGTAGTGATAAAAATTACCTAATATCAAAAAATTAGCGATGGTAAAACATAAACGACTTCCGAGCTAATCTAAGATACTAAGTTCTGAAGATTGAACTAAAAAATTAGAAATATATAGGCAATACTAAGGATAACTAGTTTCAATAATTTATCATAAGAACGTTCATTGATAATAAAAAAGCATGCTTTTATATTTTACTTTGAAAACTCTTAAATAGATGAAGCATTATACATAATAAAGGAATTTAAATAGCTATAAAGAATTTGTTTGTGTATAAATGATAATTATTTGATTATTATAGGAGGAATTTAGTCAAAACATATAGAAAAGAGTTTAATAAATAAGTAAGGATATAAGGAATAAAATTTAAAGGATATGCATGGAAATTTAAGACGTTAGTATTGTTTATGAGTTCTACTCTTGGAGTTAAAAATATATTAATATATTTTAAATCTAGATTCAAAGCATAAAAAAGCTTCTTCCAGAAAAGCAGGTAATTTAATTTTTGATTTTCATAAAAATATAAAATAATAATAGTCCTAGGCAAGCAGAATGCATACATATGAAGGAATTATTTGTTTATTACCTCATACTTATATATAATAAATAAAAGCAAGAATAAACTATGCTATCCTAAATATACTAATTTATATAACTAGATCAGTTTAGAAATTTCAAATTATTTATCTTAAGAGAGTTGTATTTTATATCAAAAGCTAATAGGCTCTCTATATTCAGATAAAGCTTGCAAATATTTGTATTTAAACTAAAAATAGTTAAGAATGTCTATTTTTAAGATATTAAAATTATTGCATTAGTTATTTAGGAATGAAAATGAATTTGAAACTAGGATGTTGCTTAATGAATATTACCTATTTATTTGAAACCTTAATTTCGACATTTAAAAGCTCACATATCATAGCATAGTAGAACTAGAAATTTTGATTTTATCTTTGATTTTATTTCCTTTCAGTTAGCTATTGATACCGTTCCAATTATATCTCAGTCTTATATTTAACATATATTAAATAAATAGAATTATGGTTATCTAACTAATGCCATATTTCAATGGTCTTGAATATAACTTAGATGTTCGACTAAGATAAGGTAGAAATTCAGAAATAGATATGCTGCTCCATTTAAAAAAAAAAGCCAAAAAATTCTCTAGC
The DNA here is from genome assembly GCA_946699065.1 of Loxodes magnus. Lineage (NCBI taxonomy): Eukaryota > Ciliophora > Karyorelictea > Loxodida > Loxodidae > Loxodes > Loxodes magnus. The sequence continues at coordinate 49,790 of CAMPDV010000214.1, forward strand.
AAATTCCTATTATTAAATAATAAGATTTCTTTATACTCTACCTCATGCTAAAGGCTAGCTATGGTACCTCTTAAAATTTATTAGATTCAGACTCAAACTTTATATCTAATATATCTATCTAACCTTTTTATACGTTCATATTGATATTAGCATCACAATCATGCTAAAGATTTAATACTCATCATACAAATAAAAAAGTAGAAAGCATCTAAGATACATACTTCGAGTATTGCTGGTTTAAAATAAGTATTAAAGTCGCAATAATTTATTTGGCTGCTTTTATTATCTTTTTTGGTATAATCAAGGAAAATAGTTATATATTTCAATACATTTTTGATGTATTTTTATTTTAATAACTTTGTGTAAGAAAGATTATTATAGAAGAAAGCAATTTTTTAAAACTCAAGAATATATATAGCACTGTTAAATAGCTTATCAATAAAATAATCCTAAGATCTAACTTAGTTTGCTAGTTAATCAAGTACATCTATTTACTCTTATTTGGGTAAGTTATAGATATAGCTTTATATTTGCCATCATCAGAGATTTAGTTTTGTAATGATTAGTATCAAATATATCTAAAAGCTAGTTAAAAGTAGTCTTTAAACTAGTAGCATTTAAACTTTCTAATTAACTTAGTTATTCTATTGGTATAATTATGCTAATTATTTCCCTTTAATTAAGATATTTATCTTATATACCTAGAATTGAAAAGTAAAAAAGCTTAGAGGTACCATATTTTTATAGTAGCATATTTCAAAAGAAATTAGAAATTTAGAGTCGTACCTAAGTTCACTAATTATAATTGAAAGTTTAACTTTTAAAATTTTCAAAGCAAACTAAAGTTTTCCTCTAAATCTTCCCTTTTATCAATGTAATTTTTATACCTTTCATAACTATTAAAATATACAAGCTTAATTACTTCTCTTACTATATAGTTAAGTTGGCATTTTATCTATTGATACTTGATAATTAGTACATTAATAATAATTTACCTAGTAGAATGCTTTTTAGGTTTCAGAATCCATTCTTGCTTTAGAAGTTCTAAGCTTTGCGTTTTATTCTTAGAAATTTAATCACTGAGACTTAAGCAAAAAATTAAATAGATGTATTTGCTAGAACCTTTTATAGTCCCATTTTTAAATATCCCAACTGCATTATCTACTTGCTATAACTTTAATCAGAACTTCATAATAGAACTCAACATTATGCCATATAAAAATCTGTAAAAAAGATATCAAAATGTTATCATAAATTCACTTACTATTGCAAAATTTAATATCTCTACTTGGTTATCAATCCAAGCCTCTTTCTGATTCAAGCTATATACTTAACTTAAAAAGGATTTTATAATCAATATCTAAATTAAAAAAAAGTCTATGATCGAATATAAATAAAGAAAGATGGCTTTTTATTTAAACCGTTAAGAAGTAAGCGGGTTAGTCTGCAAAGAGCATTTCTCAGTTCCCCTTATAAGATTTAAGATAAAGCTACCTTTAAGAAATACAAACTAAAGGAAGTTTTGAGTTAAGTTAGTTTCGTGTTTGCTTCGAACAAAAAAGAATCGAAATTGAAATATAGTTATATAGCACTAAATTTGCTTTTTTCTATCAATAAAAATGATAAAAGAATGCTAAGATTTATTAAAGTAATAAGGCTATGAATACTTTATTATTCTTCTAGCACATAAGCCAAACCTATTTCTCCTTTTTTATCTATTTGAGAAGAGAAAAACTCTGATTTTATGCATCTTCAGAACATTTTCTAAATTGCTATTTCATTAGTTTTTTTATACTAGCTTCTCTATTAATTTTGTCTAGAGTTGTTACTAATAGTACCTTAATTAATACTGCTTAAATTATATAATAATTAATATTTGTATAAGAATTGCCTGAAATTCCAAAGATTTAAAAGAAAATATTGAATCTAAGAACAAAAGAAGGGAGAATAACTTTATTGTAACAAGAATGGATAAGCTACAGAAGGAAAAGAACCTAAAGTTAGAAAATTCCAAGAATTATTGGACTAAAAAGAAGAAATCAAAACTTTAACGATCAAGAAATACTAAAGTCCAAACTTTTTTAAATCGGAAATGATGTACTGTTGTCAAGCAAGGTTAAATAAATAATAACTTCAATAGTATGAAGTAAATAATTTACTCATAAGCTTCGAACCATAAATAAACTAAACATCATGAAATTAATACTCCTAGAATAATCAAAATTCTATTAAATTCATAAAGTAGTTTTCTTAGAATCGACTGATAAATGCAAGTGTTAATCATAGTTTCTTTAACGTTAGTTCAAAGCATCTAAAATTTCTATTTATTTTAGTTTATATTTTATTAATCAATAGCTTAAGTATATCATATGAAGGATAAATAAACCTAATTCTTGTCGTGTTAATTTTGACAATTTTTAACGTTTTGAAGGAAGAATAATAATGTCAATATTATATTCTATAAGCAAATATAGTTCTATCAATAGAACATTCCTTTCTTTTTACTCCTAAAGATATACTTGAGGTGCTAAATATATTACATACTGTTTTATAAATAAAACATAACTGATATCCTGCTTAGTGATGGAATTGGTGAGTATATTCACACCTAAATATAGAGTTTTAAAAACCATTCATTTAATAAATGGATTTCATTAGCTTTCTGGTTCTAATACCAAAGAATATTAAACTATTGTTTTATTTAAATCCATCATAAAATATAGATTCCTGTATCTGAAATGTATAACTTTTTACTACTCTACTTAACTCTTAAATCACATATATGCAACTAATTTCATTTAAATACCTTAATCTTATTCCTTTTTTTAATTATCTTTACTTTTTAATTCTATTCTACTTAAAACTCTCTTCCATTCATCACTCCAAAAGCTTAAGTATTTTCATTGAAATAGATTTATATAAAAAACCATTAAACTCTAATTGTCTCTAACAGAAGATTTAAAGCCTTGAAAAAAGGATTAAGATTATCGATCTTCTTTAAGCACATTTAGCTTATAAATAGCTGATTACTTGTTAAATGAGAATATTGATCTAATTATAGATAAAGTAAAGCTTTAGTGAGTTATAGCTTAAGAAATCAAAAAGCACCTACACATAAAGCCAGCTAAATGTATTAATCACATTGTAATTACATTTAAGGATAGTTAGATATCTAACTTCTTAATCTATCTAAGTAAAGTCTGAATAAATCTGATGGATATTTAGTATATTATATTGAAAATACCGTAAGACTGGAAAGAATTATTAGAGTTATATGATGGAAGTTAATCTATATAACCAATTAAAAGAGCTAATTAGTATAATGGTTTATGTAGATTGGAAAAGGGAAATTTTAAGCTAAATGAATAATCTTTTTAAGCTTTATTTTATATAAATTAAAAAATTTGAGAGCAAAAAAAATGGCTCTAAACAGAATAGAATCAAGCATGAGATTAATTTCCAGAAAAGCTTTTTAAGTAACAACTTCAACATTTAATGAATCATGTTATATAGACCTGAATTGATTACCCTTTAAGCACATTATGGCTATAAAATTCTTCGGATTCTACTATAAAATGAAATAAGAAAGTATTGATTTTCCAAGATCAACAATAGGTTCTCTTTTCATTAATATATGGAAAAAAGGATTTCAATACTACGATTAAGTGTAGCAATTATCAGACCTTTATAATATCGATCTGTAGAATTAATAGAATAATACCAATCTTAAAACTTTTACTTAACATATAAGAGAAAAAATACAACAATATTTCTACAAAGTAGCTACTAAAAAATTTATGAGAATGAAAACAGCTAAAGTATATACTGAATACTTTGGTAATCTATAACAATTTCCACAAATTACTTATACGAAATTAAACAAATAGTATAGACGAGAAATTATCAGTATATATAGACTTAGAACCTAAACTTATAATTTTCGTAAGGATCTTTAAGATCGTCATTACCCCATTGATAATCCCTATTGTATATGTGGAGAGTATGAAACTTTCGAGCATATCTTTAAATGTGTGTACTATTCTAATATAATTAATTGATTATCGGAAAAGATCAGAAATTATGATTTAAGGCGCCTTATACTATACGATCAAGAATATCTAAACTCATTTTCAAGGTCTAAATTGGAGTATTTAGACTTATAGGTCAAAATATTTCACAAGAAGATAATGACAAGGAGACTTGAGATTCTAGAAATGGAGAAAGCAAAAAAGGAAGAAGCTAAAGATGAATAGAAAGAAGAACTAATTAAAGAAAAATGATGAAATGTAAACAATATTTAAAAACTATTTAAAAACATTTACTAACATCTATAATTGAAAGAAGCAATTCTTGCAATTAAAGACGTCAAAAAACTCTTTTAGTTTAAATTTAAATTTAATTAAAAAAAATGGAGTTTAATATCGGACAGCATCTTAGCAAGGTCAAAATTAAGAAGGCTAGAAGAAAAGCCAATCTAATTTAAAAGTAAAAAAAGTAGGCCTTAGAATAATCAAGATCTTCATCTCCTTCATAGGGAAAGCGCATGGTTGACCTAGAAACTTCTTGAATGGAAAGAGAATAAGTTGAAAAATTAAATAAAGTTATAGTCAAACAAGAAGAAACTATCTGAAATCTGACAAATTAAATTCGAGAAATTCTTACTAACTACGAACAACTCAACCTTGAAATAGATTAACTCTAGACAATATTAATAAATAATAAATAAATCACAAGATAATAAATTTGGTCCTAACCTTTCTGCCTCCATCATCAGTTGTATCAATGTAGATTGAAGATCCTCAAAATAAATTAATAATCTCTCAATCCTAAGAAAAATTAATCGAATAAGAAAATAGTAAAGAAGCAACCTAAATGAACACAGGAATTAAAAACATTGAAAAAAATTTGAATTTAAGAACTCAAAATAAAATAGAAAGAAAAAAATGCTGATACTGTAGATCATAATGACATATTCTAAGAAAATGTAAAAGTTTTATCAAGATTTTATGTAACAAAGGAAGGGATCTATAAAAGAAAAATATTTCAGAATTTTAGCATGGAATCTGTTGTATTCTCAATAAAAAGACTGTGGAACCCAACCACGCAAAAAAATAGTGGCAGCTGTGACCAGGTTTCAAGTCCTGTGATCGGCAAACAATTTTATTAGCATTAAATATATTATTATTAAAAATTTGAGAGATTCATTTTCTTAATCGAGAGATAAAAAGATTATCCAGGAATAATGAAAATAATTTATTCATAATGAAGTACATATGCAAAATATATAATTAAGACATTTTAAAAAACTAAAAAAGAAAAGAGCTAAGTAGATAATAGCTGATATTTAGAAATAATTATAAGCTAGAGAACTATAAATAAAAGCAGAGAAAGTATTTAATCTTTTCTATTGAAAGACAAAAGCTATTAACGAATGCTTTCTTTAATAAAAACATCAAAACTTAAGCTATAAACTTAAATATTAGTTAAAGCTATAATTTTACATCGTTTGATATTTCCAGCTAAACTTAAAATTTAAAGAGGAGTCTATATGATAACCCATGAAATATGATATGAAATTTATTTAGCGGTTTTAAGCAGGATACGGATGCTAATTTTAATATACGATAATTTTTTTTATATACTAAATATATTTATCAGTTTTAAACAAGTAAAAATGTTTTAAAGGTTAAGCTACTTATTGGAAAGCTTCTTAAGAACATAATTTATTTGTAGATGCTTAGATTTTTTAAGAAAATTTGTCTTTTACAATTCTTATTTTCGTTTTAAAAATTTCTATTTTTATAAAATATTTAAAAATTTCTTTGCTTTATGATATATTATTGATTACATTTGAAATCGTTTGAGGTTAAATTTTTATTTTTTTTACATACTAACATCACACTTTTTCCTTATTTTTTTATTCAGTTGCTGATATCTCATTTGTTTATAATCTTTTTAATTGAAAAACTTTAGCTTTATTTCTATTAGAATCGTTTATAAACATTTCATCTTTTTTAATTTTTTATTAATAGACTCTTGCTATTTTCCATAGTAATTTGATAACTCGCTTTATTGATTTATTGATTCGATTTTTTTGAATAATGAATTTCTCATTTATTTATTTCAGATTTTTCGGTTATTTATATAATTCTTTTAGTCTCAAATTTTTACTTTTTTGAATAATTTTTGTTTTAACTCTGCTTTTTTATCTTTTTTAGTGCTTTAAGCTTTATTGACTTTCTCTTTTTTTTATTTTATATTCAGCATTTTTTATAATCTCTGTCTCTATCTTAATTATGTGTTAACGATGATTTAGTTTACTTATTCTCAAAAGAATTTAAAGAGCAGTCTTATAAATTAAATCTACATTATCTAATTATATTCATATCTAAACTCTCTATTTTCTTAATATATCATACTATTTTCAATCTAGCAAACTACTTACCTTTGAGTTTTTTTGACTTAGATAACTTAATATTTTAAATCTAGTCAAACTAATAAGCAATAAGGAATAGAAACTATTATATATATCCTAAACTAGCATCAGTATTTACATCTATATATATATTAGGTTTAGCCCTTAATATTTTTCGATCCTTATCTTTGATAGAATGTTTAGATAGATTAAGTGATTTATAAATATATTAAAGTATTGATTTTATTCTATTTTTAAGTTAAAGCATTGAGCATTTTGACTAGGAAGGAAATAATAAAATAACTCAGCTAAGGAATTAATTTTCCTGCCTATATTGTTGGCCATTATTTTAATATGCTGGAAGAAATCATTTAAATTACGAACTTCATAGCCCATTAAATTCCAAGTATAACTCTTTCCATCGAATATTTTCATCTAAGATAAATAGTTGGTTGATAAGTACAGTATATTTAATGATGCCTTCAAAATTTAAAAGTCTCTTTTGAGTTTAATAACAGCATTAAGTTCGCGAAAAATATGAAAAAGTTAGAGTGTTCTACTCGCGAAAATATTTGATTCATATTTTGTCATAAAATTGAAAACAGCTTTCCTATCATGTTGAGCATAAAAATATTTAAGTTACCCATTCTAAAAAATATGAAGTAGCATTATTGCCTTTCTTTCTATAAAACTCTATCACTTTTATTATTCGCTCATCTATTAATTTACTTATAGTTGCATAAAATACTTTTTTCGTCTAAATGTTCATACTAAATATTACAATCTCAAATTTGTTTTAAATATCTAATACTTCATTATTAAAAGAAGAGATATAATCCAATGATAGTATTTATAGTTAAGATAGTTTAAAATACTTCTAGTTATCATCTTCTTAAATTTATTCTTCACCGAAAACTTCTTTTTTATCTAATTTTCTGATTATTAATTTCGCTTTAGATTCTAGACATATATTCCTTCTAATTTATCTAGCATATTTATAATTGTGAAATTGGTATACTCTACCTTTTAATTTAGAAAATAGGCTAGTTAATCTACCAATAAATATCAAGTATTTTTTCAATCTTTTTTACCTGATAAAGTAAATTAAAGTTATTTAGTTTTGTATAGGTTTTGGCTATATCTTGGAATATATTTTATCCATTGTATTTAGATAAACTTGTACTATGACTCTTTTTATCTAAAATAAACGAAGAATTGCATTAAATTTAATTTTTCCTTTTGCTTGCTATAAATACTTTAATTAGAACCCTAGCTGCTTTTATTACTATTTTGAAAAGAAAGTCATTAATGAAATTTTTAATTGAAGAGTTAGTTTTTTTAAGATCAAGCCTAAGGAGGAGGAGCATTGGCCATATATGGCTAACCTTGATTTTGATATCCAGGGTATTGTGGAGGGTAATTTGCTGCTTGGATATTTTGCTAATAAGCCGCAGGTTGTTGTTGTTAATATAGCAGAGGTGCTCTTTCTTGATTTTAAACTATTATTGTTACATTTGGCTAATTTAGTCTCGCTGCTTCATGAATCTTAACCTCTCTTAATTCTTGAATCATAGCACAGCAATGGCACCAAACATGACAGCAACAATCCTCTATATAGCTTCCTTTTATATTAAAATGCTTTCTTATAGTCATTCTATTATATCCACAACCAAACCAACAGAAGCACCAACCAATCAAAGCTCTTAAAAAAGGACTATGCTCCTACCAACTTGAAAAATTAGTACAAGTAATAGAGCAATCCAAAATGCATTACAAGGCAGGGCAACAGAAATAAGCGAAAGCATAACTTGATTCATTGCAACATTAAAATAGCTAAGCTCTCCAGTTTTGAAAGTCCGTCATTTTTCAACAATTATAACTAAGAACAAAAGTAACCCTTTAAATTTAGAATTAAATAGATAAATAACTTTAATTTATCATTTTCATTTCCTCATTAACTCTAGATTTAATTCTTCTATCATAAATTATCCAATTAGCATACAGATCTAGAGGTATTGAAAAACGATTTTTAAATATGCTTGTATTACTAGATCTCTTAGCTTAAAATTGAACTTTTCTTTATTTCTTTTCACAACATTTAAAGCTAATCTTATTATTTATAAGTCTTTACTTTTATAAGTTTCTTTATCTCTTTCTTATTTGCTCATTTTAGTTTTAACTTAAGAAAGTTGATATCAGATACTAAAACTCATATCTTCTAGGTTTTTTAAAGTATAAATAGTAATTTAAAATCGTAAAGCTTCTCATTTGCCTTTTATACTTTCTAAGATAAACTTTTTATTTTCTATCTAAATGAATTTAAATTCTTTAATACAGTTTTAAACCTAAATTTGTATAGAATAAACTCAAACCGATTCTATCCTTCTATCTTTATATATCTAAAGCTTTCCAAACCACAAAATAGAATCGTGTAAGAAGTTTTTTAATGCTGCTTATCTCATTTAGTATATAGAATTTTTATAATCAAGCAGAATTTTCTGGATTTAAATTAAATAAATGAAAAGAAATTAATTTTTTAGTTCATTTTATTACGTTTTCTCTAACTGTTCTTCGTTGCTCAAAAGTATCTACTTTTATTATTTTACCTAACTGTTGAAAAATTAAAGAATCACTTAGTTATATGGTTATTTGGCTATAAGTTTGCTTACTAAAATTCCTCTAAAGAATAAAAGGCTTTAATGTATTATTCGTTCGTAATTAAATGTTCTACCAGAGATAAATAAGCATTTGCTTAACTCTCTAAGGAAGAATAGTTTCTACAAAGCTTTTTTTGTAATTTCTAATAAATTCCTCAGTTCTAGACACTTAATTCACATGTCTAGCTTAGATAAAGAGAAAGGGTATAAAATTAGTTAATAATAGGCTAAATTGTCTAAAGCACTTTGTCAGAAAAGTTAAATTTTCAATTTTTTATGAATTAAATAAGGTAATTTCATTCTAGAAACAATCATGGCTCTTTCATAGTTTTACTGTATATTATCTTCCATACTAAAGAAAGCAAAGGGATAAAAACCAGCATAGTTTAAATTTATAACAACGTGAAATTAGAGTATGCTTGGTTTATCAAGTTTTAATTATGATAAAAGGATTAATTAAAACAAATCGATAAAGTATTTTAAGCGAGATACTAAGTATTTTGAAGGAAAAGAAAGTAATACTTCGATTGAGAAACATTTTCAACTCCTTATGTAATATTTCAATTTATCTATAATTATATACGATTCATGAAACTGACATCATTAAAAATTAAAAAGCATTTTTCCTTATATAAAGCAACCAATAAAGCAAAAGGTTCAAAGCTCTCACTACTAAATAAGCGGGAATAAAATTAAGTAGTTTAAAATATTTTTATCTAATAGATTAAGAATTTGATTGCTTAAAATAAGAGTCTATTATAAGTAGCCTAAAGAATATTAAAAGCTTTAATATACTAAGGAAAGTTTTAATATACATTTCATTTCTAATATCTAAAAGAACTATTTCTAAGATAATTAGCTCAAAGTAGAAAAGCTGAAACATAAATAGAGATTATATTAAAGTAAGTGCTTTTACATTTTATTTTAGAAAAGAAAGTCAGAGAAGTAAATTAAAACATTTTTTAGTGCTAAATATATGGAAAGAGGAAAATGTATTCTAATATCCTTGCTTTATATAAAAATAAAAAATAGAAATCAGCTGGAAATTGACTGTGGAATCCGGTAGTTTGCCTCCCAGCAAGTGGGGGTTCGTAGTTAATACTAAACAATAACACTGTTTGAAAGCTTTCAATTTTGAGAACGAAATCATTCCATTCTGATCTATTATTTTCTAGCCTTTATTGTGGAAAGGAAAGTATTATATAGGTGGTATCGTAGAGAGAAGAAAGAAATTGAACTCTTATGTGGGCCCAATAAAGCCAAAAGCCGAACCTTTCTTAATTTAGTTAGTTTATCCTTGTTTATATCAAATTAGTTAGAACTAAAATACTAACTAAATGGAAACTTGCTTTATAATCCTTCTCCATTTTATTTAAATAACGAAACATTGACATTTTTGACTGTCACTTACTTTTTATCACTTTAGACATTATTTTTTAAGTAAGATTATGAGTTCGTTAAGTAACACCTAGAATCAAAATAGATAAGCTACTGATAAGAAAGAATGAGTTCTATTAAATCCTGGAAATAAATTTAAATAGCTTGATATTATTGGGGATTTTTAGTACCTTCAGATTCTAGAATCAGACATTAACTAAAATGAAAGGAAATTTTATAGCATGTTTGAGATAATGCACTTGAAGTAATATATTTCAATTTAGATAAAAAAACATTGTTAAAAGGTTCGTAATTTGTAAAGCATAATTAACTGAGGTATTATTGTTAAGATAAAGAAGATCAAATTTGATCATAATTCTTTAGTGACAGTATGAAGTTAAGAATTATAAAAACTTGAGTAATGTTGACTTATACTAAACGATAAGCAATAAATAGAGCTAAGAGGAATTCAACTGGATATCTAAAAAATTAGAGTATTAGTATCATCAAACAAATGGAATTTACCCGAAATTCCAGATCTAAAATATAGAGTATTATTTCTGACTATGAAAAACACCTTAAATTTTATAAAATTCAGGGGAAAGTCACATACTATTTTTTTCTTTATATACGTTTTTACACTGGAGGAAATAAATCTAATAGCTTCTATAATTATAAAAGCATTTATATATACTATTCTACTTTGATAAAATAACTTTGTATATAGTAAAGAGTTTGATAACAAAGCATTATGAAATTTGAGTTCGATTTCACTTAGAAAAAATTAATTAAATACGTAATCTTATTATAAAAGTAAAAAAAATGGTCGAAGGTTTCAAATCAGGCTTCTATACCACCTCTTCTTAAGCCAAAAAGGAAGGGAGGAAGCAAGAAACCAAGTCTTAATAATTTTAACAACCTTATCTATCACAACCTTAGCCAACACTGAACTAACAACTTGGAATCTAACAAAACGAATGAAAGCCAACCTTGAAGAATATACACACGGAAACTTCAACCTCAAGCGAGAAACCGAAGAAACAGATGATGTCTGTTCTCCACCAGGAGATATCAGAGTTCAACCCTTCTGGCCAGATGAAAATGGAGTAGCTCATCAAAGTGGTACTGAACCTCCAGGAAGAGGTCAAGAGATTGAAGAAAGACAATGATATGCTGATGGTAAAGCTAGACCTAGCAGAAGGAATTGAGTCAAGACTTATGTCATAGAAAGAGATCTTAACGCCTTTTGGAATATCTCACAAAGTAAGACTAACGAATCCTAAAATTAGCTTTAGAAACAGACTCGGAAAAGTAGAAGAGAAATTGTGAACTTTTAAGAAAGAGTAAAGCGAAACTGGAGCTATACAAATGGAAATCGAAGCCTAAAAAGAGCAAACAAATCAAGGAAAATAATTCAAAATAAAAAAGAAATTTTTCTGCTGTGGAAGCGTATGACATTTTTATCGGAAGTGTTTGAAATTCTAATAGAAATAAAGAAACTATTGGATAAAAGAACAACAAAAGAAGAAAAAAGAAGAAGCAAGAATGAAAAGAATGTATTGCAACCCAGATGGTTCAATATACAAGATTAAGATGGAACCAAGTCAAGCTAAAGGAGGGAAAACCTGGAAAAATCCGAGTTCCCAATCTCGCTAAAATTGGGCAACCCGAACTTTTATATTTAACAGCATGGAGCATTAACTGCTGTATTTCTGACGGGGTTGGAAATCTCTAAAACGGCAAACTTAAAATTAATATTATTATTATACGTAATCTTATTTCAATCCCCATATCATTATATTCCATCTTACTCTAATAAATTAAAAAACCAATGCAAAATAAATTTGAAAGCCCAATATATACATAAATCTATTTAACCCTGCTTTAATATAAACTTTTAAAGCATAAATATAGATTAAAGTGCTAGTTCTTTTATTTATTACATAAGGAATTTTTAGAAAAATTAATTGAAGCAAAAAATCGCTTTTAATTCTAGCTTCAACTTGAAGAACTTTACTTAATTTTTACTCAGTAAATCAATAATTTCTTTATAAGATCAAAAGCAAAAACTATTTAAATAATAGTCTATTTATTCTTTATTGATTAAGATCAAGTAATCTAGTGTAAAATCTTCTACTATAAATATCAATTTAAACGTTTCTTTTTAAAGATAGCTATGAAAGCTTATATTTAATATAGAATTGCTTATATAAACTAATATAGATGAGCTTTAATCTAGGTATATTCATCTAATCTAGATGGTTTTATTTTCTAAAATTAGATGAAGAAAACTGGTATCTTTTTCCTAGTTTCTAATGAGTTGATAAACTTGAGACAATTCTACTTTTATTTAATCCACTTTACTCTATAATTAGCTAATATTTCTAAAGCTAATAAATGATATCTAATCTATATAGGAAGCTCTTAAGATTAAATTGCTTATCTTTTTACATTTTAGCTTGATTTAGAGATTTTTCGCCTTATATTGATTTAATGTTTAAGCTCAGTCGAAATTATTTTCATAGAAAGATTTTAAATTAAATTATTTTCTAAGAATTAGTAAATCTATTTAGGATTAAAAATGCTAGATCAAGTGATGAAGCAAGAAAAAATGGATTAGTACAAGTCTCAAAATCCTTAATTTAGTAACATACAGAATGATCAGATTTAAGAAGCTTAGTTATGATGGTAAGCTTATAAAGTTTGACTATAGCACATTAGATAAAAAGCAAATCTGAATCTTTATAAGTATCATAATAGAAAAAACCATAATAATAGGATAAAAGCATTTGGATAGTTAGAACTTATTAAAAACTATGAAACATTTAAATTGTGAAACTTAAGAAAACAAAACGAGTGAAAATAAAAAAATATACCATTTTTATCTTTAAAAATAGAATTTCTCCCAATTTTTTAATTTACCACTTTAATATTAGTCTTTAAAGTATTCGGAGTTCCAGAAATAAAAAGCTAAATTTTCTTTAAAAAAAATTAGATGGAAATAAAACTAAATAGTGTTATAACTTAAATAAGCTTTTAATAAATTGTAGCTATCAGTTTATATCATCGTCGTCATTTTAGGATTTTTGTTTATAATAATCAAAGGAATGCTTTAATTACCTTATTTAACTTTTTATAAATAAAAAATTTAAATTTGGTTCTAAGGAAGCAGAAGGTAACCTTTGTAAGAGCATATTAGCAATAAAGTTTGAATGCATAATATTTTAAAAAAAACTTAGAATTTCTTTAGTTGCTTAAATGTTTTGAAAATACTCCTTAGCAATTTAATTTCATAAGTTATCATAGTCTTAATTATAAAACTTTTAAAATCATCTGGCAAAAGTCATATGTTATCTGATAAGATTCAATACAGAATGTTTAATTGTTCAAGCTGCTTATATATCCTTTTAATTTTCTAATAATTATAAATTTCCAGCTAAGCTTCATAAAATGCTTCATATGTCATATCGAACTCCTTACATATACTTCATCCTATTCATCATATTTATTTTACTTACGGTTTCCCCTCCCTTCATATTTCAATTATTTCATTGATTTCTTATTTCAAGAAGTCTTCCAATATAAATATGAAAAAAATTATAATATTCTTGCTTGAAGTCAACGAAATAAGTTAAGCATTTTTCTATCAGAACTTTTAGAGAATAATCATATTAACTGACTTCATTACTCCTTTGCTTTCAACCTAGACTACAATTTTTTAATTTAAGCTAAAATTTTAATCATATTGTTGATTTAGATACAAGCTCCCAAAAAATAAAATTTATCTCTTTTAGTAGACTTTTTCAAATTATTTTTACCTTAAATAAGTAAAAAATTAGTTACTATTGAAATTTGCCCGATCAACGATTATTATCCGTTCAATAACCCTCACTGTATTATCATCTGCTACTTATTAATTTTTAGCATTGCTTTTCATTTTTTGTAGAATTTTATTATTTTATATCTTTTTGCTTTTATTTATGATTCAATTTATTAAGTTAAATCAAATCCTTTATCTGGTCTTTTAGATTTAAATATAGATGACTCAGAATTATGTATTACCTCATGATAATCCAAGAAAATGATTTTTTGTTTCATAACCTAATAGTAAACTAGAGATAATCTTATAATCCTTATACGGTCATTAAATATTTCAATAAGTTAATAAATATTCTCCTTTAAATATTCTTGTGTTTGTAACTTCTACTAGATTATAGATAAATAAGTGCTTTAGATATTGATGCTTAAGAGCTAGGATATAGTAATAAATTTCCTAGTAGAATGCTTTTATAGTTCGTATAATTCTTAGAAACGTAATCATTTAGAATTTTGCTATTAATCTACTAAATTACTTATCTTTGGATTTTTTAGCTTTTACTTAAATTATCCTAACTGCATTTATAACCAGTTATGATGCTTGTCTATAATGCGATCAGGAATCGACATGATACTGTATAAAGCTCTGTAAAGTGACAGCAAAAAGATAGTCGAAATTTTACATACTATTGCAAAGATTCAATCAATCAACCTATCTACTGAAGCAAAATCATTTTTAGAGTCAAGTTATCTGAATGAATTAAAAGGATAACATAATAAATATTTGCCTTAAGTGAATCTTCTACGATTTAAGATAAATGAGAAAGATTATTTTTTATATAAGCCAATAAGTAAGAAACTAGCTATAATGAGTATTTCCTAATTTCTAATGTCACATAAAAAAAGGTTTAAGCAAGTCAAAGGAATATAAAATTAAGGATAATTAAGTTAAGTTAGTTTTATAAATCCCTAAATGATGAATAAAAATAGATAAATTCTAAATAGGTGGAATGCTAAATGAGTAAGAAATAAACTAGCACTTCTAAAATAAGAATAAATAAAGTGGATTTAAAAAATAAAAATTATTTAATTAGGATAAATAAATTAGATAAAATGAAATTTTAAGATGATAGCCTTCATTAATAGAAGGACTAAAAGAGATATAAATTACTATTTCAATATATGAAGGCTTTTGTCAAAATTTTTAGAATTTTTTAAAACAAAATCCAAAAAATAGGGATAAAAATTAAGAAAATGTGGTTACATAGCACCTAATTTTCTAATTTCTATCAATTTAAGAATATTAGCTATAAAAAATCTAGAGTGACTTAAGATCTAATATAGCGTTAAAATCTTATGTCCATATAATGCAAATCATAAAGTAATAATATAGTCCATTCCTCTTAATCTAATAAATAGTAAATGAATGCTCAATTATTAAAGCTAATTTTAATATTTTCAAAAAAAGATCTACCTTTAATTCTTTTGCTATCTCATTATAATTTTAAGAGATTCAATTTAGCAAAAAAATGATAAAAGGTTGCTTTGAAAGTTACTTAAGAAAAAAAGATTAAAGATGATAGAAATTTTTCTTTTGGTTTAATAAATAATAAATAAATATGATTATAGAGCGCGTATCACCTCGTTGGCGCGCAGATCTTTCAGAATTAATATTTAATATTAAAAAAAGAGTTCCCAAAAGCTTGATTTCATTCTATTCTTCCAAGGAGTCACTTCATCTTCTCCAAATGGGGAATCTTCTTACTAAAGATTATTCTCGAATCTTGAATCAAATGCTCCAGTCTTCTTGAATAAGATTCAAATAAGAATTAGTTATTAAGTCAGTAATTAGAAGGCCGTCAGTCAAACTTTCATACTGCTAGAGAGAACCCTCGGGGTAAGTTAGGCATGTCTCAACTGAGCTTATCCACCCTTCCCCGTGATGGTATCTAGTGCGAGATTACTCACAATGCAGTATACACTGCACCAGATTACCTACTTGTTCTCCTGACGCGGTCGACTTCCATTTTATATTTTTTATAATAAAAAAACAATTTTTCCTTTTTATTTCGTTTGCAAATAAGAATAAATACCAAAATTTTTTCATACCCTTTCTAAATAATAATCAAATGTGCTTTTATACTAATTTTACTTTAAATCTAGTCTAAAGTTATTAGTATGACTATCTTGGATACTAATGCTTAAAATAAAACATTATGAAGGAACTAATTTACTAACAATCTTCAAGTATAGATAACCAATAAATCCTTAAAACTAACATTCCTAAATGATGTTCAAAGTATTATAATAAATATTTTTCCTTTAACTGAATGATAAAATGCAACACCCAATACATACCTTCTTTCATACTTAATTCAAAATACTTCAAACTGTTTTTAAATTTAATTATCATTCCTAAATAATAATTAAGCATCCTTTATGGAAATTAATAAATCAAATATTCGTTGAGTTAAGTTCGATAATATTTAGCATTTTTAGAAAAAAAGATTGAAGCAAATCTTACAGTTATTAACAAAATCTAGTTATATCATTAGAAACTTATCCTTTCTTTTTTAGACCTAAAAATACACTATTGATATACGTATTATTTACTATTTTATCAATATACCTGACATTTTGCTTAGTGATGGAAATAATGAGTACTTTGATATATAAATTTAGAGTTTAAAAAATTCGTTTTATTAAATAGAACGATTATATAAATCTTCTGATGGACATACTTTCGATTGCCAAACAATTTTTTTATTTTAATCTATCACAAAATGAAAGCTCCTTTATCTGAAATTTATAACTTTCAGTCTCATTCTACTTAACTCACAATCATATGCCTGCAACTAGTTTCATCTTAATCCTTTTTTCCTATTCCTATTTAAATAGATTTTTGTAGAATCTTAATACATTTCTAGGAATGACAATACCAAAAGACTTAGGAGGAATGCTTTTTTTATTTATTAGCTTGATTTAATATTTTATAAGTTCAATTATCTCTTCAATTAGTCTCTCCAATAAGCTTAAGTATCTTCATGAAAATAAATCTATAGAAATTAGTATTAAACTTTAAGTGTCTCTAACAGAAGATTTGGTGCCTTGAAAAAAGGATTTAAGATTATCGATTCTCTTAGTAAAGCACATTTAGCTTACAAATAACTGATTACTTGCAAAATGAATATGTAGATCTAATTATAGATAAAGTAAAACTTTAGTGAGCTATAGCTTAAGAAATCAAAAAGCATCCACATAAAGCCAGCTAAAGGCATTAATCACATTGTAATTACATTTAAGGATAGTTAGATATCTAACTTCTAAGATTAATCTAAGTAACATCTGAATAAATCTGATGGATAGTTATATATTATATTGAAAATACTGTAAGACTGGAAATAATTATTAGAGTTATATGATGAAAGTTAATCTATATAACCAGTTAAAAGAGCTAATAGCTTATGCATATACAAAGAAGAATTTTAAGTTAAATAGAACAATCTTTAAAGCATTATTGGCTGCCTTTTAAAAGCTTTGTATATTAAGTTTTCTTAATTGATATATAAAAATGATAGTCCAAGAATAAAGAAAAATACTTCCAAATATAAAATAAATCTCTGGAATATATAATTAGTTAAGTATTTTAAAAGGATCAAAGAAATTAACTAAACCAATAAATAAAAATAGCTGGCACATTCTTTAGAATTAATCTAAAGTAAGAGCTAAATAATTAGAGGTAGAGTGAGTATCTAAACATTTAATATTTAAAGAAAAAGTTGTTAGGGAAGGGTTGTTTTAACGAAATGAATGTTAAAGTTATAAATTTAAATCGTTTAATAAATATAACTAAAGCTTAAAATTTAAAGAGGAATCTATATTTAAACCTATGAAAAAAAGAAATCGTTTTGCGGTTTTAAACAGGATATGGATGCAGTATACAAAAAATTTTATATGCCAAACTATTTTAAAAATCTGAATAGGAAAAAATGTTTCAAGGGTAGCCTAACTTAGAGAAAAAGCTTCTTAGTACAAAATTTATTTATTGAAGCTTCAACTTTTTTAATAATAATAATAAGATAAAAAAGTTTCAATACTTTGGGTATTGGGACATAATTGCACTACTTATAGTTATATTTCATGCGAATTATGTTAAGTATAAGAATTTATGTAAGTTTATAGCCAACCTCTAGTTAATTCTTCCTGCTCCTGTTCTTTTGCTTCTTCTATATTGGTTCTAAATTGAGTTCTCATTTTCCTCTCTCTCTTCTTATTTTCAATTTTCTTCTTTCAATTTTTTTAAGAAAAATTAATTATTTAAATTAAATCTGAACAATAATCTAGAAGCGCTAATAATTTGAAGAATATATTTAGAAAAATTGGTTTAATAATTAAATTCAAATTTAAATCTAAGTATAAAATTACCGGTTTTATCTAACCTTGTTTTTATCTTTTTATATGAACATAAGTCTTCGATCCTTAAACTTCAAAAATTTAAATTAATAATAATCAAAAAGTTAATTGTTTCTCATGTTTTCTTAATTTCTTCTTGCTTCTTAATGAAAACTGAATCTTCTTAGCTTTAATCCATTTCCTCAGACTTTTCACATTTTTCGTTTATCCTTGATTCTTAGTCTTAGGCTTTATTATTAAGAGTAAAATTCTGTGTAGCTGTACTTTCTATTTATAGACTTTTCTTAATATCTGAAAGAGATTTAGCTTTTTCATGATGACTTTCTTTATCTTCTAGATTCTCATTTGTAAGATTATAATTTTAGCGATGGATACTATGACTAGAAAACGGTTACTCTGGAACCAAAAATTGATTTTACTCGTTATTCTCTACCATATGCTAATGATAAAACTTAAGCGAAAAGTTGTTTTGATCAAATAGAAAATCTTCATCTATAAGCTATTTTTCAGCAAGAAGCTTCCTGAAATTATAGAAAATAACCTAGTTTTTTATGTAATATAACAGCAGAATTTCATTCTTTTTACACTAGAATGTTCATCGAAATAAATAGGTTTCATCTAATTCGAAGATTGTAATCATTGACTTGTGCTTTTTTTATCCTATGAACCCTATTAAACTAGTCAAAACGCATCCTAAAGCAAAAGAAAATATATAGATTCTTTAGTCTAGACTCTTCGATGCCATTTATATCCTAAAAATTTGAACAATTGCATGGTTTATGTTGAAGGAGATAATTATCAAGATCCAATAGTTTAGCTTTTCGTAACTACAAGGAAGAGTTTTATAAGTGTAAAAGAATCATGCAATCAGTACTATCAGATAAACAATAGCATGGACAGTTTTATTATGCTACTCTATAAGTAAATTCATTGATATTAGCACCATAAAAAACATTCTCTACATCACTAGATAACTTTTCTTGTACTTTATTTTCATAACAAATCCATATAGTTCTTGTCACATCAAAATTGATCCAGTTCCTAAAGCTGTATAGAAAATAAAGCAAAAAGAACATAAAAGAACAAAAAAAAGATGAAGTCCTTATCAGCATTGCCAGTTGCAATCTTTGTAGTGGAAAGATTCTGAAAATTCTATGATTCCGTTATGATTTCAATCTACTCCATCAACACAAATAAACAAGTCCATAAAATTTCAATTTAAAGGAAGGAAAAAGCTATAAGTTAAAAAAGGTCCTAAATAGTATGAAATACTTCCTATTAAGTATAATAACGTTCATTTTGAAAATTCTACTCTAAGCAGTATGGATAAAAAACTTATAAGTCAAGCAAAAGCAATAACACAAGCAACTAGTTGGTTAGAATATTACTTGTTGTCGGACTTTCCAAAAATATTTACGAAATCTAATTTAACACAACTTGCAACAAATTCTACTATATATCCATAACTAGAAATATCAGGTCCAACTGAGGCTATTTAAAGAAAATATAAGATAAGATGAAGCAGATAAATGAAATCTCAAGTTGACATTACAAGTAGTCTTTATAATCTATCAAATTTATAATCACATTTCATTTTAGTTTTAATTTCCCAGATTGAAATTATCACTACCATAAATAGCATAGAAAGCAAAACTACAATCTTTACTATTTATCCATTCTTAAACTCTTCCTTTTCTTTTTTTTTAAATGGACAGGATAATTCCCAGTTATCACTGAAAATTCCGTTACTTCCATCTCCTCACATAAAAGGAGCTTTAAAATCAACAATTACATCACAAAAATTGCAGTAAACTCCTATTTTCTAAATTGTTCATTTTCCTTAATCATCTTTACGATAGTTAAAAATATTCCAAGGCATAAAATCTCTGTCATTGGAGTTTTATTTTATAAATATCTTTCCTGTTGCTCCTATGAACTTAACACTCCTCACTGCCTTCATAATTTTTTTTGTATCCAAATAATTTTATCCTGATTAAATTAAACTTTACAAAGCATATGCCCCTAGCAGGATACTATCAAACTCAGTAAAAGTTAAGCTAAACTCCGTTGAAGTATTGAACTATTTTTATATTTAATTAGCTATCGTTTATCCAAACTCTCCAATCCATCCAATTGAATCAAATTGAATTGCTCCTTTTACGACCGTTTATATTTTATATAATTCTTCTCCATTTGATAAAAAAGGTTCAGTTAATCACCCAAAAGATAAAAACTCAAAGTCTCCTTCTCTTGCACCTAAATCATAAAAGTATCTTAATAAGAACTTAACATCATCATCATAAGCAGTTATTAGAACTATTCTTGTCTTTTTAAATATATCTTTTACTATCGATTTTCATGATTGGTCTGAGCTTTATGACTTAATAGCGCTTATCTTTCTTTATTCATTTACTATGTTTATTTTGAAATGACTTGCCTCTTTTATAAAATATTCGTATATACCTGTTGATCAAGCGTTATCTTGATAGATAAATCCTACATTCTTCCATCCTTGTATCTGACATATTCATACTACCAAAACTGATAAAAAAGAATCAGGACAAACTGTACGAGCGAAATAAGGGAATTTTTTTATATCTGATAAATCGTTAGCTGTATTAGCACCAGAAAGACTAGATATGGTAAAATTTTAGGACTAAAAAAATTCTTAAAGATCTAAAGTGTTAGAGCTTGTTCCTGGTAAAAAATGAATAAGGCCATACTCATTCTTTTTGGCACTTCATTCTTTGTAAACATATTCATAGTCAAAATATTCTGCTCCTGTATAAATATTAGTTGACTTCAATTAATAATGAGGTAGAATATTACTTAAGGTATTTACATACTACACTCCATATAATTTTCCAATATATAAATCAGCTACTCATGTAACTTCGACTCCATCAGGGTTTTTCTAATCTAAGACCATGCTTATTGGAATCTAAGTTTAATTATTGTCAGGAGGTGTTGTAGTTCCATCAGGTCAAATAATTGATTCAAAATAATCTATTTAATCAAGACTAATTATTCCGACCACCTTAACTTATCTTTCCTGTACATTCAAAATTTGAAATTGAATATTCTGACTGGAAAGCAGGTCTAATACGATACTACCTAGTTAAATATTATCGATATAATGAATTTCTTTTAGCATTTCTAAAATTTACTGAATGACTAGTTCTATACAAAAAAGCTAATATTCTAATCTATTCTTAATCATTCTTTTTCCAAAGTTCAAACCTATGAAGCCATTCATATTATATTTGTTTACTAGATCTCACATCAGCCATGAGTTTTAAAGATTCATAATAAATACTTTGATTGTTATTTTTTTCTTCAGAAGATACTTAAGGAAAGTTTCAAAATTATAGTTAATAGTACTATAAAATTTATTTATTCCCTTTATCTAAATTTCATCTGAAATAATTATAAACTGAAGGTTCTAGTTTGAGAAATCTGGTATATATCATAAATATTCCATATTTTTAACCTCTTACTATATAATTAGAGGTTCATTTTAGGAAAATTGGTCTGTGAAATATCCCATAGATTTTCATTTAAATTCGTCTAAAAAATGCGACACTACTTGACCAATAGAATCAGTTGAGGGTAAAATAAAATGCGTATACTAGTTCCTTTTCATGTTCTAAATGGTTTATTCTTAAGCTACTAGATGAATAATTTTGTTTTAGTTGCAAAAAATTGAGACTAAATAGGTGAATTGACGACTAGAAGTCATATCTATAATAATATCCAACTTTTTCTTCTTTCATTCTAAAGTGAAATTTCAGTTTTAGTTCTTCGTAAGAAAATTCCTCTCAATCTCCTAATATTCAAATTAAAAGCGGTAACCGATATTCTGAAAGCTTTGGGTAATATAATAGTCTAAGTAACTTTCATTTTGATTATTTTAGCTATCCAAGTTTGGAGTGCTAACTGGTTCATATAAATATAGAATTTTGAAACCCTAAATTCCAAGTAAGAAATAGTAAATGAAGCAAGGAAAATATTTAGCTACCATTTAATTTTAAGAATATTAGGTATAATTAATATAAAACGTATAAAGTAAGCACGCTAACCTTCTAGGTTAGATATAAAGCATTCAATCAAATTTTTGCTCTAGAATGAATAAATAAAATACTTAAGTGGATTTAGGATTTAAGAGTGATCAAAAATAAAGATCATTAATGCAAACGAATATAGATTTTTATTATCAAACTATATAAGTAATTATAAGTAGAGTTAATATAAAGGCAAACAATTTACTAGCTAATGAGTAAATGTTAGTACTTGATATCCTTAAGGAAATTTTTCTATGTAAGGTAATAAAATTTATTGCTTTTCGAATGTTAAAGGAAATGATAAGAAATAGGTTAATATGGATTATCTTTACCTTACTTAAGTAATTATTAGGTATTGCTAGTTTAAATTCTAAAATTAAATTAGAAGGATAAGAGTCAAGCTTATGTTTTGATTTAGTATGAATCAAAGCATTTGCAATTGACCTATCCATAAAAATCCGATTCTAGTAGTAAAAATTTTATTAAAACATTTCCTTCGAAGCGATCTTAAGAGATCGGGACTAACTTTAAAATCGCTATTAAGTTAACATAGGAAAGCATCATTCTAATGCTTTAATTTATTTAGTCTTTGCTAATAAATAATTTGCTGTCTAATAAATTTTTCCTGATATAAAATCTGAAAGTTTGTCTTTAAGGATCAAGATAAGTGCTTAAATAAAAGCACTGAATGCAATTCATTTTATTTATAGATAAACTAGAAAATTCTTATTATAGACAGCTAATAAGCGCCAAGATTTGGATATATTTCAATAGTTAATTTTCTCATATCAATAATCATTAAATTTACTATACTTTCCATTTTTTAATTTGAATACATTCTTCAAATTTTATTTTTTCATTTAGAAATTAACGTTTGAACTGGATATTTTGGTTCTAAAAATTGAGAATATTTTCAAAATTAGTTAGTTAAGAAATTTTTTTTTCATGCTTATGGAGGAAAAAAGTTAGTAATAGAGATAAATAAATCTTATCTCTTCTTTGAAAACAAGCTAATGATTACTTCAAATGAATATTTTTCCTTAGATTACTCAATTTTTGATTTTTTCAAGTATTAATATCACATAAATTTTGCTAATTTTACTCTATGTCTTCTTAACTAAATACCTTTCAAATGTAGTTTTCTCTTAACTCTAAATTAAGATCATCTATAGTCAATTATTGCTGGTTTCTGATTTAATTACATCTAAATTTAAAGAGCCAAGTGTAACTTAGAATATACTGCTTATACATTTGTTCTGATATATTATATCAGTTTCTCATTTATTTTATCTAGATTAACCTTTTTAGATTTTTTATTTTGGATATAAAACTTTGAAATAATGCATGCTTACATTCTGATTATATATCTGAATGAACCTAAAGTCTTCCTGTGGTATTTCAATAGCATATCTGCCTAATTTAATGAGTTGTAGATAGTTCAAATGTATAGCATTTTTCAAAATATTAAGTAAATATACTAAGATTCTATTTCTTTGATCATTGCTATTATTTTAATTACTATCATACTCTATCACTTTAATCCTTTAAGTATACTATCATTCTGATAATTCTCATTTTCTTTGATTTTCCTCTCGATTGAAAATTGAACTTGGAATAATGTAGATCATAAAAAACCAAGCAAGAATTTAAAATTAGCACACTCTAATTTTATATGCCTTTATAGAAGCGAAAATAAGTGTTAGCTTACCATAAAAATGCATCATAACGACTGCAAACAATTACTTGGATGTCAACTAGCATTTCTACTTTATTGAAGATGCTAATATAGTGAAAAGCTTGTTATTGGATTTACAATTTACGATAGTCTCAATATAGAGAGATGATTGCTTAAGAGATAAAAGACAAATAACAAATGCTAAATAGAATATTTGGCCTAAATCCTTATCTCACTGCTACTGAGCATTCGAAGGTTATTTCTTTTAAACAGAATGAGAATACGGAATCTATTTATAAAAATGAACCAATAAAAATCAGTACTTTGATAGAATGAATATACCTAAAGTGCTTTTGTTCAGATTCTTTTTTATAAAAGCAATGGTATTTACTTTCGAGCAATTAGCTATATTA
Organism: Loxodes magnus; assembly: GCA_946699065.1. Taxonomy (NCBI): domain Eukaryota; phylum Ciliophora; class Karyorelictea; order Loxodida; family Loxodidae; genus Loxodes; species Loxodes magnus. The sequence goes on from CAMPDV010000214.1 coordinate 74,617, forward strand.
ATGTTTTTAATACTTGAATGTGAAAAAATAATGATAATAACATAACTTCGCCTAGCTAAAGATTTATGCGTTCTATTAGCAGAGATAACTAACGCATGAATACTATAAATAAATGTATCATCAATCGATAACGATTACTACATTAATTGCTATGTTCCTATTATAACTCTTTAATTGTTTAGTTCCGTTTGATTTTAGCCTGTAAATCAAATAAGTCTGAACTTTCTTCCTTTTTAGGAAATTAACTTTTATAATAAAAAATGAAAATAATATGCATATAGCAAAGCTTTCTATTTTGAATTGAATCCTACTAGCTAATTTCATTATATTGGTACTAATAAAAAATATAGCTTTGGCTTATTAAATAAATGAGTAAAATTAAAAAATGAAAAAAGTCAAAAAGTAGCTTCAATAAATATAGTGAAAAGGTATTGAAGGTATAGCTTGAAATTTTATAAGTCTAACAAGTGGAATGTATATATCTACACGATTTGGAGTACATGTCATGCAAAATTTTATAGTTAAGATTAAGTAGGAGAAATATTAGGCTATTTAAGCTTAAAAAGATTATCAGTTAAATTTTCATAAAAAGAAGTGCATAAAAGATAGAGATGCACTTCAAACTTTAATATCCTAGATGATAAAATTTCATCAGCCTGTATAATAAAAAACAGGATATGAATCAATAGCTCACTTCTTTATAAAGAAACCAAGTAAGTTAGTTTGTTTAAGGGTTCTTATTTTATTCCTTTTCAATCATTCACTACTAATTAAGATGTAGCTTAAATATAAGCAGAACAATGATGATGGTAGTGCAAGTCCGCGAGAAATTCGGGGAAAAAAAAGTTGTGATTTATATTTTTAAATTTTAGAAGATTTTGGATAATTTTCGTAGTAGCTAGTCTTTCAACAAAGTCAAAAAGCCAAAAGATGTAAAAAATGAAAAAGACGGCATAAGAAAATTTATCAAGATAATGCTTTATCTTAAAAATAGCAGCAGCTAAATTCTAAAGCTAAAGGTTCATAATCAAAAATAGATTAAATTTTTCTAAAAATTTCACTTGATAAGGATTATTAATTTAGATTGTTTTATAATGATACATTTTCTTTTTAAAAATAGCTAGTTTATGGGAAATGAACATTCATATTGACTTAAGTCTTTTAATAACTTTTATAAGTAGTCAATATTAACCGAATTTTACAAGCTTTTTTGTTAAAATTATTCACTGAGATTAAAAGCCTCAAACTTATATTAGGATTAGATGAATTCAAGAATAATAAAAATAGGAATATCTAAAATTAGTTGGAAGTAAATTACTAGGTAAATTGATAGTAAATTTGCTTGTACGTTTTAATCTAGCCTGGTTTAATGTTTCAAAAACAAAGATCACAATTGAGTTGATATTACAGTGTATTTCTATGATGTAAAGGAGATTCTTAGTTAATTAGATTAAAGTAATTGAGATGAATTTAATATTTAGTCTATTTGACTTAATAATATATCCTATGTATTTTCATCTTTTAAACGAGTATTAGAATTATAATAATCATTGTTGTTGATATAATCTAATCTAAATACCAAAATTAAAAGCAACTATACGATTGTTTAAACATAAGTAAAAGAGTAACTAGTGAACTAATGTTAATTTAAGGATTTTAAATCATATCAATTTTAAATTATAAATGCGTGAGGAAATATTATTCCTTTAATTGGCTATTATATTTTATACTTTAAGTCTTAAATAAGGGAACTGAAGGATATTACAACGCGGTTTTAGCGCAGTCGGTAGCGCGTCAGTCTCATAATCTGAAGGTCGTGAGTTCGATCCTCACAAACCGCATATTGTCTTAAATTAATTTCTAAACCGATTTTTATATTTCTTGCAGATATTAAGAATTGAAAAAAAACAGATAATTTTAGAGATTTCTTTGATAATATTAGGATTCTTAAATGCATCATATGCTTATACAGTTTGATTAAAATTTCCTTTTAACCTAGCTATTTTGAATTATTCTCATTTCCTCTAACCGAGAAATATCAGTGCAATTTTACGAAAATATTAGTATCATAGAGAGTTAGTTATTAAAATGAAAAAGGTACATTTTATTAAGTCAGTTGCTTGATATATGACTAAAATTGAAGTTAAAGACTTATATAAAAACTTGAAGATTATAATTGTATAAAATAATCGTTGCTGTCAGTTAGTATATTTTAAGGGATATATTCAAAGGAAAATTATTTTAGCTCCAAAAATACTTCTAAAGAAAACTGAGGTAAAAGCCAAGATATTAGAATAAAAAAGGGTTTTAATTTGAAAATTTGAGTTGAAAATCTGAAAAAAGAACAGACGGGATTAATTAGAATGACAACTGCTTAGATTATTATCCTGGCTATATTATTTCACTAAATGCTCAATAACTTCATTAGCGTTATTCAAGTATAATAGTCATAAAATTAAGCTATTAAAGGGAATAACTTCAAGACAAGGATGATCCAAATATCATTAAAAATGGTAAAGTCTTATTAGTTGAAAAAGGGCTAAACATTAGAACTTAGATATGATTACAAGATTCTATAAATCCAAGTAAGTTATATAAGGTTAAATAGACAACGAATAAAGAAAATAGAAGTACTAGACTCATTTATACCTCATAAGCTTTATGAATTCAACATACTTATAATTATCCTCATATTTACTATCTTTCATTTGATTATTTAAAATCAACATTAATTATTAGTTCACAATAGAAAAAGAAAAAAGGAATGAAACTAGTAACTGACTTTAAACTGATTCCTTCTTTCAGGTTTTAAAGTCTTTTTATAACTATATATAAAAAAGAGAGATCAAGATATTATCATTAAAGCTAGCTTAAATACGAAATTGTATTTTAAGGATATTATAGTAGATAAGACTCAGATGGTTGTAGTCTTATATATATGTATTCGTTTATTTGAAAAAGAATATCATGATGAAGCCTTCAATGATTTAAGAACGAGTTGCTTAAATGAAAAAGTAAAAGATAGTTATAATAATTTCTTCCCTCAGATTAATAATTTGAAAAGAGCAAAGACAACTCTTCTTTCTATAATACTTATAGATTAGATCTGAATAATAACTCTTACTTTTATGTTAAAGGAATGAAAAAGTTACCGAAGGTTGTTAAATTACCCTACTAATTAAAAATTAAAAAAACTGGAAGATATTTATCAGTAAAGCAACGCATTTAAACTCGGTAACTAATGCTTTTTCTAAAGTTCTAGATCTCTCATTTAATATTCAATCATTTTGCCTTTATATAATCATAGGATAGAAAGATTGAGCTTTGAAATAAAAATATAAAGCTAGATAAATTAGATAAACTAATATTAACCAAAAAAAATTAATTTAGATATTGAAAGAATTTTATAGGATTAAATAAAGCTATCAGAATATAAAGATAATGAAGGTTTTTAAATTAGGATATTCTAAGTTTAAGTATTTTTAAATGACCTTTAGTAGATAGTAACTTAATTAAGATGCATACTAAGCTAATATTGTTAGGGTATTCAAGTAATTAAAGGGAAAATAAATAATCAAGTGCTTGTAAAAAATTTCTTATACTGAGAAAAAATCTAAAATGATGGTATATAAAGAGATAATATTCTTAGCTATAGAATCTTATTCAGTATGAAGCAAACTAAAAATTAATTTTATAAGCTATTTAGATATATTAAGTCTGATAAATTCTTAAAAATCTAATAAATTTAATTTAAAGGCAGCTTTAATTATTACCTGCCTTAATAAACTTCTTAATTTACTATAACTTCTAGTTCAATTTGATATTATTTTACCCTTAGACTAAGAAACTTAATTATCAAATAGTAAAATTAAGTTTTATCTTTAAAAATAAATGTGATTGTTCTTTTACTTTCAGTCTGATTTTACCATTTTATTAGTTATGAAAATAACCAAAATCATGAATATATGATCTTTAAACCTTATAGCATTTATTGCATCCAAAGTTTTTTTAATTATCATAGAATCCCAGTTTCAGTTTCCTTAACTTCTATAAATAAAATGAAATTAAGCTATTTTTAAACTTTCTAACTCTACTCTTTTTAATTAAGATTTTCTTATCTTCTGAGTATATTAATCTCAGTCACTATCCATACCTTATATTTTTCATTCTGTGTTTGCTTATTCATCTTAAATTTATTGCATGAACAATTAACTAAATAACTCGTAGTTAGATCTTTAAATCAACTAATAGTTATTATTCTTTTTTAGCAACTTATCTGGTAGATATAATTAGTTACTCTAAAAAGGTAAAGATAAGGTTAGAAAAGGGCAATAGAATAGATTATTTGATAAAGGTATTTCTAACTATAACTTATCCAAACTTGATCGCATAATTTAGGCTTAACTCCTTAAAATTATTTTCCTTCAAGTTCATTATTTAGTATTCACATAGAAAACTAGAATTAGAGATTAAATTATCACTCAAGCACAAATTCTTTACCTTCACTTTCCTAATTAATAAAAAATAAGCGACATATTAATCTGATTCGCCAAATAAAGAAAAAGGATTCATTAAAGTTGCTTTTTTAGTTGATCTCCTTTTCATTTTCCCTTTATTAAGCAACTAAAAGAATAATTCCTTCAACTCTCAGTTGTATATAAAATCCTAAAAATATTAATATTCAATCACTTTTCTTTCATTTACACTTAATAGCTATAAACTTAGATATGGTATTAAAAACCTAAAGGTTCATTTTATTCGCATGAAGTTTCTTTTAAAACAATTTAATTTTTTTATTCTTATAACATTTGCATAAAGTACCAAGCTTAGTTAAGCAACTTACCTCGAATTTTAATTAAAAAAAATATTTTTTTTTTTTACATTTCCTTAACTCAGGAAATCTTCGAGAATAAGAAGAAACAAAAGTAGTTAGATAATCTTGGTAGAAGTATAAATTAGATCTCATAAATAGAAGCATAAGTAAGTTAATATAAGCTAATAGCTTTAAAGATAAGGATGATAAATTAGATTATAAAGTGACCATCTGCAAAATAAAATTTTCAGTCTATTTTAACTTTCAAAGGAATGATTATTAGTTTTTTCTTTAGAGTGATAAATCTTCAATGTTGCAGAAGAGACTTAAAAATGTATTAAGTGATACCAAAAAAATAATGCACACTTAGTTTTATCTCTAATTTATCGTATAATACATTTGTGAAATTTTATTTTAAAGTAATAGAAAAAATTTAACCAATCATTACACTGAAATAAATACAATTCTGGATAGATTTGACTTATATAAATCATAAATTTACAATAGCCAACCTTTTTCAAATATTTATTAGATACTTCAATGAATTACTTTAATTTACAGTGTAAATGAATTTATCATTTGCGACTATTAAAGCATTTGTTATGGTCTATATTCAAACTTAATAATCAATTATAAAATATCAATAGATTTTGAATTTTATTTATACATTGTCATTTCATAGTGATTATATAGAATGCTTTCGATTATTTTCTAGATTAACTATTTATATCTTAGGCTTAAAGCTAAATAAAAAATTAGTATGCCTTTATATATTAAAATTGATCTGTCTAATAGAAGTGAGTTTTTTTTCCTTTGTCAAACATTTGAAAAATCAAATTTTTAGTTTTTTTTGTAGAGATTTTAAAACTTACATTGCTTGGAAATTTTTGATTAAATCTGGATATAAAAAAAGAAAAAGTAGCATGAAAATTTAGATTCATAGAATTCTAAGATATTTTTATTCTATTTTACAATATAGGTGCCTTTATTATTTTCAAACAATATATTTCATCTACATTTTGTATTCTACACCAAGTAACTATTAAGCGTTTATTTAGTTGTAACCTAGTCACAAAAATTTATTTTATAAAGACTTAAATTTAACTAAATTTTCGTATAAAATGTTTATAGATAAAAATCTGATTTAATTAGGTATTAAGATTATAGAAATTAAACTTATTAAAATAACTAATGTCAAGAGTATTTTTAATTCTAGCAGTAAATATTAAAATCTTTTTTCTATTTTTTGTCTTTTATAGCAAACTGATATTATAGCATATCTAAGTCTTCATTATCATCCCTGTTTCTTTTGTTTTATAACTTTATATCGATTTGTTGGTTGAATATCTGCTCTTTTATTCTGTTTTAGTCTTAAGGAGTATTCTTATTATTCGTAAATTTAGACCAAATTTACGAATTAAAGTTTTATTTAGAGTATAAAAACTAGAGACCTTTCTCATTCGTGTCATCTTGAGGGATTAAATCTTAAAATCCTGAAGTCTAAAATTCTTCGAATTTCTCATAGGTATCTTATTGAAAAACAGCATCACAATAGCTGTCTTTTAACTCTGCTAATTTGGTTTAGTAATCTTCTAGCTTTATAGTTGTATTTAAATTTTCACATATGAGTGATTTATATTGAGCATTTTAATTCTAATTTCCCTCATAGAACATTTAACTTGATTGATAATCTATCTAATTTTATTCTTCGTCCCAACTTTCTTGTAACTAGATTCTTTATTATTCATTTCCAAAATCCAGTTTGAAAATACATATTTCTCCGTTATTTTCATTAGTTTGATTTATTTAAGAATTAATGCATTTCTTCTTCGAGTGTTTTCTCTTTATATTCTATTGAAATTACTAGCAACTCTCATATTAATATGTCGACTCCTAGTTTTACTCCGTTCTATCTTATTGGATTTAATTTTCGAAGTTTTACAATTCTTGAGGTAAATTAATATTTTAAAAGTATTCTAATATTCTTTAATTGATACCAGGGAAGCTAATTAGATCTGCAGTTTAGTAGAATCTTATTGTTTAGCATATTTAATCTAAATTAATTTAATTTGGTAGCTCTTAATCAAAGAAAAGGTTTCATCTTGCTAGCACGAAGAGAAAGGATATCACTTCTTGATAGGAAAGTTATTTTAGTTCTACCAATGAGAGGATATATTATATGATACTTTCTTGCCGCTCGTTTTGTCATAAGGAACAATGTTGCTGGAATTAAAGTCTAATGAAGTTGTTTACTATCTCAATATTCATCCTTGAATTATCTACTTCTGAGTTCTAAAGTTCATTGATTTAGATTAACTAACTTTAATCTAGATCAATGACTTACAATCCAAGATTTCACTTGCTTTGTTCGATTTGATAATCTGATGTCTCCATTAAATTATTTTATAAGCAGAATTTTTTGTTGTTAAATAATAAAAATTAACAGAAAGTTAAACCAAAATAATTCGCAAGTTTAAAAAATTAGATATAGCGAAAAAATTATTTTATTGTGGATTCGAAATCAAACATTTAAACAAGACTGAAATACTTATAGTTTCTATATCTATTAAATACGATTAATAGAAACTTATCTATTCTATTCATCACGGTAAGAATATGAGAATACTTATGTTTATATATTCCAGTTAGAATAAATGAAATAAACTTTCTTTTCTTTCTATCGCTTTTGCTTTACTTTTTAAAATAGATTATTTGGTTATATATCAAATAAATTTTTACTTTGTTATAAATACTTTAACCATCAACTTGTTTATAAAGCTAATTAATGCTAACCCCTTTATATGGTATTATTAATTTCTAGTGATCTGGAAGTGATTTATATAGGGAAGGAAGATATTTTATAATATATTTATTAGATTTTAAATATATTGATTTGAAGTGCAAGCTAAATATAAAAAATGTTTCTATTAAATCTAAAAACTTCCTTATAAAATGAGATGTAAAGCAGAATATATTAACCAAAAAAGATATCTATAAAATAAAAATTGATAAGAGAATGCTCTTTATAAAAGTTTATTTTTTGTCGTATTTCTTTTATTTTTTTGATATTAGAATGTAACCAGAGCAAAAAAAACGCTCATATTATTTTTCCTTCTTGGTTGAAAGAAAAATTATAAAAGTTAGATTCTGAAAAGGTTTTATTTTTTATTCACTAGAATTGCTTATTGATGCTTATTAAAATTAATTATGAGTTTAAAAAATAGAAAGTATGCTTAGTAGATTATTAAATTGGATGCTTTATTATTTTGGTTTTATAAATGCTTTCTTAATTAAATATCTAAGATATTTTCCCTTTTTATAGCTAATTCTTTTACTCAAGTCTAAAAAAATCTTCATTTTTAAATTTTTATATCTATTGTAGTTTTAAGATTAAAATGTAAAAATTTCTATTTGCAAATGATTTTACGAAAGTTGTGAGAAGGACTTTTTATAATCGAGCTATTATGATAGCAAAGCGTTTATTTATCTTGTATATCACTAGCTTGCTAATTTTATTCTTAATGTTTAACTTAACTTTCACAAAGTTTATTAAACTTATTTATTCTTTGAGAAGGACATATTTAGAATATTTGCTTTTTAATAAGAGTATTGCTCTATTTACTTAGATTAAACTAAAAATAACTATTTAATTCATATCTCCATTGTAATTTCTAGCTCTAGTTTATTTATCTTTTTTATTTGTTTAGGCTAAATTAGTTTTTCCCTGGGAATAAAATTTAACAAAATTCAATAATTTTTAATTTGCTTCGTATGCAATATTTTCGCTAGCTCATTAGAATGATGATAGCTATAACTGAATCTTTTTTTTTGATTTCTATTCTAAGCATTATGTATTTATTGTAGAGCATGAAAGTAATAAAAATTCATAGAACTATTTAGTTGCTTTATAAATCTAAACAAGTATCATTGAAATCCCTTTTTACCGAATATCCTAAGTTTGTCTATTTCATGTTTTAAGGCAGAATTTTAATAATTTTTCTCTTTTCATAAAATCTTAAAAAAAGTACTTTTAGTAGTTATGATTAAGTTGACTTCATACTTTAAAATTTATCCAATAGATCTAAAGTTAAACTTAAACTACAAAAGCGACTAAATTTAAATTTAAGTTTTGTTTAAAGATCAGAGTATTTTAATCAGCTTTATTTGATTTTATTTGAAATTAATACAAAATACTTATAAAATCTAATTTTAAGCTTTTTTCTTTAATAAAGTTATTTTTCTTTGTTTCTTGGATATATTTAAATAGTTCATATTCATAAATTGCTTTTATTTTGCATTATTAAATTGTTTATTTTCCCTTTTCGAATTGACGAAATAAATTGGAGATTTTTTAAATGTAATTCCGTCTTCAAACTTCATTTGCTCATTTCTTAGGGAATTTCTGATTTTTTAAATGCCAGATTTCTTCTCTTTGGTTGTTACTTTGAAAGCTCTATAATTTATTTTCTTTGAAGGTTTTTCTGATATAAACTCTTGGTTTGTTTTTTAAGATAGCTTCTAAAATCTTTCTACTTGAACTATTTTATGCGACTATTTTTTGCATTTTTCTACTTTAATTTCCAAATTGATAATCTTATACACCTCATAGCTGTTTACCTGATATTTACTTAAAATCAAATCTTTAAGCATTTGATCTTCTTTATCTTTCTAAATAAGAATTATAGAATTTATTAAAAATTCAAATAATTTCATACACTAAGAGCAAATCTACACTTTGTTTATACTTATAAATTCAAATGCTTTTACATCATAGTTTTCTTATATTTACTCAACTATATAATTATATAATGAGATTCTATATTAACACTAATGGATCATTTAAATCAAGTATTAAACCTCTTTTATTAAGTATATATTAATAAAGCTTTCTCAAAGGATTATTAGTTTGGAAAGTTATCGTTTTTATTTTGCTTTTTACTAACCTTTGAAAGAATCGAGTTGATTAGGAAGGGCATTAATTTTAAACTTTATACTTCAGTTAAAAAATCTTTGATATTCTTTCTTTTTTGGTTCTCTTTCCACTTTGGCTTTGAGTTAAAAAGGATTAAAAAAGATAGCAACATTCATAAAATAATTTTATCTTAATGAAAATATCTTTAGCAGGTTTTAGATTGGCTTTAGCTGATTTTTCAATTGTCATAGGTTTAGTCTAATTTAAATAAGAAAATCAGATTTAGATTATCAAAGAAATTTAAAAAAGTCGATATCACAAAAAAAAGCGAAAGTCTTTAAATAATTTAGATTCTTTTTGTTAAATAAAAAAGTAGCTTTCAGAAATATTTTTATATAAAAGGACGTAAAAAGCTTTGGTTAAATTTTGATTTAAGTAAAGTATAACAATAATTATATAACGCGGTTTTAGCGCAGTCGGTAGCGCGTCAGTCTCATAATCTGAAGGTCGTGAGTTCGATCCTCACAAACCGCATTTTTTAAATGCGTAAATTATTACTATCTTGCCTTTAAAAAAATGTATAAATCAGTCAAACTTTTTATTTTAAGTTCCTGATTATACGATTTTAGCCTTTTGAATCATGATGAATTACAAATTGAACCTTTCATCAGCAATTTTTTTAAAGTTTATTGAGCAGTTCTATAAAGTAATCTATTAATTGAAATTTAAGCTTTAAAAGTTTAATTTTTTTTGCTTTTTTTTTAATTTTAAATTATCAAGTTTACCTTTAAATTCAGACTCATGAATGATCAACTAAATTCTAATTAGAAAGTTCTGAAATAATGACTGAAATGACTTATTCAATTTATTAAATGGAAAAGGTAAATTTTTATTTTTACCTTATATCCATGAGAGTAAGAAGAAAGGAGTAAAGGAGAAAACAGAAGGATAGTTTTTATATTAAAAGAAAGAAAAACTAAAGCAGATAAAATAAATGTCAGAGTATTAAAATAAATTTAAAGACATGCTAGCAAGAAAGTTAGCAATGCTACTAAAAGTAGAAATCTATTCTTAAGTCTTATATATTTAAATTATAAAGCTAGAGGAAATTAAATTCTGTATAGTGCAAATTGAGAAAAGGAAGGTTTAAAATCCATTCCAAAAATGTAAATACCATTTCAGTAAGAAAGATATATAATAGTTGCTTTAATTTGGAAAAATATTTAGCTTTTTCGTTTTTCGTTAGAGGACTCTAGCTTATAATAGCTTTTGATGGGTTATATATCTATCAATCTGATTTTCCTAAATTTTATTTTTCAAACTTAAAGAGAAAAGCAACAAAATAAAAATAAAAACATAAACAGTGGTTTTTCTATGCAAAAGGCATTCTAAGCAACGGATTTAATGGAAATCTCTTATTTAAAAACTGAATATCTTTGATGAGTTTAATTACCTAGAAAAATTTAAAAGGTCATGTTGAAGGATAAAGCGAGGTCTACAATTAAGCGAATAATTTCTCTACTTAGTAAGGATATATAGAAAATAATCCATTTAGTTTGATCAAAAATCAAAATGCAAGGTGACTGAAATTTGTTAAAGAAGTACTCAAAAAAAGCGAATTTAGATAAAAGTATCTAAATTAATACATAATACGCTTTAATGCTGCTATAGCTTATAACGACATCATATTATAAAGATACTTGGAGATAGATAAAGGACCGAGTTATAGTTAAAGACTTTTAAGAAAAAGCTTTCAGAATTTTTAATCTTCTAGTCTTAATTATTTTCTGATCTAATAATAACTAATTAACAGGAGTTGTTAATCCTGTATTTAGTTATAACTTAAATATTAGATATATAACTAGATTTATAAATTGATATATTAATGGAAGAAAAAACGAAAGTGGTAAATGTAAAAGTAGCCTTTTTAAGACCTAAGTATAATAATCTAGAAGAGTGAGTCAGAGATGAAAGAAATATTTACATTGGAAGAAGAGGAGTTATATTTATAAATGGTGCTAGATATCCTAAAAAGGATTCTATATGACACAATCCTTTTAAATTGAAAAAAGGGATTAGTAGAAAAGAGGTTATAAGTAAATATCGAGATTATATAATAACCAAAGTCAAGAAGGAAAATTTGCTCTCAGAATTGTTAAGTCTCAAAGGAAAAAATCTTGGATGCTGATGTAAACCTGAAGAATGCCATGGTGATGTTTTAGTCGATATGATAGAGAATTATCAAACATTCCAGATAATAGAAGAAAAAGGTATAGAGGAAAGCTTATAAAAGTATGCATATTAGAAAAAAAGAAAAAAAGAAAGTGAAGAAGAAGAAGATTAATATAAAAAAAGCTAAGCAGTATTAGAAGTAAGTCAAATATCTAAAAAGCGAAAAACCAATAATTTTAAAAATTAAAACTAAATTGATATAATCAAAACTTCTAAGCTTACATAGTTTTATCTATTTTTAGTTTTACTAAATCCTTATTTATCAAAGAGATTAAATTAAATTGATAATAAGTTAATAATTAAGAGCTTTAATATAGATATATAAAAGGAAGACTCTAAATTTATGAAACTAGATGAAGGAACAAGGAACAGATTTAAAATTATAAATCTAATAAATTATTTTTAAACTTGGATAGCTTAAAGAGATCGCTTATTTAAGCTAAAAAGAAAAGAAAATAAGTTCTCTATATGCTATCTAACTTTATTCTTGCTATCAAATAAATTTAGAAGTGTCAACTTGCTTATTTTTATTAAGAGAAAGATTAATAAACTTTCATGCTTATAGATAAAATAGAAACATAGTAATTCATTTTGAACTGAAGATTATAAAAATTAAAGATAAATTAAATTAAAAATGCGGTTTGTGAGGATCGAACTCACGACCTTCAGATTATGAGACTGACGCGCTACCGACTGCGCTAAAACCGCGTTATAATTAACTTATAGAGAAAAATAAATAGAAATCAAAGAAACTTTCAAAGCTTATAACTTTTTTTAATATATTGAAATAAACTCTTAAAGAGATAAATTCTTAAAAACTAAAGTATTTCATAACTAATCTGCTTTGCACGACGGAAACTGTTTACTAAATAGTGAAGTCCTTTACTTATCAATCTATATAAGTTAAAAATACTAAGTGTAATAATTCAGAGTACTTGCTTGAATACTGTCATTTTATAGGAGATATTATGCTTCCTTTTTTATTATTCCCTTAGATAAGGTGAATTATAGATTATTTATGCTAAAGTGAGTCTAACCATAGAAAATTTTAGAGGGATAAGGATTTAAATCCAGAGTGCCAAATCACGTAATAGTAATGTATAAAATATATGCAGATCAAATCTTTCTAGAATGTGTATATCAATTTGAAGTAGTTAAAGAAATATAACAGTACTCTATTAACTAGACAAAAGGTAGTTTACTATTTATAACAAGGTCATTATATCATTATTAACGCGGTTTTAGCGCAGTCGGTAGCGCGTCAGTCTCATAATCTGAAGGTCGTGAGTTCGATCCTCACAAACCGCACTTTTAACGGTATAATAAAAATTCAATCTTTTTTATCTCTAAAATCTCATTAATAAAAGCTAATTCAAAAATTGTCAAATTAAAAACCAAATTTATAATGCTTTGTCTTTATCTTCTTAACACTCCACCTTAAATTTTAAGTTCTGACAATATACAGAAACGCAACTTTTTTCTAATTTGCTTTTATAATCCAAACTTTAGCTATTAAAAATAGATAAACTGCTTTATTCTTTCAAAAGCAAGATTAAAAAATAAGATTGATGGTAGTAATTCATTGAAAATCCTTAAATTGAGAAGGAGCAGTTTTTTTTACAACTTGCTTAAGTTATCAACTCTAGAGTATATAAAATTAAAGGGTTTCATTGATAAGATGCAGTAGCATAAAAATATTCATACTCTAACTAAGCTAAACGACAGATCACTAAATAAGGAAGATTGTTAGATGATAGTCTATGCTTATATTCAATTAAATGTATAAAAGGTCGCTATATAGTTTCAACATAAAAATGAAGATAGGCAAAACTTCATTTCATAGAATTTAAATGAAAAAAGTTTTTTAGGTTTTTTCAAGAAACTGAATGGGTGTAAAGTACTTTAGCTAATTTATTCTACTTGAAAAGCAATATTACCATAAAATATTAATACTGCTACCTTACAACTTTATTCATTTTTATTTAAACAGATTCATAAATTCAAAAGTGTTAAAATATTATCTCTGGTAACGGCGGATGAAATTAAAGGAAAATTAACATTTTTTAAATGAAGTTGAGTGATTGGGTGAGTTTAAGGGGCTAAATGATTTTTTATTTTAAGTGAAAAAAACTATGATTATCACTTTTATAAAAGTATCAGCATACATATAAAAGCTAAAGATTTAATAATGTAAAAGATTCAATGAAGATTCATAAAAAGTAATTGAAAGAGAATGAAGAAAATAGGATTTCAACCTATTAGCATCACTTCAAAGTAGACAAAATGAGAAAAATTTTATAGAGCGAAATTCAATTTACGCTTTAGTTTTATAAATGAGAAATCAAATTTAGAAGAGGTAGCATTTTTTAGATTTATACTCTAAACTCGTATCTTAAATTTAATTTTCATAGCCTTTATGAAATTTTCTATCTGTGTAATTTTAACAGATAGCTACATAAAATATCGCATCCTAACTTGAAATCAACCCTAAAATTGATTGAGGTATTATAGTACCTAAAAACTTCAATCTCTATAAACTAGTCTTCTGCGTTTAAAGCTTAGCAAATTTATATTGCTAAGAATAAAAATCTTATGAAGACGAGTAAAGCGCTTTTAAAACCTTATTCATTCTTATCTTAAAGAGTTTTTTCTAAATATAAAAGTCATTAAAATAGTTTCATTATCAACTAGTTAAATTTTACCCTAACTTTACCGTAGTCAAAATGAGCTTTTCCTTTAGGTAGTTTACTCTGAGTTTTGTATCATATAAAGCTAAGAAACTACGCTATGACTTATCTCTTATATTGACAAAAATTTATTCATATTTAGATCTAAAATTTCACTGATTGCTGGTATTAAAAATACTAGTTGGAAAAAGCGAGAAAAGTAGTACCAAAAAAATAAAAAAAAGCAGCACTTTTAGCTATTAAAAATGGTTTATAAATGCAAAGCTTTAAAATAGTAAACAATAGGATGTTAATCCTTATTAATTAAAGTATATAGAATAGAAAGAAAAATCTGAAGCTAATAATTAAAAAACCTTTAAAGCTTAATTTTCAAGAAGGTTGATCATATTAAATAAACTATTTTAGCGTTAAAATAACTAGAAAATATGAGTTTTATTAATTGATATCAAACTTAGCATTCATAAAATAAAACTATAATAAGCTTATAAAAAGATAGGGTTAATAATTCAATATTTCAGCTTAAAATATTGGAGATTGAGAAAAAAGCTAATCCAGTTTTAAATTTATTTAAAGGAATAAACACTAGAAAATTAAAATTTTAGCAAGTATGTCTGTTGATATAGAGATAGAGCATGATTGCTTTAATTTAATTTAACTAGATTTTTATTATGCTAAAGCAATAATTTATAACTAATATAAGTTTTAGAAACTAAAGTTTTAAAAAGGGATATGAAAAACAGTAAAAGCTAAATTAAAGTTGAATTAACTTGAGATAAATGAGCTAATTATGCTTTAAATTATAATTGTTTTAAAATGACAGACTATAAACCTTGGAAAGCTTAACTGTGTGAATGCTGCTCTGAGCCAGGATGAACTTTTATGTACTGTTTCGCTTATGTCTGCTGTCCTCCTATAGCTTGCATTTTGGATTGCTCTCTTACTTGCACCAACTTTTAGAGTTGGATACAGCATAATGGTTGCTTAAGAGCTATGTGTGGCTTTTGCTTTTGTTGCTTTGGATATGGCTATAATAGAATGACTATAAGATAGCACTTAAATATAAGAGGAAATTACATTGAAGATTGCTGCTGTCATTATTGGTGCCATTGCTGCTCTATGATTTAAGAATTCAGAGAGGTTAAAATTTCTGGAACAGTGAAAGGAGGTGAACAAAGTATGACTGTAATAGTTTAGAATTAAGGTCAAATGCCTCCACCATATGCGATGTAATAGCCTATAATGATTCAATAAAATATCTAACAAGATCCTTATGCTCAGCAATAGCATGTATATCAAGCTCCAGGCTAACCTGTATATCAAGCTCCAGGTTAACCTGTATATCAAGCTCCAGGCTAACCTGGATATCAAGTCCCAGATTAGACCAACTAGCAATATATGGCTCCTCATCCTTAGGTATGATCTAAATAATCTTCTTGACTCTTTATTTTAATTTTTTTTAATTAATATGTCTCTCAAAGTTAGCAAAGCAAATACTAGATTCTCACTAAAATAATTTGAAAAATTGAAAGAAAAACTTAAATTAGGTCAATTCTTAGCTAAGCTTTAAAAGGTAAAACTAAGTCAAAGAATAAATTTAGTACTCTGAATTTAAAGATGAAGCTGGATTAAAAATGAAGTCCTTTATATAAGTTAAATCTTAAGCCAGCAGACACTTATGAATAGCAGTGAATGTATTATCTAATATTAATACTCAGATAAAAGGAAGAAAATTTATCTTAATATTGAACTGGTTAACTTAATAGGTTAACTAAGCTAAGCTGAACACTGGTAGATGAATAGTTAAGTTTAAATCATATAAAGACATGAAATAAAATGGATTGAGTATATTTATAGAAATGAGAGTGAAAGCAATGATTGAAATGGAGGAATTCAAAAGAAGATTTGGATTACAATAATATTTAGCATTGCGAGGTGTTTAATAAAAATATTTGATCATTTCAACTGAAAAAATGCTAAGTACAATATTCGAAACTTGCAATTACCTATTTTATCTTAAGGATACTTTAAGATTATAATTATTGACTAAAAAAATTTCGGTGGTATAAAAATGGGGATTGCATTTGGATAGATAAATGAAAGAAATAAAGAAGAGAAGAATGAAAAAGTGAAAAAAGTATATTAAAGCAAGTTTGCTAGTTAATATTCATTTTTTTAAATTTAAGTTAAATATCTAAAAATGGTTTTGCTTGATAAGTTAAAGACTCTTTCTATTAGATATGCAAATAGAATATTCACACAAGTAAAAAGTCTAAAATCTTCCTTAATTCCATGTTATCATTGTAGGCAATTAATTTATAAGAGGTCTTTTAGTCTTAAAGGAATATGTAAATACATTGTATTTTTCAATCGACTAATTTGCTTTATTTTATATCCCAAGAAAAGAAGCATACTTGGCATTTCATAAGTTATTAGAACTCATATAAGTAATTTACCTTTAAGACACTCAAATGATGTCTATATAATTAAAGCATTTCTACTTTATTTAAAACTCTAGAGTTGATCAAACTCCAGAGCTTTTGAATAAATACTCTAGGTAGAAAATTGCTATCATTTGCTCTTCTTAAGGCAGATTAAAACAGTATCTTCATAAAAGCATTTTTTAATTTATGGTTTATTTTAGCTCAAAAACCTTTTGTTTAAAGTCAATCAATCAAATTATTTTATTAAAGGAACTACCCTCAAAATTTTGTCGAAACTAAGTTTTATTACTATTTCAATATCATGGAAATATTTAGCTTTTTTTATCTATCTAATCAATACTTTTATTAGCATTCTTTAATATAATTTAGATAATATATTTATAGAATATGAATTTTCCATATACTCCTATAATTATAAAAAGATAATGACTAAACCTAAATATATTATAATTGTATATACTGATATTATTTTCTTGTAACTGTTTATTAGTTTTTCTTTCATAATCTTTTGTATATCGGTCATATTTTTAATCTCTTGTTGATAGTCAGAATTGAATATTTAATTCGCTGGAGTTTTATAACTAATTAATATTTCGAATTTCTTCACATTTAGGAATTAAGATCTTGAATGAAGTAAATATAGATACTTTATTTTTAGCGTTTATTATTAAATTCGTTTAATACGCATATTTCACTTTAATAAAAGGGTTGTTGAATGAAGCTTCTAATTTCTTTCCTATACTTCCTTTTTCATAAGTTTAAGCTTACTAATGTCAAACTTTTCTTCTCATTTGGTTCCTTACATCTTCTTGCTTTTCATCATAACTGCAAAGCTTTTTTTTACTCTATCTATTTAATTCATTTAATAATAATTAAATGAGCCATTTTTCTCTTTATATTAAGAATAATAATCTAATCTTCTTATGACACAACATTCAATAGATTTTTAATAAGAAGCAATATATAAAATGGTGGTATTAATGAAAGATAATCAATGGTTAGTTTGTTTATCATACTAAGTCTTAATTTATATCAATTTAACTATGATTTTTATATAATTTTCTGAAACACTATTTTTGGCTAGAAAAGCTTCTTTTTTATACTTTTCACTTGTACATTTTTTTTCAATATTCTGGATTTACAATTTTTATTACCAAAAAGCTTTAAATTCGCGAGACAATAGCATATTCCTCAAATTGCTTTACTAATTATGTTATAACAATGTGATCTTATTTTCCTCTACCAAGAAATTAGCAAATCAAGCTGTTTACTCAATTTAGCATTAATCTAGTATTTAAAGTTTTAACACTGAAGGTTTGTTTAAATAGCGATTTATTTCTTTTCTGATCTATTAAAATTAATTTTGCTTTCTTTATAGGATTTTTTGATAATTGAGTCAGTGTGTTGGTAGAATATTGCTTTATTTTTTCTTGTTAATAGCAGTGGCTATTAGAAAAATATAACCTTAGATTCAATAAAGCATTTTAATACTCAAATTGAATTGTAACTTGTAGGTTTAGTTTTTAGATTGATTTTGTCTTTTTAGTTGTGAATGCTTATCTCGAAACTGTTTAAGAACTACTAAACAGACTAATTTCTTCGCTTTTCCTTTTTTGGATTTATCTTTACCTCTAAGCTTTAAGTGAATGGCTCGTTTTATTTTCAAATTATTATCTTTTAAATATTTGCTTCGGAAATCATGACTCTGTTTCTTATTCTTCGCTAAGTTAAAATAAATTCTGAATAATCCTTCAGCTTCAATTTACCTTACTATACTTTAAAGAATTTCCAAATATCACAGAATCGAAAATTCAGACAAAAGCATAAAAGAGAATTAGAAAAGGAAAGGAATAAGCATATAATGCTTTGATTCAGCAGCTTCTAGCATTTAGTCTACAAATGCTTTATCCTGTATTTTAGAAACTAAAGTACAGTTAACTAAAAGCTAGCAACTAAACGGAATGATAAATCTAAAGCTAATCTATAGAAAGAGATCTAAAGTTGAAGTTGTTTCTTGTAATTTATTTTAAAGGCGACTAACCTAAAAAGCACTTAGTGCTAAGTAAAATATCGGAGCTATAATTATTTGACTTTAACTAAAAGTTTTAAATGCTGGTAAAGTAAATTAAATAGGTATATATATAATTCTATACTAGAAAAGTACTTTAGTCGTAAGTTAAATTTCTATTTAATTAGTTTTTAAGCTTTTAAAACCAGCTTAGTTTTACTATTAACTATACCTAAAAATTGAGGGTTATAATAGTCATTAATAAAAGATAAAAATGACCTAAAGGCTTAAGATCTAAGTAACCTTAATTCCCTCATTGATGTCTCAATGATACATTAATGAAGCTTAAGATTAGTATAATGAGTTAGTTAAACTAAGATACCAAAGCATTGAGATAAGAGTATCAAAATGAAGCTTCAAGTACCCTTTGATTATCATATCAAGACAGCTTTGTAACCAAAAACAAATTTTTCACACTAATCCTTATTTTTCACAACGACTAGAGTTTTTAACATCTATTTAGTCATATATTACTCAAGTTAATCAAAAGTAGCGAAACAAAATGATATATAACCGAAGTATTTTGAACCATTCAGATATAAACAGGATTGAGTAACTAATAATATAGCGTTATAGTAGAAAAATGAAGACTGACATTTTTACTACTTACTCCATTACATGTAATATAACATAAAATAGCAAGAGAAAGATTGATTGTATAATAAAGACGTTTTGCTTATTAGAACATAGTATTGATCAATTTTTAAGTTTAAAGGCTTGTTAAAATATAAAGATATTGATAGCTTAAGATAAATATGGTGGTCAAGATCTTTAGTAATCTTCACTTTGAAAGACTGGAAGAGATTTTTTGCCAAAGGAGATTAAAAGGAAATGAAAATTGATTTGCTATTGTAGTTTCGATGAACTCAACTTTATCATAGTATTAATAGACGAAAATATACAGAAAGGGTAAAAGATTTTTGCTGGAATTAAGCAAACTTCAAATCATAGGGAGATAAAAGTACTACTCTAATATCTTTCAGTAAGCAATTTGATAAATATAAGTTATATGCTTGATGCTTTAAGTATCCGATATAGGAAATTAAAGATAATGCAAAGCTTTAATATTCATACCATAACTTGTTTTCAATTTCAAGTAAAACAGCTAGTTAAATCTGAAGCTACATAGTAAAGCTACTTTTGTAATATTATATGAAACCTATAACTCTAGATTAGTTTTAGAGTAAGTAATAAGTAGAGCTTAGTTCTAATATAGTCTCAAAGTTATGAGAAAGATAAAGGTCAGAAATAAGTCTCTGGATTATTATTAGGCTAATATCTAAGAGGGTAAATTTATAATAATTAAGGATCATAATGCTTGATATAGTTAAATAAATTGGATATATTTCTGCTTACTTTAGACTAAATTTGTTATTTATAGACATAGGGAATAATAAGTTAGTGTATGATGGAG
This sequence comes from Loxodes magnus, assembly GCA_946699065.1. NCBI lineage: Eukaryota > Ciliophora > Karyorelictea > Loxodida > Loxodidae > Loxodes > Loxodes magnus. The sequence continues at coordinate 95,184 of CAMPDV010000214.1, forward strand.
TTCTAAATAGGTATCAAATATATGATAATAACTCAGATGCTGGATGAAAAAATCCAGACAAAATGCTAATAAATTATCTAAAAAGGATCTTAAATCATCCTTACTTAAGTTAGTTAATCAAATATATCAAAGTTAAAATAAGTCAAAGAAAAGGGGATTACTAAGATATAAATTTTGTAAAGGATTTGGTTATAAAGTTAGTCTATATTGAATATTCTAGAGTATAAGAGGAAATTGCCCGATAGTTTAAAGAATGAGATAATAAAAGCTGAATTTTTACCGATGCTGGTAGTAAATTAATGGCTAGTCTGAAAATTAAAAGCCAAGGGATGCTTAAAGAAAAATATACTTAATTAAGTCTTATTTAGATTTTATTTTCATAGTAGGGCTATAAAATTAAATTAGAATGACAAATTATAATATAAAAAATGCGGTTTGTGAGGATCGAACTCACGACCTTCAGATTATGAGACTGACGCGCTACCGACTGCGCTAAAACCGCGTTATATTTATTAATATAATCTTAATTTAAAATGCTCAAATGTGAAAAGCATCATAATCGATTATAAGAATATCGACTTCCATCTTAAAAGAATAAGGTGTTTCTCATAATATAAGGCAAAATCCTATTTTGTCACTACATTTTATTTCCTGAGCCTATCCATATATTAATTAGGACAACTATATAACTTAATTGTATTTACAGAATCAACTTAAATAATTTTTTGATTTTCTGTTAATTTTCTAACTTCAAAATTTTATTTTCGAGTAAAATTAAAATCAGCATAAGTCAAAGATTAATCTCATAGGATTTAAAACCCCATTTATAGAACCTTCCAATAAACTGAAGATGCAAAGTGAAGAGACACCATAATTGAAGTTTTCTTTATAAGGAAACTACTGGAGTATATTATAATGCTAAAGTAGCTGGTACAAGAAATTTAATGTATTGAATATTTAACTAAAGAAGCTTTATTAAGGTATTTTTATTTAATCATTAAATACCTTAATTGATTTGATAATGGAATGACTAGATATGTCTCATTTCACTTATAATATTAATAGGTTCAGTGCTTTTAGTCAGCTCATTACAGTTAATTTATTTTATAAATAGCTTTTATATATAATTATAGCGCGGTTTTAGCGCAGTCGGTAGCGCGTCAGTCTCATAATCTGAAGGTCGTGAGTTCGATCCTCACAAACCGCATTTTTAACTACTAAGCATTTCCTTAAGAATCCTTAACATCATAATCATTATATCACTCACCAAACATACACTAATAGTAGCAACATCCCTACATTTTTTCCTCTTATCCCTTTGGATATCTACAAAAATTTTATTTTCCATGATATTCAAAACTAACTTCTACACTTCTACCTATACTCTAGAAAAGCCTCTAAAATTCTCCACTTAAACTGATTAAAAATAGAAAAGTTAGCCTCTTTTATGAATATAGCAGGATATAAGATTTCAAGTTTAGATGTCTCTATATAATTATTTTTTAGCACTAGAAAGGAAAAGATAATAAAAGGGAAATATATTGATAGATCAGCTATAAATGAACTTAAGCTATTTCATTAGTTTTTAAACTAAGTGAAAATTGATATTATTGTCTACTATCTCTTTTAACAATAAGTAATCAAATTAAACCATAGAAAGAACTATAAGGGAAGGCTATTAAATATTATATGTTCTTTGTCCTAGTAAGTATCAGTTAAAACCTGTACTGTAGCTTATTGCTTAACTTCATTAATTAAATCTTGACTTGCTGGTTATATAATCAGAGATTCAAACGTTTTTTCACTTCATATAGCAAAACTTCAATATGAGCTGTAGTTCTATAAAGCTGGAAGGTGTATAGAATGAAAGGATTTAGTTATGACAGTAGACATTGAAATAATAGAGTGAAATAGTACTTAGCAAGGTTAAATTTAAATAGGTCGTAACTTAATTAAAAACCATTCTAAAAATATGAAAGTAACTTAAATTTCTTCGAGAGACACAAGAAGATCTAAAGAAAGCAAAACTTCAACTTCACACTCAGAATCGGAATTATAATCAGAATCAGATTCAGAATCTGAAGAGTTAAGTTAGAAGTAGAAACCTAAGAATAGGAACGTTAACTTTAAGGATTTCAAAGAGCTTTATAACTAGTAAGTTTAGATTTAATGTCTCTTATAAGCAGTTCAAGTGAATCTGATCTTGAGGTTCAGTCAGCGAAGAGAGTTAAATAGATAAAGTAAAAAAATATCCAGTCTGAGAGTAAATCTGACTCGTTCAAGGAAATGGATAATAAGGGAAGCAAAAAGCTGTATGAAAAATTAACTTATAAGTATAAAGTTCAGAAGCAGCAAAAGAAGCTGCTTTTAATATAGATTTAAACTCAGCTAGAGGATGAGAAGAATTAAGAGGAGTTCTAGAGGGAAAAAATAAGGGAGATCGTAAATTAAAATTCCCATGTGTAAAAGCTGGAAGAACAGCTTAACGATCTAATTACTCAGACGTAAGTTCTAGTTAAATTATAGAGATCAAATTGAACTAGACAACGAAAGATACAAGCATATGACATATAGGATTAAGAAGGAAGACTATATAACTAGAGAAAGAGTTAACCAACTAATAAATGCAAATGATAACCTCTAGAACAAGATTCAAAACTTATAGGAAGTTTATTTATCCCTAGTCAAGAGTGAAACAGGATCTAAGTACAAAGAACATCTCTACCAGACCAGTAACAAGAGAATGATAAACAACCATGATAAAAAAAAGTAGGATAAAGAATAGCAAATGTAGGATAATAAGATTAGCATCTAAATAGAAATAATATAGAAAGAGAAGAAGAGCTTATTAAAGAAAAATCTGAAAAACTCTATTATGATGCTTAAAAAAAGATATGAGTTTTTAGTCTAAAAGCAAAGAAATATAAACGAGCTAAAGATTATATAGTCACTTTAAGTCTCAAGGATGAAGCAAGATTGATAGAAGCTAAATCTTCTGTTCTCTACTACTAACCCTGATGGCGTTATCGTAAAGTACTAGCAAACTATGTCTTAGTATTAAAACTTGGAAACTTAGCTCAATAACTATAACGAGTAGCTACTAAACTTGCAAAATAAAATTGCAGTGATTAGAAAAGAAAGAGACTAGTAAATAGAGGAGTATTTATAAAGTGAAGACAAGAAGTATCAATATCTATAGAGCGCAATTTTAGAGTACCGGAATAAAAATCAGCCAAAGTAGTTTGAAAATTTAAAGGATTAGAAGAAGAAAAACATTATGATCAGACAGAAAATAAAGCAAATAAGGTAGATTGCAATTGTCACAGTTTAGCTATTCTACTTAGTACAGCTTGTAGAAAAAAGGGACGAAAAAGGAATCCTTGGCCCTAAGATTAATTACGAATTTAAGAATTGATTGATATAATTCTTTGAAAAGGTGTAGAAGCATGAATATAATCAGGAAAAGCTTGAAGAGATTATGCAGGAGATAGTAGAGAAATAGTCTTAGCTTCAAAGAGAGCTAGGAATAATTTTTTAAGTATTTGTTTCAAAACTAAACATAGCCTGGTAGATAGTTCAGTAGTATTAAGAGTACTACATTGCCTTGCTTAAAACCAAAAATCACGGAATTACGAAAAAACTCCTCCAAAAACTAATTTGAGCTTAAGTTTTGGATAAAGAGCTTTGCTAAGTTACAAGTATTAAATTCCAAGAACAATAAAATCCAGGAAATAATATAGCTTTTAGTAAAAAGAACTTACACGCATCAAAATCTAAGTTCTCAAAAGATTTAACGCAGGGTGAGAGCTTTAATAAGATATAGATACAAAGAAATGCTTCGATGCTTAATGAAGTAAAACCCTAGGAAAAATATTAGAAGAGAAAAGGCATATTTTTGAATAGTCTACATGATAATAGAAAAGACTCCATTTTAAGCAGCTTTACTGATGATGTATTTTTAACTGAAAGGCATTAAAAAAAATCTTTAGAAATTATAGAAAAATCTTAAAAATCATGCAGAGATCTGAGATTGAGAGAGAAGGAACAAAACTATAAGAGTTATAAAATGATTGAGGAATATTTAAAGAACAAAGAAAGAGAGCAAAATTTGAAGATTTTGGGACTTTCAGAACGGTAAGTTAAGCTTTTGTCTTAGACTTAAAATACTTCGCTTAATTAGAAGTTCAGAAAAGATTCTATTGATAAGCCTAACTCCAGTTTTTCTGAAAGAATATTCAGGTTCACTACAGTAAATGATGATGAGCTTACACAGGAAAATGGAAATAAATTAGAAAGAACTCAAAATAAAATGCCGTTTTTGAATGAGTAAGCATTTCATACAGAGATTCGTTAGCAAATCGAAGCTAAAAAAGAACTTGGAATTCTTAACTTTAAGCTCATTTTAATTCGGAAGGAAAGAAAGTTCAACACTTAAACGCTTAAAAGAGTAACTTAGAAAAGTAGCTAGCCAGAAATTTTAGAGGCATAATGGATATAAATAAAATGAATGATACTTGTCCAGACAAAATGACAAATAAGCAATTTGCCATGACTGTTAGAGTCAATTAAAATTTGGATAATAACAAGTTTTCTGTCAAACGAATTTAAAATAGACTAAGTCAGAACTAAAGTGCAGGAAACAATGTAAGAAGAAATGAAACGATCTCACCCGTTAAGAATAAGTAAGTTTTTAACTTCAGCCCTTTAGACTTAAAAGAAAAAGACCAGAAAGTGCGCTTTATGACGTAGGAGATATAACATAGATAAAATAAGATAAATGGTAAGAAAAGCCATTCAAGCAAATGACCTCCTTTGTTCTCAATCAACACCACCACAACTCTTGCAACCGAATTTTCAACATTTCCATCATCTCAAAGGAGTGAAGAGAGGTTCAGCAGCCTAAAATTTTCAAGGAAATCAACTTAAAGAGAAAGACCATAACTAGTAGATCCAGTAGCTTTTTCGTATACCAAAAGAATGAAGCAAATACTAGAAAGTTTTAGTAGCAAAAGGTGAAGAAACAGGATATATTTTATTTTAATTTAAAATAGTTTAAATATGGATTTATCAGAATCTCTTATTTGATCTTAGACCTTTAAAGTGAATAAAGAACTTTATTAAAAGACGCTAAGCTTTAATTATTAACTATAAAGTTTCTGCTTTTCTAGTTGCTACTATTAAGTTACACTTGATTGCTCTGAAACTCTTTATTTAATCAGTCTTAATTATTATCGTAAGAGTGAGTATGAATCTTGCAGTGAGGTACAGTTTTGTATATAGTCACACCTTATCTTAGCTTATAAGAAGCCTAGCTTTATATAATATTATTGAAGGTGCTAATTGTATCTCACCTTGTTCCTTTTTTCTTCTATCGCACTTTTTATTTCCGTTAGTCTTTCAAAAACTGAGCAAAGTCTAGTCAGTACTAATTCTAGTTTTTTCAACTTAGCAAAGCTAATTAAAATAATTCAAACTCTGCTTGGAAATACAAGCTTACAAAAGTGACTAGAAGGACTAAAAGGAAAATGTAAAAAGAGCTAGTGAAGAAAGCAATTTTCTTGTATAGAACTATAGCCGAAAGTCTAAGTCTGAAGATATTCCTTTAGAAGCAAAGATGAAGTAAGATATTAAAGGATATGAATCTGGCACATCTGATTTATACAAATCATACTAAAGGATATATAAAAAGACTAAGCTATAAGAAAGCTAGGATAACCAAGCGTGTTTATAATATTTATTAATTATTTAATTTAAGGGTCTTAGGTAATCTAATAAAATGAAAGCTCAAATGTTTGTTATGCTTTTGGCGATCTATTTTTCCGTAGCCTAGACTTTTGATATGAAAGGCTACTGGGTAGATTGCACAGCGAAATATTTCGAACTTTTATATGAGAATCAGGATTTGAATGAGTAAAGAGAGATGTAAAATTGATGCTTTGTGACTGATTAAACGCTTAATTAGTTTAACAAGTTAGTATTATAGCAAAATCATAGTAACTATAAGACTTAGAAGTCCTTATCTTTATACTAGTAAGAGGTAAAAGAAAGCCAATAAATTGAGATAGAGGAGTAAGACGCTAATTCAAAGCTAAAAGAGGAATAAAGGGATAAAAGGCTTCAATTGTAAGAAATGATAAATGAAATAGAGTAAAGACTTATATAGCTTAGCTAGGTCTAAGAGTAAGATGAATTTGCAGTACCTGAATATGAGGAACTAGATTAATATTTATCTGAAGAATGGTATAAGGAAAGCATTTTTAATCATAGCAAGGAAATAGATACATAAGTAGGAGACTTTAGTACATCAAATTATGGTTAGAAATAAAAGGAATATTTGGCAATGTGAGCATAAATAGAAGTAGATAAATTAGAGATGATGAAAAACTAAGGAGAGTTTAGTTGCAAGAATAATGAAAGCAGAAAATATAAATAAGAATGCAATAAGACTGAGATAGAAAACTTCAAAAGGGAACTAGAGTTACTAAAAAAGAAAGCAGAGGAGTAGTAAAAACTCTCAGAAGTTAAATTGTTAAATGCTAATGAAACTGAAAAAACAGCTTAAAAAATAGCTCATGATATAATTACCGCTTCTCTTATATTCGCAGAAAATATAACAATGTAAGCCAAAAAAAATGCGAGTGAACTAATATGAAACGCGAAATAAGAGGCTAAAAAAATTAAAGCATCTGCAGAATTCGATGCTTTATTAATAAGATTAAAGGCTAAAAGTGATGCTTGAAAAATAATTGACTAAGCAAGGAAATAAGCTGAAGAAATGAATGCTACTGCTTAAAAAGTCCTTCAAGAAGCATATAAGCAATCATAAAATCTAAATTTAACAAACTGCTAAAAAGCCTAAATTAATAGTACTGAAAATGTATAGGCTAGCAATACATCTTAAAATGATCCATAACTATAAAATAAGACAGAGTCGAAAGATATAAATCAGACATAAAGTCTTCCATAAGAAATGCTTAACAGCTCATAAACTACACTATGAAATAACCAGACTACTATAGATTAAAATTCTTCTTCTCAAGTACAAATTTCAAGTAAAAATGAAACAGAAGTAAAAGAATTAAGCCAAATTAAGTAAAACGATACATAATATTATCCAATTCCAACTATGAATACTACTGAAGTACCTTAAGTTCAGTAAGAAAACACAACAATTGGTAATATTTCTTTCCCCATCTCTTTAAATGAGAATATCACAAGCATTAGTGGTAAAAACAGTTCAATTATTAATCAAACTTAGTTTCTGAAAAATAGCACTAATAGTACTACCAATAATTAACAACAAAATGAAAGTAGTTTTGAGTCGATATTATCTAGAATCAAAGTAGTAAATAAGACAGCTGATTCAAGTGGGAATTAAACAGATGATAAGAAAAACTAAACGATACCTACTTTACCATAAAATGCAACTTAAAGCATAAGCTAGTAGAATCATTCTATTGCTAATTAGTCTGAAGTCTATCCTTCTCATTTAACCAACACGAGCTAAAATCTATAGGATATAAAAAATGAAACCTTAGTTAATTAAAGTCTAAGCAATTAAACTGAAATATACATCTAAATTCAAAGTAATCAAACTCTTAATTAATCAACTTCTATCTAAGCAGACATCAAACCTTGGAATCAAACTACTAGCAACTCATCAATAATAAACTTTAATTAGACTGTAAGCTATTAAACTCAAATATAGCAGAATGCTACAGGTAACTACTCTGGAATCTAGAACATTACTTAATAGTAAAACAGGACTCAAATTTAACCTTCAGAAGCTGAAAATAAAGATAGAAGCTTAAATACTACAAACGACTAAAATGGTACTTAAAATAACCAAACTCAATTAACTTGAGATCATTAGAGTAACTAATCTTATAATCACAACTCCATCCAATAGATCTAAATTAATGTAACAACATTAGATAACTATAGTAACAGGAATAATACAATCAATAATACAAGGAATCTATGCATATCTAACTAAACCTAATCTTAAATTCCTTTTACTGAAAGCTGTATAAAGATCAATAAAACTTATAATGAAACAAGTAGGAATACAAATTAGACAATCAGAGAAACAACTTTTAATGCTAGCTAGCAAACTACAAGTAACTAAAGTTAAACTGAGATAAACTAATAGTAAAACTAAACCTCATTATAATAGTAAAACCAAACAATTGATAAAGATGCATATTCTAAGGAGAAGGATAAATAAACTGCTTAGTATGACTTAACAACCAACACTTCCTTTATTAATTAATAGTAATACAAAAATGATTCAAACTTAACTTAATCAAACGCTACTAAAGGTATTATCTCTAATCATACAGCCATTAATTAAGCTAACTAAACAAAAATATCTCCAAATTAGTCTTAAAATAGTTCATAAATTCCATAGAACTAAACAAAAGAAGAAGCTAAATAAGTAAAAATACCAAATAACATAACCCAATAAGCATAAGGTAAATAAGATAACCAAACGTTCTAAGAGCTAAGTTAAGTGCTAAACATTACTTAAATTCAAAGAATAAATGATAATCAAACATATAATAGTAAGAAGAATCTTAATACTACATTATCGAAAGATAATAAAACGGAAAGGATTAATAATAATATGGTGTAAGTAACTGAAAAATAGGGTGAAGTTAAAGAGCTTATTCCGGATGAAACACACTACCATTACCATTATTCGACTCATTAATATTGGCATAGATTTTGATAAAAAAACTTAAAGATACAAAACGTAGCCAAGTTAAGAAATGCTCGTGCTTTACTTGTAGAAATAATTAAAGAGTTAGATAAGAAAAACGAACCACTGTCGAATTTCAAATTTGATGTGAACAAATCTTAATGCTTGAGTTATAAAGAGGTATATCATTATCACTATCACTGGCATTATGATGATCATTTTTACTCCTTTTCAGTGCTAAATAACTCTTTTAAAATTCAATCATCTCTCCCTAGTTAAGCTTTACTCTAGTTTAATAGTTTATTCGATGAAAACCTGACTGCCTCTTAAACGAAACAATCTAAGTCAGCTTCATTCAACTTCAAAAATTAGACCTAATTAAAGAGTTTTCTTTTCTCATAATTTCCATCCACTTTCGTCTAATAGAACAAATCAAAAGCTAGCATCACAATACCTATCTAATAGTTAGATGGAACATATAAGAGATACGACTTACCCCTTACATTTACAAAAGCAGGATTTCCAGGATATAACATCAATCACTATATTAGATCATACTCCACCAATAACCATACATTCTATATAAGAAACCAAGTTATCAATCACCAAAGTTCTTAAGAGTAAGCTTTTAAAATATCCCATAAGAACTTTACTTAGGATAGCAAGCATGTAGTAGTTCACTACCATATTCACTAGCATCTTCATAAAGATGATCATAAAATTTTAGCAGAGTATGACTAAGTTATTACTTAAGAAATATAAGATAAAGTTATTAGTAACCAATCTTTAAAGAACTACCCTGTTATCATGCCTGGGTTGCAATCTGAAACCTCAACTAATACTTATTATGTGACTGGAAAAATGGATAGAAAGCATGTAGAAAACTAGAATAAGCATTATCACTATAGTTATATAAATTAGATTGGTTTGGTGAATAGTATTGCTTTTGGATGGATGCCTAGTCGAACATAAAATAGTTCATTAGTGATTTTAAATAACCAAACAAAGATTAAATAAGAGGACTTTGATATCTTGAATTACACTGCTGATATGAGCACTAATTAAACTCACTATCATTATCATTACTTAAAAAGCATCAGCAATATTACAGTTATACTTGATAGCAAGACTTTAAACTCTTAAATAAGTACAATTTCATCAGGTATTTCTTAATTTAGATTTAGAAGATTAAATCCTTGAAAGTGACTATTATCAAACCTAAGTATACGAAGCTTTGGATGTACCATATACCTCTATATCATTCGTTATTTTACTCCTTATTCTCTTAATTACCTATAAATTTTTGGTGGATAAGAAACGAAGAGATAGCAGTGAAAGCGAAAGAGTTTATCAACTACTTGAGCTTTCTTCTGGTGAGTAACTATTTAACTAACTTTATCTTTAATAATTAACTTCAATAGCTTACTCTACCCGAAAGCCTAAGCTTAGCTTATATTTATTTCATTGAGTATAGTAATATATTTGATAGTAGTCTAATATAATACACTATACACACTCTCACTTAACTTTCAGTAACTCACTATCACTAAAGTATTTGATATAGAAGGATATATTCATATATAGCTATTATATAAAGCAAGTAAGCTTCTCTAGTTATTTTATATACAGAACTGAGTGAATTAAGAAAGTAGTAAGCAAGCTTTTTAAATATTTTTAATTTAGTGCAAATAAACTTACTATCAATGCTTTTGCTTGTGAAATAGAAAATTTTATTTTTTAAATACGTGGCTTGTGGGGCTTATTGGTTTTAGTTGTTTGAGTCTTTTTTTTTATTTTTTCTCAGATTATAATAAAATGACCAGCTTGAGATATTGGGTGTATGAATTGAACATACTACAAGAAGAATGACTCAACTCTTTGCTGGCAATTTTCGCTTTAGGTAGCCAATAGCAAGAATCTTCAAAGCCTTTCATTAGAAGATTCATACTTCTTTCTTTAAAAGATTGAAGCTTGGTAAAAATATACCTAGTATAATCAAATAATCGCTTCGTTTTTCATTCTATTTAAATAACCAAATTAAACTCTAAAAATAATACATGCATCTCTTAGTAATCCACCAGGATAAAATAACTATCCATATCAAAGTCTTAAAGCTAGCTTGAAAGTTATAGTAGGTAACTACATATAACACATGGATAGAGCTACTAGATATGAATATGAGATATATAATAAAATAGTTGATCAGTAGAAGTGTATAGAAAGGAGAATTTATTAAGAAATATAAATTTATAGATAAAAATGTCTTCTAGTGATAATGAAAGGTAAGAATATAATTTTAGTTCAGGAACTAATTAAAGTTTTAATGCCTTTGAAGATAGTCAGAATATACCTTCATTCCTGATACCCTCAAATACTACTAAGAAGACTTCCGAGTGTAATAAAACCAAGCGTCCGCTTTAAAATGTTTGCATTGTTTTGGACAAAACTGAGTAAGGATTCAAATGACTTGAGAACTCTATTCCTTAGAAAATAAGTAAGATGGAGAAAGGAAAGAAAAATGTTTAAGCTGGTAAGAGTTAATTTAGTGAATGGAGATTAATAAATATTTCCCTGCTTTGATACTAGCTGCACAAAGACTTTTACAAGTGCAGCAGCAAGAAGGAAGCATTCCTTAACACATGGTGAAAAGTTTTTCATTTGTAACTTCGATAAATGTGGCAAGAGGTTCTTGGATAATTCTAAGTTGAAGCGACATTTATTGGTTCATACGGTAATACTTTAAATTTAGGGAGAAAAGGCATTTAAATGTGAGTATTGCTCAAAGGCTTTCAGTTTGGACTTTAATTTGAGAACACATTTAAGAATACATACTGGAGAAAAGCCTTACATGTGCAGTTTTCCAGATTGCAACAAAAGTTTCACTTAATCTAGCAATTTAACTGCTCATTAAAAGACTCATTTATAGAATAAAGTAAGCCATAAGATTTAGCAGATGCCAAGAACTTATGCTCGAAATGATTAAAGAGCAAGAAATCAATACAAAACAGTCTAAAATATCCCTTAACAAATGCCTTTTAATATGCAGAACTAATTCCAACTCTAACATCAAGCCTAATAAGTAGTTCCTATTCTTAAATTCGGAAATCCATATGACCTTTAAACTTCTATGATGATGCCAAATGAACTTTTCTCCTTAAACTTCGAGGAATTTCCTTAAATCTCTATGGCAACCCAAGGATATTCTTACTTAAGCTAAGAAACAGGTAAAAAAGAAGAGGATTTTATGCAAAGAGCAGAAGACGGATCTTTTCCATACATGTTTATGAACGCAAATGATAGTGTCTTTCAATATGATCATTTTTGATAAATATCTAATTAATTTTCTAAGTTAATATTAACCCTGACTTTCCTTCATACTCCATAACTTCCTTTCCTTCTTGCTATTTCAAGTCCATTTATCATTCTTAACTTTACTATAAAACCCTTTTACTGAGCCAATATTTATATACATGAAGGTTTCTAGACCTTTTATAAAAAGAGAGTGTACAAGCAACTTCTAAAAATTGTTTAGTTGAAGACTTAAAAAGCTAGTTAATAGCAATAGAAGTTGTCTCAAATAAGTGTATTAAAAGCTTATTATGTAGCTTAAGTTTGGATTTAGAAAGAACTTGGTTTAGATTAGATGAAAATGAGTTTTATAGTTAACGAAAGGCAGGAATAGCTTAAGCTTTAATAATTTATAGATGTAATTTTCATAAGTTTTTCCAAAACTTTTGCTTAATGTCATATATCTTAATGTCTCCATTATTGTCAGAAACATATACTTTTCCTCCTCTTACCATTGGACTAAAATTTAAATGACCAAATTTCCAAGGGTATCCAGCTCCATGAACTACTACGTTTTCACCGTCAAATAAATAGGTTTGATCTAGTCCTCCTCGAAAAATTAGGGACATTCTAGAATTTATTCTAGCGCATACTGGAGTGCTGCATTTAGGCATTATTGATTATATTACTTCTCATCTGTCCTAATTTATTTAATATCTCTGAATTTTACCCTCTTGGATTTTTACATTTCCACCAAATACATAAATTCATTCACTTAGCACACAAATTCCTGGTTTGATAACAGCAACTTATATAGGACTGATATACTCAAACTTTTCCTTCTTCCATTTTTCGCATTATAAGACTTCTTCGTACTCTTGGCCTTTCAAAACTCTTCCTGAAATTATATAGACTTCAAGGCCATGCAGCACAAATCCTGGATCTACATGTGTCTAATTCATCTCATAAGTAGCCTGTAGTTGAAGACTATTTTAGCTATCTTTTACACTTATTTTTTAAGTTTAGTTACTTACATAAATATTTATCAAAGCGTACATTTTCGACCTGCTATTATTATTTCCATCATCTATAACAAGCATCACTTTATCAGAGGCTTATATCACTTGCATATCATAAGGAAACTAAAAAGATCCACATCTATGTACTTTATAACTTCTCCTTATATCAGTTATTCAATAGTTCTTAGTGTCAACATATCCTGAATACACCATAAATAGATTATAATACCATAAATTAGGAAAAACCTCAAATTTGTTTACTAGCAACTACACTCTTGAGTATAGCTTGCATAATATATTACCCTTTTAACTTCTTCCTAGCTTTCTTAGAAAGAGAAGCTTCAGTAATTGATTTTACTTTGTATACAAAGACTACTTTAAATAATACTCTAGATCCATTTTTTATTTCAAGCTTAGTTTTTTACCAGTTTATATACCCTTCGCTATATAAGCTTTTAGTCTAATTTTTTCTGTTATCTGATTTCATTATTTGATCTAAAAAGACCCAAAATGAAGCTTTTTTTATACGTTATGACTAAATATAGCTAATATCTTTTTCCTTCTGCATATGGTTATATCCTAGCGAAACACTACACTCTTTACTCCTTTTACTGATATAGCAATAATTTAACCTTATACTCCTTTCTGGTATGCTAGGCATTATTATATTGTGTATGAAATAACTTGACGCTAATAAGTATTATTCCTCCAAAGCCCTATCTCTTATATTTAAGTTAACACCTTTAAGCTTGTATGTATGGCTATGTATATCTCCATTAACTTACGAAAATCAGCATATTTACAGTAAAATAGGAGCAAGTTTCTTTATCTTGGTATGATATTATTGAATGGTATGGCATTAGGCAAATGATATTAAATATACTCAATCCTAAGTTAATTAATCTGCTTTAAGTAAGAGATTTCAATGAGTATACTAATAGATATCCTTATAAGAGCTTTGAGGGTTATAAGTATACATGCTTTTCAGTTAGGATTGCCTTTTTGTCTTATTTAGTTAATATACATTGAAAACTAATTAGTATATAGATATAGAACCGTCTAATAAGTAGCTTTCTGCTTTATCTTCTTAAGACAGAGATTAAATACTATAATAGTGTGTAAAGGGATAGATCTGAGTTAGTTACTAATAGTGTAAGGAAATAGGTAAGAGAAAGATGTTAAATGACCGTTGGCTCAAAGTTATGCTCCTCTATATTTTATTGGTTTAAGTTGAGGTTCCTTTTTAAATCTTAACAAGAGGATACTCCTAGTTATATAGGCAATCTTTTATAGATACTAAGATTTATTTTAAATAAAAGAATAAGTTAAGAATAAAGTAGTTTGACTGAGAAACAGTTGGTTAATATTTAAATTAGACTGATTGCTTTTTAAGCCATTAAAGAGAATCACCAACGACTTAGATCGCTATTCCTTTCTAGTCACTACTTGTTTCTTCTAGCAGTCTAGCACTATCATTGTTCTTTGATTATTCCTATCTTACCTATTATATTCAGCTACTTGGTGAAATATATCGATTATATAAATTTAGCTGGCAGACTTATTCAAAAAAGGCCAGTCAAAGAAATTGTTTACAATACCTTCTTTAACTATTAAATTAGACCCTCTGGAGAGCAAGTCTAAGTAACCTATAATCGTTACTTATCCCAGTCTTTAGAATCAACAAATAAAGGCTAAAGAGAAGAAAAAAGGTTTGGTTATAATAGTGTTAACCTAAACTTAGCTTAGCGAGATATTTTCGAAGGTTATGATAGAAGCAGATATGAAGATTGGATAAAAGATAGCAGTTAAGTTGAATAGTGTGATCGAACACTCATAAGCAAGCTTTTACATATAAGTACTTAATAAAGGAAACCAATCTTGATAATATCATTACTTGATAAATTAATTATAAAGCCACACTACTTAATCTAGCTAATCTTCACTATAGCCTAGAAAGTAAGCTTCTATAAAGCAAGGTTATTAATATATACCAGAGTCTTACTAGCTAACTACTAGAAGTAAAGTAATATATGAGTACTTAAAGTAAACTAAGACTTAAGGAGTGAGGTATCACATACAGTACGTTCTTTATCACTTAATTTTTTATTTTCGAAACATATTTAAATAATAAATTGAAAACGCTAGAAGAAAGCTTGGATATTAGAATATGAAAATAAAGCTTTGTCTATGTGTTAAATTTAAATGACTAAGTAGCTTTAATTTACTTAAGCTTATTATTTAAAATAATGGGGTGTGTATAATGCAAAAAAGGAGGTGAGTCAGAATAAAAAGACTGCTCGAGATACTAGCCAAACTCTGTTGTTATAATGAATGATACTGAAACTTTGTCCATTTCAAATAAAGAACTTAATGACTTTGAATCCATTCCTACTCATATGTAATTAGTGCTATCATATAGAATTAAAAGCTATTTTATTATTAAAACCTAGAAATGCTCCTGGCAATAATCGGAGGTTAAGTTTAATTCTACCTGTTGCTGCTAATAGTGTCACTATCTTATTCTAATTAATACAGATCGTAGATTGAAGGTGCTACTTGACTTTGATATGTCTTCTTTCATTACGATACATATGAGTCAAAAATTTATTTCAAGTATAATCAAAGATTCGACCTTACGCTTATGAAAAAGCAACCAAATGATGCTGAGCTAAAGAATCAGCTTGTTTAATGTCATCTAGCTTTGCCTATAATATGAAGATACTTACGGTCTTTTTCACGCTTAGACAAATAACACTGAAAATTTTGGTCGTACAATGCACGAATGGCTCCTACAAAGTGATTACGTTCCAATGAAAACTCTTATAAATGAGATTAAGCTAGATTAAAACTAGTACTAGTAATTTGAAACCTTTTATAAGATCTACTAAGATAGGAAAGATAAGAACAAAGTAAGAGAAAAGCGAAGCAAATTCGTTTCTAGGAAGCCTAATCTAACTATTTCTGACGTTTGCTCTTATAATTTAGACTATCAAAACAAGAACGAATCAACAGAAGTCAGCTATACGTTTATACCCAACTATGATTAAGCATTTTTTTATAATTAGCTTGGGTTATCTTCATTGTAAACATTCTAAGCCTATTAAAATAAGATATTTCTTCCATTAAATAAATAGAAGCTTATGTATTCAAACAATGATATTCATAATCTTTCAAAAGTAGGTACTTTAATTAAAGCTTCTAATACTTTTAGTTTCAACTTAAACCGTTATTCTTATATCAATCTTACAAGTAATAATTTAATAACTCTACCCTCTCATATTTTTAAACCTTCAAGCATAATTTAATCCAAGCTTTCTAATCTTGGATTAAAATTCCCTTACACTTAATTTTATCCCACTTTTATCAGTTTATCTACAAAATTATCATGATAAACTCTATAGCTCATAATATTTACTATGTAAGCCTAGCTTTTATTCAATGAAACTGTAAGGGTGCTTTATTTTAATTTATAAGCAACTTCTTATCCTAGTTTTAGGTTTTAGCTCATCAACTTAAAAAGTGACTAGAGTCTCGAATTGTAAATTTAGTTTTATTATCTTTCGTTTTGTTATAGATAGTAAAGAGCTATATCTATATAGCTTATAACTAGCTTTAAACTCCTTTATTAGATATAGCATATATACTTATATAAATATAAGCTAAGTAGGTAGAATTATTTTCCTAGTGATCTAATACGCTTTTGAAATAGGTACTTGCTAGTCTATTTTAGTTATAAAGATTTAACTTAATTTTGAATATAAAATGAAGCTGAATTTACTTATCTTCCCTTATTTTATTGGTATATCACTTGATTATTTCCAGTTGATTTTATAACTGTAACTGAATGAAAATTCTTCTTTCTTACTATTAATTTTCCCTCAAAGTTAAGCATACTACAATCATTTTCTGTTTCCTATTTAAGTTATCAAATAGTAGAAATACCTTTAAGCTTCTATTCCTATAAAGAGATGACTAGCTTATTTCCTTAACAGTAGTACAATATCTATTTAGCCATAAAATCAAAGAATAATACATCCTTTTATCCCTTTTCTAAATCAACCTTATCTTCACTTTTCTATCCCTGCTAATTTATATCTTTCGTTTCAGCTTAATATTAGTAAATCCTATTTAAAACTAGAAAAATAATGGGTAGATTATACCTTTACAGACTAGCCTGTTATAATAAATTAAATTCTGAATATCTAGTTAGATAGTCATTTTGACTCTTTAAGAAGGATATTAAATGATTAGTTATAAGTTAAAGGCTTTTCCTAACCTTAAATTCACTCTACTACTAAGAACTTTTTTCCTACCTAAATTGTCTCATTTCATTTTCTAGATTTCCAACTGATATAAATGAATGCTCTATTGTACTTACTGTATTCTATTTATCAGCGTAGTTGTATAGAATCTTACTAGAGCTGTTTTTGGAAGATATTCAGGAAGCTAGTAAACTGACTTTTACCTAGTCTCATTAGTATTATAATCTAGACCTTGAGAATGACTGTATAATAGAATAGCTAGAATGGCCTCTAAAGCATATGACCCTTTAAGCTTCACATTTACTAGTCCATATTCATTTCTTATATCCTTACTCCTTCATTTAGTCTAAGGATTAAATTTTCTCTACTATAAGTTAAAGATCTGATTTATTAATCCTCATGATGCTAAATAAAAATCAGGAAAGTATAAAAAATATATTTAAGCATATTAAGCAGCTTTCGAAGGATAGATCACTGAGAAAAAGGCATATGAATGTAACTAAATTCTGTCATCATATCGTTATTTATTTCTTGCAATCAGGTAATAAAATAAGTAAGCTGAAAGGGTTTTTTATACAATTTTAAATTTTTGAATTTGGTTACAATTAAAGAAAAAGTGCCTAACTAAGCTAGAGCTAGATAATATAAAAGAAGACATTTGTAATAAATGCTAGAAAGGAATTTAGACCTAAAAGAGATAAGTATCAAATATACCTTTTAGTTAGAAAGTAGACATGATAATTAGAGATATTTGAAAGGGTATAAATTATATTGATCTGAGATAAATCAAAGGGCAATTTAAAAATATACAAGGGTAGTTAAATTGAATTCACAAATTTAGTGATAAAAGTATAGTAAAAAAATTTCTTTTGAGATGCTAAAAATAGAATTCCTTATTAAAACTAGTATACATTGGTTTGAAACGTTTATCGTAAAAAGATATATAATAGTGCGGTTTGTGAGGATCGAACTCACGACCTTCAGATTATGAGACTGACGCGCTACCGACTGCGCTAAAACCGCGTTATAATTTACAAAGCAACTTATATTAATAACTAACTTACCATATCTAAGCTATTAGCATTTAATCGTATTTTATATTTCTCGTACCTTTTCTCTTTAAATAAATTTCCTTTTCAACACAAAATTTCAGATAATCTATTAGCAAAAATTGCCTCACCGAGAATCGAACTCGGATTGCTGGATTTAAAGTCCAAAGTGCTAACCGTTACACCATGAGGCATTTCTTTTTATACTTATTTAAAAGAAAGCTATAAATATCCATCATACCTAATTTTCATTTTCTTAGTTTAATCTTCATTATCATTTCCTTTATATCAACTGATTAAATTTAAGTCTTCTTTTAACTATCAAAAAGAACTTCTATATTTTCAATTTTCTATAGAAACTAATTTTGCTTAAAGGGAATTAAAATTAAATGCTTTCGTTTACAATGAGGAATAGCAGGAATAAACAAGTCATAAAGTTACAGTCTTGGCTTAAAACTAGAGATTATACCAACTCTTTATACTTTTTTAAATACATGCCAAACATATAGTTAGACAAAGGAAATTGAGTACAGTTATCTAACTACATCTTATAATAGACCTTATCAATAACTTATGGAGTAACTTATAGATTATTATATAATAGTAAGATTATTCAAGTCATGCGAAAGCCCTCTCAATAATGTAAGCTGTATAAGCTTAAAATTATAAAGATTTCAATAGTTTATTAATGAAATGCTAGTTATTTTTCTTAGGCTAATAAATGATTGATAGTTATGCTTATTCAGTCAGGCTTAGTTTATAAGGTTTTTTACTTGATACAGAGTATTTATAACTATGCTGACATTTTTATTCATAAGAAGTTAGTTTTAATGCTTATCCTTTATATTTGATACATATTCCTTAACTTAACAAACTTATATCAGCTTTACTATATTAAACCCATCATCACATTTTATATAATATCTATAAATACGCTCACTTTCAGATATTCTGGTTACTTTATATCCCTTATTCTTAATAGTAACAATTCAAGACTAAATATATCAATCTAGTATATCAAGAAAAGATAGTCGTTTCTATGTTTGCCTTATTTATATTTCCTGAAATGAATCTTCTAGTTAAAGTAAAGTTGACAACTATAATCAACTCATCTACTTTAAGTTTTACTGATTATGTCTTTTACGATAATATGCTTATATAATAAAAATTAGTTTTCAGCATAGTATCAGTTTTAATATGTCCAGCTATGCTTAAACTTTAGCATCTATAATAGGATTAAGCTGCTAGGATTTCCAATCCTTTCATTAAAATAGCTCCATGAAGCTTATTTTATTATCGACATTCCAGAAATGCCTAATTAGCTTCCTTTTATAAGGTTCTTTTTTCTTAATTATAAGCAGCTTATTTAGCCTTTATTCATAGGATATAAAAAAGGAAGAAGGACTATAGAAATAATCATTCTATGGGAAAGAAATAAAATGAGCTCAAGTCTTAAACTATCTTATGCTATATAGAATGAAGAACAAAAGTCTATTAATGGTCTTATTTAACTTATTCGTTTCTTGCTATAATTTACTCGAAGTTAATACTCTGAAATTAAAAATCAGTCAAATTGAGCTATTTAGTTAGTGATACAATGTAATGAACGATGAAAAAAATATAGATTTATATGTAGTAAAGGCAAGTGGGGTAGTAAAACTAAGCTTGTGAATTGACAGCTGCTTGATAGTTGATTCTGACTATGAAAAGTAATAGATAGACTATTTTTCAATTAGAGTTGCCTTATTAACTTTACTTTATATATCTTAAGTCAAAAAATGTTGGTGGATTTTGCAAGCTGTTTAAGGGATTATCCTACATAATTTTTATAAGAAGGAAGTATAAAAATTGATTTGCCTTGTAGATTTGCTCTGACTTTTCAAAATTAACTTATAGGTGAGAAAAAAATGGGTATTTACTCCTTTTCCATACTTGAACACTCTATTTTTTAATTTGAAGGTAGATAAATAAAGGAAAGCGAAGGATTTGATATTATCACAAAAGAGCAATTTCACGTTGAGCTTCATTTAGCATTCATTTATTCATTATGCTTAAGGCTTTAAAAGTATGGCTTAATTAGCTAGATATGTAATGAAAATTAGTAGTTAATAATGAACCTTAGACTATATAAGCAAAACGGTGTCTCAGAAATATCAAGATAAGTTCAGTATATTAAAGCAAAATCAAGATACTTAAAACTAAAACTCTGATTCAAAAGAAAAATTTCCAATACCAGTTGAACACCTATTTTCCTTAGGAAAATATAAATGCAAAGGATATAAAAATATTGATGGAAAATGAATATTTCCATTGCATTTTATTTGAATTATAACTATCTAGAGTATATTTCATTATCCAAACAGTAAAGAATGATGAAAATGAGGAAAGAAAAGAAGAGTAGGAAGAACGGGAAGAGCAAATGGGGAATAAGAAGTAATTAACTGATGAAGTAGATGATCTAGCGATATAGCTGAAGAAGAGGATGAAGAGGAAAGTGTGGAGGGTTGGAAAACTTTTATATAGCATTATAACATCTTTAACTGGAGGAAGCAAATCCATCATCGGAAAGATATCTCAAAACTCTTTTAATGTATCGATAGTAATAAAAGTAGCATTATGTATATTACAATTAGAATTTTAAAGTCGAAGATCTAAAATTATGATCGTCAAACTCGAAAAATTAAAATTTTAAACTTTAAGTCAAAAAGAAACATTTTTAAAGCTTCAATACGATGAAAATAAGAAATATTAATGATTAAATGCAAAAATTCTAAACTTATTTAGGCAGATGAACTTTTCAATTATTATAAAAAAGGATAGAGATTATGTCCGTATTGCAAGTATTGAAAATTGTCAGTTTATTAAGTAGAGAAGAAGCATTCGATTATCTAATTAAAAATAAAGGCAGATTAGTAAATAAAAGCATAGGATTAAAATCTCTATTTTTAAATGTCAAACATAGTTGCTTTTTAAATTATTTTATGAAGTGTTTTTCTTTCAACATTAGAGGAATTAGATATAATTTCTAAGTCCTTCTTGGATAGAAATGATAGCATAAGATTAAATAACAATCTTAGAATCGGCAATTGGCCAATGCAAGTGAATCAATAAGTTTACAGAGATATTTTCTTTCAGTTATCCAATGAAAGTAAGTAAAAAGAAAAACTCAAAAGTAGATATTTTCGAGCGAGAAATGTTGAAGATTTTAGGGAGTAAACATAGAAAATCTTAACATAAAACTCTCGAATTTTTCGAAAGGTAAAAGCGAGAACGCTAAAAATAAAGAAACGAAAGCTAGAAATCATATCTTTAGAAGCTCATTTCTTAACTTTAAAGTCCATTATAAACCCTCTAACTTTCACTTTTTTGGAATACTAATAAAAAGGGATGCAATCGAGTGATGAATTAAGGAATCTAAAGTAAATATATTAGTTTTTTCTTTTGACTTAATTTAAAATATCAGCTATTAAAATAAAAGCAGTTAGTAGTATCATATTTTATCAATGTATCTACCCTTGAAAGATTTTAAGTTTGGATATTAGAAAGACAAATTTATGGAAAATACTTGCTTAGAATATCAGAAGATCATCATAAATGGAAACCAATAAATTCCTGCTTACAATAATAGTTTTATCAACTTAAACTCACTTTTCTTATGCTTTTTATGTCAATAGCATGCTATAATATTGATATTAGCAATACTACGGAATAAAGTTAGTCAGAAAGCTCAGTAACTTATATTTGAAGATTGATAAGCATGATTTAAAAGGTAAACAAACAGAGTAATAAACCTTTAAAAATAAAGGTAAGATTAATTAGAGGACAGTAAGAGATTCTATTAGGTACTAAAAGATTAAATCTCTAGGATGTAACTTTAATTATATATCTAGTGTCTTTAAAGATCTCTGTCTTTATTTGCTTTAATGAGTTATTTTTAAACTTTTTAAATCCAAAATTCTTCAAAATTTGAAAATAATCACCACCAAATACTTTTATAATATGTCCTCACTTGTAAAATAAAAAGTGATTATTTACTTATTTAAATAAAAATAGAAACTGCACAACAATCTAGAATGACTAACTTGAAACTTATCCATACTTTAAAGTTTAGAAGCTTTAACAAATATGACAATCATTGAGATAAACATTACCAAATAAGTAACTTTAGAGTATCTATTTTATAAGTTTGAAACTTTCAGTAAGCAAATAAAGGGACATTTCAATCTTAGTAGTTCATATTAAAATGAATCAAATTCAAGCTAACATAGACGATTTAGATCGCATTTATCATATCATTGATAAGCTTTTACTAGAAAGTTTTAAATCAATTAAATATTAAAAATTACATTAGAAGCTTAACTTTAGAAAGAGAATGAGTTTATGATGCTAAATTAGAGAAGTTGATATAGTAAATTTTTATGCTTGATATAACTAAATAAGCACTTAAATACAATGTTAAATAAAGAATAACTATAATAAGATAAAAAATGATTGTAAAGTAGAAAAGTTGTCAAGCAACACTCAATCATTTCTTACTTTATATAGCTTGAGATTATTCAAAAGCTGATCAAACATTTTTTCGTTTTCTTGAAACTTTCGCTTCGATTATTATAGGAAATAATATCACAATCTACTAGCTCACGGAGAGTTATTATAGCGATGTAAATCTAAGCTAAAGAATTAGTCTTAGATTAAAACCACAGCCGTATCCTTCTTATACTTCAAGCTTAGAGCATCTTGATCTATTCTAACAAGAAGTTAAAAGGCGATCAAGATGACTAGATCTAAGAATGAAGTCTTTTATCTCCTATAATATTCTTTTGATAAGGTAACCTAGATATGCTATAAGACATAATGCCCTTTAACTCATATTTAAATATTTAATTTATATAGTAAAAGTTCTTCTTTAAAGCAGACTTTAACTATTAAGATTGAATAATAAGTTAACCTATAAAAGCAAAAAGATGAACTAGTAGGGAGTAATAATTACTAACTTCATAAAATACAAAAGTAAGCAAAATACCAACAGTTTAGAATAAGGATATTCAATGCTATAATCAACTAATACTAACCACTAGATTTATCTAATCATTTTATCTTTAGGCTAAATATTCTGGATAATTGGCCTTGGAATTCTCTTTAATTTATACTTTAAATAAAGGTTGAATTTTCTGATCTAAGATACTTTAAAAAGCTTTTATTTAATGGTTTTGAGGTTGTTAATTATTCTAAGTTTAACTGTAGTTTGATAATTGTTTTATTAAGGCTGAGAGGTTTGATTATTATAAATTAGCTTAATGATTATTTATTGAAGGTAGGAAAGAGACTTAGAGCTGGAAAAGGATTTAACTACATCTCTTTACCTCTTCAATATTGCATTTCAAGGTAAAGTAAAGTTTACCACTCTAATTTAAAGCTGTAAGTATATAAATAAACCCAGCAAATTCTATCGATGGAAGATAGAAAATGCGAAGCTCAAAGAAACTAAAAAGTTCATTTAGTTTTTATTTCCATTGGATAAGAAACTCTTTAAGCAGATATAGAAATACGATTACTTTTATAGACTGCAGTATAATATTCATTTAGCTTTTGTCCTGAACTTTATTCGAATTTTCTAAAGCATGCTCCTAGTTCTAAATATCGTAGCTATGATAGTTGCTTAGCTATCTATTTGTATAATAGGAGTTTATTATAATTATGATAGAACTTACTGCTTCAGCAATCTATTCTCATTTAAAGCATCAAGTAATTTGCTTTAAATAGTTAAGTATTTTACTTTTATTTTTCTATATTTTATACCAAAATTAAATGGAAAACTCTAACTTCTTAAATACGATGAATGATCAAAAAAATCTTTTGAAGAGTAGCAAATTTCATAAAGTTGAGTGGACCAAGTAAGAAGACTGATTACTTGGTCATATTGTAAGTACTATGGGAGATGCTGTCAACTGATAGAGAGTTGCTCGTGAGTTGAATTCCGATTTTCATACTCTTGATGTGAGAAAAGGAGCTCATTGTAAATAACGTTGGATTAATGTGTTACTTCCTCTAAAATCATATAAATGATCATATGAGAAAGAACGAACCATGACGTAATTATATATAAAATATGGAGCATATTCTAAGCTCTTCTATGAAGCATGCTACCAATAAATCTAAGGTTTAACACGAAACATGATTAAAGTGCTATTGGATCACATAATAGAAAAGTACAACCTAAAAACTTTACTTTGGGGAGGAATGTCATTACCAAGAACAACGAAAAAAGGAAAGTAAAGAGTAGAGTAGAATAAAAATATTCTAGATGAAAGTATCAAAGTATTATGTGATTAGCTATCGGTCAGCGAATGAGTAGGAAACTCTTAAACAATTTCAATAAAAAGAGTATTAAAATATACCTAATCAAAATAGCTAAAGCTTAATCAAGTATACTTATAATTTATGTGAATACTAAAGTATATAATAGTGAGATAAAAGTGATATACCAGCATGATTGTTAAGTTATTTTAGTTAAATATTCTATATCATTTAGCAGGTATGTAAATTATGGTCTTTATTCAGAAGTTAACCTATAATATATAAGACTTAAAGCATTTTTTTTGAAGTACTAAGCTTTTAATTAAAGATGATTTAAATTAATATAATTAGCTTTTATAGTTAGATAGTCATCTAAAATAAAAAAAAGTATTAATTAGTTTAAGCTAATAAAATAGCTATAAGACGGATGTAGGAAAAAAGCCTACTCCTGTATATTCTTAGAGTTTTATTGAAAGACTTACAAACCTTTCTAATTAGCAAGCAGGTTCATTTAAATTAGTATCTATAAATGATTGAGAATAGTATTCTTCAAAGATAATTTTAGCATAATGAAAGACTTCTAATTTACGCTTAAAAATATCTTAGGGAGATGATTTAGGAAATAAATTTGTAAACATTTCGAATATAAAATTAAAGAGCTGACAAGATTAGAATTAGATGACTGAATCTTAAAATCTAGTTAAAATTATTATTTCAAGCTTTTAATTTAGTAATCCCTTTTAATTTTTTTAGTAAAGGCAAAAATGAAAATTATCAAAGCAATCAAAAAATCATGTTTTCATGGTAATTAAAAATAAGTAGCTTTGATAAAGTTTTTCCAGTCTTAAGTAAAGCAAGTAAAGTTTAGTGGCAAAAATTTTAGGAATCGAAAGTTTTAGATTTGCTAGCGAAAGGAATTGATTGAAAAATATAATACAAGTTGTGATAAAAGTATTGCAAAGATCATATTTCTTTGGATAAAAAAGCTTTATTTTACTTATCAAGTCCTGATAGATTTATGTAGGTCATTAAGAACAAAATTAAATTTAATAATTAAAGCTAAACATTCGATATAAAACACTTAGATATTAAAGGAAATTGAATAAAGTTGAATAGTTAGAAATCATTATTCTGTCATATCATTGTGATATGAAATAATTATAGTAACTATATATAATAAAGCATGAAAAAATCGACACATGTTTTATTTTTTTAGGTATTATAGAAGCATTAAATAATAGTAATACAAGCTTTCTCGATTTAGTAAAGCAATTATTCATAAAATTTAAAATCTTAAATTTCTGATAACACTTAAAGCTAAAATATGCGAGAGATAAAATAAAAAGTTAATTGATTTTAGATTAAAAGCTAAAAAGGATTACAAAAATAGCTACAAAGTTAAATACTGTTAACTAGTCTACTTCTTAGAAATTGTTTTAAAGTGTTCAAGCTTATTAAGCAAATAACTTTAGTATAATAAACTATTTTACTATCTAGCTTTAATTGAACTATTTAAAGAAAAGATCGAAGATTTAGATTAAAGCAATTCTAATGAATTTCATATTGTTTTGAGTTTTTACTTATATGATTGTGATTTTTAACTATATGGAGATTTTATGTAATTAAAGGCAAATAATATAAGATATTTCGGGATAAGGAGACTAGGAAATTATCTATCTTCAAAATGTTTTAACTAGGTTGTAAATCTAAAAGTTTTATTAGCTAGGTGAAACTTAGAGAGGAGTATCTTAATAAACATTAAAAGATAACAGAGATTCTTCTCATATTATACCTTTAATCCTAAAATCCTCTTTACTAGTTAGAAGTTGATTATCATATTCTTCAACTTTTGTCATAATTATAAACTCTCACATCATTGAACTACCATACTTAGTATATTTAACAAAGCTTCTCTTTTATATGGTTTTCGGTTCAAATAACCTGCTACCTTAAAGCATTACTATAAGCTTAATAACTAATTTCTTAGTTGCTTAATAGAGGTTAAAGGATATGAAAATGTTTTAATCACTAGAGCTATAATTTTTAATGAAAGCTTCTATTTTAGATTCAATTTTAGACACATAAGAGCGTTTAAAAAATGATTTATAATCTCTATAATTTCCAATAAAAAAGGGCTCAAAGAAAAAAAAAACAATAGCTGAATATTTATTAGGCATTAGTGCAGTCTCTTAAATAAGTTAGTCACAATAAAATTTCTTGTAGGTTTTTTACAATATGAATTATACTACGAAAGTGTAACGTAAATTTTAGGTGAAAATATATAAGATAAAAAAGATAAATAAGTATAAACTACTTATTGTGACTGTGCAGAAGAGAAAAAATTATGTACTGATATCCGATTTTTCAAATAAATAAATAGATTATTTCAAAATAAAGAATGATTGGGATGATTTCCTAAAAGCTAGAAATTAATAAATTAAAAATGATTTGATAAGTATAATAAAATTAAATAAATTCAAAATCGAAACTTTTAAGTGGAGCAAAAAGTTAAAAATTTGAAAAAGGCATAAAATAAAATTTTGATATTAAGATTTTAAAGAAAGTTTGAAATATTTTGATCTTCAATTTTTATTTTTAAGTAACTGAGGAACTGAAAAAGTAAATAATAAATAAATAAAATCTTCATGAAAATTTAAGAAAAAGCTATTGTTAGACTAATCTACAATGAATTTACAAATTTAAATTAGAGCCTTAAAATTATAGAAAAATCAAATAATTTAGCTATTTTATTAAAAGGCTAAAATAAATTAAAAAAATTTGTTTTAAATTAGTTTATCAAAATGAGGGAAGCTTTGGAATGTCTAAAAATTAAATATGAAACTGTGATCAAAAAAATTATATAAAAAATAAAATTAACTAAGGGTTGTTAAAAGCAATGAATATAAAATAAACGAATAAAAATAAGAAAATGTGCTTAAATCTATAATAATTTCTTAAAATAAAATATTTTAAAAAATTATGAAAATAAATAAAAAAATATTTTTTGTAAAATTAAGTAAACAAAGAGTATGAGATTGAAAATTTATTATTAATATATACAATTTATTTTTATAAAAAAAGCTATTTTAAAGGGATGTTATATTATACAGTTTGATTATTTTCTTTAGCAATAAAGAATTTAATTATTTCTAATTCAAAACTTTTCATTTTTTTTTAAAGAAAAATTGCCTCACCGAGAATCGAACTCGGATTGCTGGATTTAAAGTCCAAAGTGCTAACCGTTACACCATGAGGCATTTCTTCTTATATTTATTATTAAGAAGATGTTTATATATGAAAGATAATATTTATTATAACGAAAACATTTTTACAATGTAATCTACAATAAATTTCAAGCTCTATATAAAAGGAGAAGCTATTTTTATAAGCAAGCAATATATTTTACCATTTTAAATAGATTATTTTATTATCAATCTTATATATTTAGATTTTTTTATTTATGAAAAAAGTCTATAAAATGCGGTTTGTGAGGATCGAACTCACGACCTTCAGATTATGAGACTGACGCGCTACCGACTGCGCTAAAACCGCGTTATATTATTTCTCAGCTGCTCTATTTAAAAAGTGAAGCATAAGTACATAGCCAAATGATTAAGTTTAAATAATTTTTTTAAAACTTTTCCCGTCTTCTAGCATGAATTAATATGTTTAAAATAGAAACAAATCGTAGATATCTTTTTACTTTTTCTTTAAATCTAATTTTTTTTAAGTGTCTTAAATTTGAATTACAAGCACTAAAACATTTTAACTATGTATTTTACTCTCAGCCCAAGATATAATACATATTATGATATTTATTCAAAAAGTAGAGTTGCTTAAAAATAGAGAGCATAATAATCACTTCAAGATTTTTTTTTGTCTTTAAAACTCTTTTTATTCTATATCAATGCTCAAAATTTAAAATTCTACCTTTTGGCTTTATAAATTTTTAGATGCTATTTATTATAATTTTTTCAACCATTTTCTAAATATTCCAGTTTCTTGATTTTTTAGCAAAATTTTATTTTTTAATATTTTAAATTTTAGATAATCTTATTAATATATTGGCTATTCATTAGGCTTAAAACCTCATTTTCCCAATTAATAGAATCCTTTTAATTTTCCTTTTTCCTTTTTTTAGTAAATAACTTCTTAAAAATAATGCCTTATTATTATTTTTAATTTCATATACTGTCTAACTTAAAGAGAGAAGTTCTCAAGTATAAATAATGAAAATAAATATCTTATGCATAGACAAAATCATATCAGTATTTAGCAGATGATTTTCTTTAATTTTTTCCTAAAAAGATTTAAGAATTTTTTTCTTTATTTACGCTTCCAAATCTTTAGGATTGAAAATTTACCTTTTCTATTCGCTTTCATACGCATCCTAAATTTTTTTAATAACTCCTGCTTTCATTTCTATTTTAAAGATATTTAATGATTCGGACAGAAGAAGAATTGCCAATTATAAGAAAGTTCTTCTATTGTCTAAATTAAAGCTCATTTTTTCTAAAATTTCATATAGATCTGTTTTATTTATAAATTTTTCTTGAATGACTTTTGAAGATTATTTTATAACTGTAGCTTAGTTTAAAGAAGCATAAATAAAAGACTTCCAAAATCATAATAATTTATATTTCTTAATTTTAAGGTTATAGGTGTTATCTCCCTTTCCCCTCCTTAGAGCTATATAGATTGATACAAATTTAATACTCAGAATTATTAACGCTTAATACACCGTTTTAGCTTCTCATTCTTATTAATATAAGAAAAATTGTATATGAAATGCTTATCTAAAGTATATCCTATTTGTTTTAAGTTTGATTTGATATAAATTTCAGCTTAGTATGAGGAAACTACCTCCTTTGGTAAAGTATATTCCTTACTCTATAACTTTTAATAGTTTTAATGAGACAAATTAACTTAATCCCTTTAAATCAGTTTTGCATTTCAAACTTTTACAATGCAAAACAAACTTTGATAACTTAAGGAATTTACACAGCCATAACTATATTAGACTCATCTCATTATAAGAATTTGCTTTAATTCTATCATTTTTATTTTGTAAATATTCCTTTAGATATAAATAAGCTTGAATCATAGGAACTATTACTGTTATTACTTTTTGCTTCTATTTGGTTTAATAAATCCATTTGTATAGCTTTATAATTGAAAATACTTATTTTCATTTTGACAAAAAGAATCAAGAATTTAAAATTATTTTGCTTTTAGTCTCTTCCTACTGTAACTAAAGCCATATCTGTCTTTTTTTATTTTCTGGGAGTATATTCAGATCCTATTTCAGCAGATTTTATATTATATTAGCTCTCTTAAATTTCGTACTTTTCCTTTCGCTTAAACACTTTTTCCTTCCTTAAATTAAAATTGTTAACATCAGCTTCTCCAATATAAAAGACATTATTTATATATTTAAGAGACAGGAAATTATATAGTAAGTATAGCATAAATAGCCTAATAATCACAAAGCTTAGTATATTTCATCCATCAGATTCATATTTTCCAACTAATAGCCTTCTTAAATTACTTCATTTAGTATATTCAAACTAATTAACTAAGTCACTAGTTCAAAAGTTATTAATCTTAATCTTTTTAAAAGATAAAACCTTTAGTTAAGGAAAGATTCTCTTATGATATTTTGACCTAAAATACTTATCCATAATTATAGAAATAACTAGGTATTTGGATATTTGATTTATTGAAGTATCTTCTACATTAAACCCGAAAATATATAATAGTCCGGATATACAAAGTTCTTAGATTACCCTATGAGTTTCCTTTATTGAATATACGTATCTAGCAAATTGCTGGCGATAAAAAGAATATTAAGGAATAAATTTAGAACTTTAAAATCAAAGAAATAACTAGATTACGTGGATTTTCTATGCTTATACCTTTTATTTCAAGGAAGAATAAATTACTAACTCTTCAAAAAGCTGAGTTTTTGCCTTCTTATGCTAATTTCTTTTACCATTCTACTAAAGAATGAGCATAATTGAATTAAAGCATATTTTGTCTTATTTCGTTATTTAATTTCCAGATTTTACAATAGAGTATCCTAAGATATTTGAAGGAAGGATGTTAATATCTCCTTAGAGTATTTAGTATTTTTGTATTCCGTTTAGTTACTTTTTTTCCCTTTTAATAGAAACTTAATTATTTAGCCTTTTGATATATTTAATAAGCTTGCCATTCCCATGTGAATAGATTAAATGATTTATACAAGAAACTTAAAGGATATTTAGCAAAAATTAGTCCCTTTAAACAAGAGAAATTAACATTTGTAGTTATCTATTTATTTACCTCTAAGCTACCATTTAATTGGATTTATGGTAGAAGATGTAATAAGCTTGCTAATGATGTATGCTCAGTATTTAAAAATTAGATTTAGAAAAATATCCTAGATCATAGTAGCGAGTACTTGATATGCATTATCTAATTGGATTGGAAGAATTTGCAGGCTAGATATCAGGTATGGAAGTTATAGGGAAGGAAATCGTACCAAATTAAGAAGCGCTTCTTATGGTAAGCTTTATGATTTAAAAAAAAGTGAGAGAGAATAGTGATAAAAACTAGGCTAAAATAACCAAAAAAATTAAGTAAATTGGTTATTATTTAATTAATTACTAAGGGAATATTTTTAAATTAACGATAGAGCTTCTAAGTGAAATAGATGCTAATTAAAAAGGCTAGATAGATGTTTAAAAGAACTTGCTAAGACTAAATAAAGATCTTGAAAATTACAACTACATTCCAAAAAACATTATTAGCTGATACTTGTAAAAACGGTAAGCAAAAAGGAGACAGAAGAAATTATTTCTTATATTATTGGAAATAATGGAGAAATATATTGAAACGGGAAGAAATTAAGCAGGGTAGAATATGATAAATAAGTATTATATTTCTAAACTCTTAGTTATGAACATGCTATTCATTATAAAATTGTTATCTCAATAGCAAAATAAATAAATAAACTTGTACTTGCTATTACAATTAGCAAAGCTTAAAGCATAAGAAGAAAAGCAATCTAAAAATAGTAAAAAAGAAATTATAGCTAATTGATTTAGGTAAGCTTAGTTTACATTTTTGATAGATTTAATGGGAACTTTTATAAGTTCTATTTTTTAATCCCTTAATAAATGAGTGATTATATAAAGGCAAATATGATATTTTGAAAGAGGCGGATAAAGAAAATGGTATTATAAGAAAATTAAATATTTAATTTTAATTAAATTGAAAGCTTAAACATGCTTAAGTTTATTTAATTTATAAGCAAATAAAATTAAAAATAAAATTTGAATTTGAATTATTTAGCTATTTACTAGCTTTGATAGTTTGAGGATAATTATACTCTTGTCATGCTGCATTCTTTTAACGGCCTTTTGAAGAAACAACAGGGGTATTATGATATTTGCAGTCATAACGTTTAACAGTATATATTGCGACTGATAGACTTATATACCAGAATGGGTGGAAAACATTTATAAAAGTTCGAAAAACATAGATCATATTGGGCTTTCATCTTTGGTGATTGAACAATAGCTTGTGCAAGTAAAACTTTCTAAAGGTAGATTCAAATCCCACCACTTGGTAACGAAAAAATATTGTCTGCTAGGTCCAAAAGAAACTTACAGGTCTGTTGATTAGTTTTCTTCAAATAGATACAACTATTATATTGAAAACATACTCTATGATCATAGAATTCAATCCCCCACCAGAGCCAGATAATTTCTAGATACATTTCCTACAAGGTCTTGAATTTAGCCAGTAATCTCCCTAAGGATAGGAGACATAGCCTGAGAAATAAAATTTTACTCTCACCTTCTTTAAATTATTAATATTTGAATTTAAAATCGAAATTTATCTCTAAAAAAAGACATTTTAAACTAAAAATGATTTTGATTTTATATATACAAAATATCTTCTGTATTTTTAATCTTTATATTCAAATTAAAAAATTTAAGAGTTTTCCATGCTTTCAAATTTCTTCATTCCTATTAAAAAATTTTATTTTTTTATCTTAAATCTTAGTCAAAAGATTTTTAATCTTTTTTGGTTTCTTATAATTTTTTTTCTATGTTTAAATTAGAAAGATTAATGCTCTAAGTCATCGTGGACTCCTCTTATTAAATTGGCTAAAATGTTGGGAATTTTTTTGCTTTTCTAGAAAAATAAACTTCGTTTTCAGATTGTTAAGATCTAATTATAGGAATTTAGATTCTATTATTTTTGGTAAATAAAGGTTATTCTGAATATAAGAACTAATTCCTTTCGTTATTATCTACAATGTGCTGGAGATAAAGATTAAGCGAAAAATTGTTTGGTTCAAATAAAAAATCTTCATCTATAAGCTATTTTGAAGCTAGGAACTTTCTGAAATCTAAGAAAATGAGTTAGTTTTATATATAGCATAATAGTAAATTTTCGTTCTTTTTGCACTAGAATGTTCATCGGAATAAATAGGTTTCATCTAACTCGAAGATTGTAATCATTGTCTTGTGCTTTCGTTATAACATAAATCCTATTAAGCTGGTTATTATACATCCTAAAGCAAAAGAAAACATAAAGATCCTTTAGTCTATATCCCATTATACCAGCTATATTCTTAAAAGTTATATAAATGCATGGTTTATGTTAAAGGACAGAATTATCAAAATCCAATAGTTTAGTTTTACGTAACTGCAAGGAAGAACTTTATAAGTGATAAAGAATCAAGCTATCAATATTAATAAATATGTGATAGCATGGATTGTTTTGCTTTGCTTCTCTATAAGTAATCTTATTGATATCAGTACCATAAAAAGTACTCTCTGCATCACTAGATAGCTTTTCTTATACTTTATTTTCATTACAAATCCATAAAGTTCTTGTCACATCAGAATTGTTCTAGTTCCTAAAACTGTATAGAAAATGAAGCAAATAGAACTAAAAAGTACAAAAAAAAGATGAACTCCCTGCCAGCATTTCCAGTTGCAATCTTTATAGTGAAAAGATTCCGAAAAATCTACACCTCCGTCATGATTTCAGTCTACTCCATCAACACAAATAAACAAGTCCATAAAATTTCAGTTCAAAGGAAGGAAAAAACTATATGTTAAAAAAGGACCTAAATAGTATGAAAAAATTCCTATTAAGTATACTAATGTTCATTTTGAAAATTCTAGCTTTATCAAAATGGATAAAAAGCTAATAAGTCAAATAATAGCAATTGTACAAGCTACTATTTAATTAGAATAATACTTGTTATCAGACTTTCCAAAAATGTTTACGAAATCTAGTTTAACACAACTTGAGATAAATTCTACTAAATATCCGTACTCAGAAAGATCAGGCCCAACTGAAACTATTTAAAGAAAATATAGAATTATATGCAACATATAAATAAAATCCCAAGTTGACATTACAAATACTCTCTATAGTCTGTCAAATTTATAAATACTTTTTCTTTTAATTTCTAGGATGGAAAATATCACAAGCATAAGCAACATAGAAACCAGAACTACTATTTTTACTATTTATCCGTTCCAAAATTCTTGCTTTTCTCTTTCTTTAAAAGAGCAGGATAATTATCAGCTGTCACTGAAAGTTCCACTACTTCCATCTCCTCACATAAAAGGAGAAGAAAAATTAAAAATTACATCGCAAAATTTGCAGTAAATTCCTATTTTCTAAATTGTTCATTTTCCTTGATCATCTTTACGATAATTAAAAATATTTCAAGGCATAAAATCTCTGTCGTTAGAGTTTGATTTTATAAATATCTTTCCTGTTGATCCTATGAACTTAATGCTCCTCACTGCCTTCATAATATTTTCTGTATTTGAATAATTTTATCCAGATTGAATTAAACTTTATAAAGCGTATGTTCCGAGTAAAACACTATCGAACTCGGTAAACATTAAGCTACTTCCAGTTGAAGTATTATATTATGCTTATATTTAATTAGCTACTGTTTATCCAAACTCTCCTATCCACCCAATTGTATCAAATTGAATCGCTCCTTTTACGACCGTTAATATTTTATTTAAATCTTCTCCTTTCGATATAAAAGGTTCATTTAATCAACCTAAGGATAAGAACTCTAAATCTCCTTCTCTAGCTCCTAAGTCGTAGAAATATTTGATTAAGAACTTAACATCATCATCATATGCTGCTATTAATACTACTCTTGTCTTTTTATATATATCTTATACTATCGATTTTCATGACTAATTAGATGTTTGTGCTTTTAAGTCACTTATCTATCTTTATTCATTTACTATGTTTATTTTAAAATGACTTGCTTCTTTTATAAAAAAGTTGTATATACCTTCTGATCAAGCGTTATCTTGGTAAATAAATCCTACATTCTTTCATTTTTGCATCTGACATATTCATACTACCAAAACTGCTAGGAAAGAATCAGGGCAAATAGTACGAGCAAAGTAAGGGAATTTCTTTATATCAGATAAACTAATAACAGTGTTACCACCAGAAAGGCAGGCTATTGTAAAGTTTTATTACTCGAAAAAATTATAAAGACCTAATGTGTTAGAACTAGTTCCAGGCATAAAATGAATTAGTCCATATTCGCTCTTTTTTGCACTCCATTCTTTGTACACATAATCATAATCAAAATACTCTGCGCCTGTATAAATGCTAGTTGATTTTAATTAGTAATAAGGTAAAATATTACTTAAGGTATTTATATACTATACACTATATAGCTTTCCAATGTATAAATCTTTTACTCATGTAACTGTAACTCCATCAGGGTTTTTTTCATCTAAGACCATGCTTATTGGAATTTAAGTTAAATTATTATCAGGAGGTATTTCACTTCCATCAGGTCAAATTGCCACTTCATCATAAGATATTTAACCAAGACTAACAGTTCCAATCACTTTAACTTAGTTTTCCTTTATATTCAAAATTTAAAATCAAAGGTTTTAACTGGAAAATAAGTCTTATATAATTCGATCTACTTAAGTATTATTTATAGAATGAACTTCTATTAAAGATTCCAAAATTTATTACAAAACTAGATCTATACAAGTAACTTAGTATTCCACTATATTTTTTATTATTCTCTTTCCTAAATTGAATCCGATTAATCCATTTAAGTCATACTTACCAATTAGATCATACAACAGCCATGAATTTTAAAAACTCATAATAAATGCCTTGATTGCTATTTGTTTCTAAAACAGGTACTAAAGGAAAGTTTCGAAGTTATAGTTAATAGTGCTGTAAAATTTATTTATTCCCTTTTATTAAATTTCATCTGAAATTATTTAGAACTGAAGCTTCTAGTTTGAAGAATTTGGGATTATTCATAAATATTCCATATTTTTAAGCTCTTACTATATGATTAGAGGTTCGTTTTAGGAATATTAGTCAGCAAAATATCCCATAGATTTCCATTTAAATTGATCTAAGAAATGTGCTACTACTTAGGCGATAGAATCAGTAGAAGGTAAAACAAAATGAGTGAATTAGTTTCCTTTCATTTTCTAAGTGATTTATTCTTTAGCTACTAGATGAATAATTTTGTTTTAGTTGGAAAAAATGGAAACCAAATAGGTGATTTGAAAGCTGGAAGTTACATCTATAATAAGATCCAATTTTTTCTTGGCTCATTCTTAAGTGAAATTTCATTTTTAATTCTCCAAGAGGAAATTTTTCTCAATCTACTAATACTCAATTTAAAATTGGTATTTAGTATTCTATAAGCTTTAGTTAAAACGATGTGCTAAGTCACTTTCAAGTTGCTTATTGAAACTTTCAAAGCTTAGAGAATTTTTTGGCTCATATAAAAAAAGAATTTTAAAGCCTTGAATTCCAAATAAGAAATTAAAAATAAAGCAAATGAAATATTTAGCTGCCATTTAATTTTGAGAATATTAGCTAAAATTATAAAAAGAGTTTATAGTAAATAAAATAGGTACTATTAATTTTAAAATACTGTTATCAATTTATTCATCTAAGGTGCTTAAATAAAATAATTAGCTGTTTTTAAACTCAAAGAATAGTTGAAAATTCAGGACCGAATTATCGATATTCATTGTTTTTTAGTTTTATTTAGATAGGAAGATGTTATATTATTTTTCTAAGGAGCTTTGATGGTTTAAACTTATGTGTTTGAATTTTGTTAATACCTCTTAAAGAAAATCTAGTAATTAAAGAAAGTTATATTTGCCGCTTTTTAAAGGCTAAACCTTTTAATATAGAAAGATCTCCTATATGCTTCTATTTATTTTTACTTATAAGGTTATTTATTATTATTAACTGAGGTTTTGGAAACTAAACCAGAAACTTGAAGATGAGGTATTGCAATTTTAGTATAAAATATAGCAGTTTTAGTCATCCTTTACATAACCTGTTATCTTCGTTAAGGAAAAATTGAAAATATTTATTTCTATAAGTTCATTTTTTCAAAATTTCTAATTGTTAAAATAGATGGGAAATGTATATATGAATAGAATCTTTCTGAGAGACAAAGAAATAGGGACATATTAAATTTTTTTTATCCTAGAAAATTGAAAAAGCAATCAGAAACCATATAACAAGACAAAATTCCAACTTCTAAGACTAGAAAATAAAGGTTGCGTGCTACATTAAGAGATGTTTATCTTTTCAGACCTTAATGAATAATTTTATAATTGTTATAAAGAGAAGTAATGATTTTACATGAAGAGGTTAGAACTTTAAAAAAAGCGAAAAAATAATTAAAAGTCCTAACAAAAAATAGAAAATTGATTCAAAACTCATGTCAAAAGATCAGAGTGTAAGTACCTTATGATCTATTCAGTTAACTTTAGATAATTTTTTTAACCATCTATACTCAAAAAAATAAGAAAAATAAAAGAAAATAAAGAAAAATAGTAGTTTAAGTCAAGCCGGTAACGAGTGAAATTATATTTTATTTAACAGGAATATTTAAAGAATATAATTGAAAAAGTACTGATAAAGAGGAAATTATCAAAGGAGAAATTTAAAGAAGTGAAAATGATAATTAAAGAAATTTTTTATTGTCTTCTTAAAATCTGGATATTGGTGAAAAAGGTACTAAAATTAACTTGAAAACTCCTAACTTTAATTCGAATTTTTATTTTAAAAAAAGACGAGATAGAATTAGATGTATCAACTCGCTTACACAAGGAAATTTATAACTCAAACCATAA
Organism: Loxodes magnus; assembly: GCA_946699065.1. Lineage (NCBI taxonomy): Eukaryota > Ciliophora > Karyorelictea > Loxodida > Loxodidae > Loxodes > Loxodes magnus. Next base: position 132,984 of record CAMPDV010000214.1, read on the forward strand.
AAGTCTAAGCTTTAGATATTTTACTCTAAGAAAAAAAATCTAAATTTCTTTATTCCTAAAACATTCTATAAAGTTACTTTCATTATAACTACCTCAAATTTTATCTTTTTTCTACGATTTTTAACTTAAATATTTTTAGTTCTATCAAACAAATTTTAAATATACTTATTCTAAGATTTTATATTTGCACTATTAGCACTCTTTATTATAAGCTGTCTAATTATTGTAAGTAATTAGCTAAAAAAATATCAAATTTCCAAAATAAATGAATTAAAACACTAGTAGCTTTATTATTTTAAGCCATTATAATTTGAATATCTTATACCATTACACTAATTACTAGCTTTATTTAGATATCATTTTTGCATTTCTTCTTTTGCTTAGGAATTAATCCCCTACTAGCCCTCGATTTCCTCTCATACAAATATTTTGAAGCTTTCTCTTGTTAAAATGTGTATCTATTTAAGCAAAAATCGACTTTAATATATTATTAACACTCTGTTTAGTAAATAAAGCTAGAACCTTCTATTTAAGTGTCATCTTTTAGGATTATTTTATTGAAGAGAAGGAAAAAATGATGAAGTCTAATTGCGTAATCCTGTATGTTCAAAAATAAGAATATCATTTACCTTCAGAAATTAAATAACTTGTGATTATTTAAAATTTTAAGCTTCATTCATTTATTTAAAAAGCTTCATTGTTATGCATATGATGTATCATAGTAAATAAGCATTAATCTTCTTAATATAACTATGGTTTGATTGAAAAAGAAGCTTGTGAAAAATGCTAGGCTTTCACGAGGAATTTCTTCCTATAAAAAGCCTAAATGGTGATAAAAAATGTTAGGATATCAAGTAAGAAAATAGTGGAAAAGACTTTTTAGAAGAAAAAGCTGGGAATAGTTAAGATGATTATGTATAGGGATTAAGAGGGACTAACTGTAAGGAAAAAGGTAAATATTTAGTAACTGGTAATAATAGAATCATCTATAGGAAAAAGCTACTAAAATTAGAATTAGTTTAAAAGCTAAGTATTCGATAGAAAAGTCAAATGAAATTATAAATTACATAATCTAGAACCAAAAAGAGAAATTCAAACGATATGTAACTGTAGAAGGTGAGAAAAGAGTTAGTCATTATATAAGGAGAAATTTTAAAGAATAAGAGAACAAAATAGCAACTTAAGGAGATTTAGAGAAGAATATGGAGGAGAAATAAACTAATTTTAAAAAAGAAAATCGAAAAAATATTTCCTAGAAAGAATAAAAAATGCAGCTTATGTAAATTCATCATAATTTAATCTAATAATTAAGAAGTTCTACAAATTATAGTCGTAATAATGATCATCTGAGTTGCCAAAATAATTGAAATTTTTTGTTTATAAGTAGGTAACATTAAAAAAGAAAGTTTTAAGAAAGAGTATAAAAGAAATGTAGAAACTTCCAAAATCACCAAAGCCAACAAGATTTAAATCAGGAAGTTGAAGAAGAGATAAAATTTAGTAGAGGAAGAATTTAGAGTTCTAAATAAACATTTTTATAAAAACCTTTATATCAACCTTTAGAAATCTATTTATTAATTTCATGATTTTTACATATATTCATTGAAATTCTTTCAATTATGTAGAAGAAGAGCTGTATTTAATAAGATTAGAAATGTATTTTATTCAATTAATAAAATTCTCTGCTTGTTGATCATTTGGTGTCCACTTTTAAAATTATCTTAAGAATAAAGAAAATCAAAATTAATCTAATAACCGCAAAGAATAATAAAAAACGAATGGGAAAATATTTGCATTTTTATTCCATCTAGTTAATATAAACAAATCTCAGCTTAAATCTTATTTAAAAAATAAAGTTTATAATTACTATGTCTAGAAAAACTACAACAATAAGCGTAAATTTATTAAAATAAAAGCAACAATTTTTTATTTTTCAAATTTTCAATGTAGACTTATTTGAAGCTTAAAGAAAAACATGAATTAATTGCTTTATTTTTAGATAGAAATAGTTATAATATATTTCTCTTGAAATATCAAACCTTTTTCTATTGCTAGTAAAAACTTCATAAATTTTGTCTAAAGCCGTTATTTTTTCAACTTTGGTCTTTAAAATAATTTTTTTAAATTTCTTTATGTATTATTTTTTAATGATTTGGAACTCTATTTCATAAGAAGATAGATAATAAGATTATTTAATTTCGACATTATATATAGACTAGTATGAGATTTTAGTTATTCATTTATTTTAAAATTATATAAAATTAGCAATTGCTATATACCTAAATCTTTTTTTGCTTGTATGCCTATAAAATAATTTAAGTGATTCCAATAATTTTCAAGTCCATTCTCATATTCAAACAGAGTTCACTTTATATGGCTAATGAAATAATTATATAATGCTGTTTTTCTATTAACTGTGATATTAAAGTGTTATCAGGTCTAATTTTTATCTCTGAAAATCTTCACTTACGTAGATAAGATAATTTTTGTTTAGTTAACAAGTAATCTTTATTATGGCTGGTAGATAATTTTCTGATATCATTCACATTATTGTTTGATTTAAAAATTCAAGAAATTTTTTTTTAAGTTACTATAATTTTTGAAAAAGAGTTTGGTCTTCTATTTGTTCTCTCTTCTTGCTAATGCAGTCTCTTTAATTCCCACTTTATCTATGACTAAAGTTAACTTTGACCTGGTAAGTTTATAATAGTGATTAATCTAGATGCTGCTTATTTTTATCATTTTTCTTCAAAATTCTTCAGAAGCAGAAGTCACTTATTCTTTTTTATCATTCGAGAGTTTCAATCAAACTAGCTATACTCAAATAACCTTTAATTTTTTCTTTATTCCATTTGAATGCTTCATCTATTCAATTAGTGACTATTGAGGCTAAATAAAAATCATTTATTTAGGCCTTTTTTCCTTTCTTCTCGATGTTTCTAAACATTAACAAATCTATCTCCATTTTCTTCCAATGAATAATCATTGCTATGTTGTAATTTTTTTCTATTTTCCCAATTTTGCAAGAACTTAACAGTAACAAAGTAACTTAGTTTAGTCTTTATAATTTTTTACAATATTATCTATTAATCAATCTAAACCATAAGCAATCAAGTTTAGATTCCAAGTGATCATTCTAATGAAATATTAATAGAAAATATTTGTGAGGTTGCTTATTATTTATTAATGAGTGGAGTGGAAAAATTTAAAGGAAGAAAATGAGTTGAACGCTTTTGCACTACTATGATATATGAAAAAGTAAAAAATTTTATTTCTTTATTTTAGTCATCTAATCTAATATTCTCTGGCTACTCTTGACTCATCAATTAATTTCCTACACTTGATGATTTTCCTTTGTTAAAAGGAGAATTGATTGAAGTTATAACTTAACTAGTGAAAACTTCTGCTACTTTTTGATATTCTTTTCTGACATCTACTCTTCACTATATTGATCTCTGTATTCTTTTCCTAGCAGTAGATTTCTAGGTGTATATAATGATTACCGAAAGTAGATATAAGAATTTTTATTAATTGATTTCAGTTAGAAATAATGAAGAAACATTCAAAAATTAAAATCCTAAGAGCTAATCTAAAAAAGGATTTTCTCTTTCAATTAAAGACAAAACTTTTTGAAAGCGAATCCCTTAAGAATATTGCTATATCTCTTATTTCTTATTCATCATTTAATAAACACTAATTATTGAGAAGTTGCTAAAATAGCTTTGATCCTATAAAAGAAATGGTATAAGTATCTTAAATAGATGATCCAATCAATTTAAATGGAATAGCTTAAAGACTAGGATAAGAGCTATTGGAGTATTTTTACTTTTTAACTATTTATTAAACTTCAAAGAAATAAATTTTGGATTGTCATAATCAAAAACTCTGAGTTCTACTTTACTTACGAATATTAAAAGATTAAATAGAGCTAATGATTTATAAATAAAGATCAATTAATAAATATAAGGGAAAATATTCCTTAGTTTTACATAAAGAAAGACATTTCCCTGTAATTAACCTTTAAAGTTCAAATCCAAAATTTTGCTTATTTTAGCAAAAATTCTATATAATACAAGTAAAGAACTAAGTGCTGATTTTAAATAAAAAAGAGATTTAAATGAAAGACTAGGAAATCTACAAGCAACTGACTTTTAGCGAAACAATTATTTTATATGTTAATGTAATTTAAAGGATTTTAAAATTTCTATTTTGAAGAGATCTTATTATTTTGAAAGCTCGTCTTTTAGTGAGCTCTTCATAGTTAAATTAAACTTAAAATAAATTTAATATTTATAGAGCAACTTGAGAAAAGAAGCTAGTGGAAAGGAATCTGTTTGATTGTGTATAAATATATCCTTACTGAGATAGTATAAACTGCTTAGTTATAAGTTTAAGTCTCTAGTTCCACAGTCTGGATATTTCTTTAACTTTCCTTTTTTTATTACATAATTAAAATCTCTAAATTACCTGAAGCATATGCTTTTGTACTAAATATAAGCAACGAAATGGCTTGAAAATATCCAATAATTATCTATTAAATTTTAATTAAATTTTGCTTATACAATGTTTCTTGAATATTCCTAAACAAGCTAAGTGTGAATATCTAAGGGAACTGTATATTTTTATATATTTTATTTTATAATATATGTGATTATCAAGATGCATCATGATAGCAAATTAGACAAAATTGACTTTCACATTTAAAATTAAATTTTTTTTGACCTAAAAAATCAAAAAATAAAAATTTGAATTTTTAGAAGATCAAGATTATAGATAAAATAGCATAATTTATTAATGTGATGTCTTTTTATCTTATTTGTCATGTATTATTTTGTAAAAAATCTCAAGAATCATTGAAAAAATTAATTGAAATCATCCTTTTCTTCTACAGACTCTTATTTTTTAATAAATTATCTATGGCTGCTAATCTAGCCTTATTTTACCGTTTATTTATTTCAATCTTAGTCCTTTCCAAACATATATTTCGTTCTTCTTTTTTGAGTATCTACTGTTTGTTAGAGTTACTAGTCTACATCAATCTTTTTTCCCCTATATAAATAAAGATATACAATAATTCTAGGTTAGGCTTTATCATAATTTTTATTTTCACAACTTTGAAATTTTTTGTTTTTCCATCGGTTTGATTTGTGCCCTAGCCTTCTACAGAATTAGCACATAGTTGGTCTTCTTTTTATTACTTAATTAATTTTCAATTTTTTCATGTTTGGTAGATATTTGAATTTGATTACTCTATCTCCATTGAATCAAGCATGTCTTTACTCCTAACTCTTTATTAATTTATTTAATTGAGTATTTCAAATTTCTAATACTTTTCTTCTGTTCTTTTAACTTCTTGATTAAATAAATATATTAAAGCTTTTAAGCTCAGTCCTATTCAGTATTTTATTATCATTTAAAGTTAGTTAATTTTTTAATTTAGATTACTCACTTGCATAATTAATTGTTGCTCTGCATCCTGTAGTTTTTCTGATTAAATTAATATATATCAATCAAGGTATCTTATTGTTAGTTATAAGATTGATTTTAGATTGATTCTTAGATATCGTTTTATTTATAAAATATATGTATTTTTGTATGCTTTTTTGATTATAAAATTATTTTTTATCGTAGATATTATATTAAAATTAGTTTTATAGCTTTTTATCTCAAATTATCTATAATGCAAATATTTTACTCGAGCTTCTAAAGTTGATTTCTTTAGTGATTAATGTGAAAAGAGATTTACGTCATTAGCGCTTCTTTTCACTTTTTCTTACTTATTTGATCTTCTTTAATTTCATTTTATAAAGCTTATTAATTAACTCATAAATATACTTTTTGAATGCTCAGTAGGTTCTTATTCATTTTTTAGTTTTTTTACTATTTCTTCTGTTTTCTTGACTAGCTAACATTTTTGCTTCTTTTATTATTTTAAGAACTTTACATTTCTCTTTCATATTTTAAGTTCATGACATCTAAGATTCCATTTCTATTTTCCATCTATTTCATAGCTTTTAAATATCTTTGCTAAGTTTAGTCTTAAGAAATAATAACTTGCACCGTTTGCTAAAATGCCAATCTCTTTTCTCATATTATTTTTCGTTTTTTATTAGTATATATCCACTATAATCTGACTTTTATGCTTGTACTTTAGAACTAAAGTTATTACCCACAAAAATCATTTTAGAATGGTTTTTCATATTTGTACTTTTCATTTATTAATCTTTATTAATATTAAAATTTTTAATTAGGATTTTCTTCATTTTTCCATATAATAGAAGATAAATCTAAATCAGATAAAGGTTAAAAGTTACTATTTATATTTAGGCATATTCCATATTTATCACTTTGGTTTAGTGTATATTTATTGAATATAGCATTTTAAGATATCACCTAATCGTTTAATTTTGAAATATAGGTAGAACTGCTGGTTTTTTAAAAATAGAAATACACTTATTTAGATATATTCAATTGGTTCTTCTGTAGATAATCTAAAACTAGAAAACAAAAATATCAATCTCTAGCTAATTATCTAAATAAGACTCAAAGATCAGATCTAACTGACTTACTTAATCGGATATCTAAATATTAATACCTTAAATTTTAATTTTTCGAAGGAAAAAGGAAACATTTAGTGTCTTCTTAATAAGTGAGAAATGTAATATTCATTTAGTAATAGATGATAAATGAATAAGCTTTTAATTAGGTACATTCAAATATAAATAAAGAGTATGATTTGATAGTTTTGGTAGATTGATTTGCATTTTAAATAACCTATCTCCATAAATGGAGAAATTTATTGTTTGAACGTTTAAATAAAATTTTAGATTAATTGGATCTAAAGGTTTGAGAATGTATGTTCGAGTTAACATTAAGAATCCTTAAGTTTAAAAGCACTAAAGAAAAGTATAAGCTTTAACTTAAAGAATAAAGATAATGATAGTAACTGAGAATGAACTTCTCATCAGTTTGAATTATATACTCTCAGTTTAACTTTAAGAAAACATTTTGAGCTTTTATAGGAAATAAAGACTTGATAAAAATGTATTATTTAGAAGAAAATAATTACTCTAGTCTAAAATTGTTTATATGTATTCAATGTAAAGATAAAGCTAAAAGATCACTATTATTAATTTCTGTTTAGTCTGATAATTTAAGAGATATTTCATAAAAAGCTTATATCAAGTTAATCTAAAAAAGAAGCAAAATTCTTTAGTTTAAACGATAAATTCTAGGAAGAAAAATTAAAATTTTTGTTCTTACATCCAAAGTAGAGAAAAGTAGAAATTAGTTACTAACTTATTGATGATATAAACTAAAAAGAAGACACATACTCCCATTTTTCGAATTTGTAGCAAAAAACCAACATTGATTAGAACAAAAATTCATGTAGTAATCAGTTTTAACAATAAAGTATTTGACTTACATCATAAAATAATGAGTCTAACTATATCTCTTTACAGTTAAAATGTTGAAGGTAAATGTAAGTTCTAAAAATAAATAGGTAAATAATTGCCTATTAATCTAATCAAGTAATTGTTTAAAGGAGAAAATAAGCTGCTTTATTTTTAATAAGAATAGATAAATTAAAGTCTGGTATTTTCCATTTAATTTAAAAACATTCAGCTAAAAGTAACTATTACAATTAACTTAAGTAGAATAAAAATAAATCTATTTTAAATTTTCTTGATCAAATGATTTCTATTTTTAAGTTATTATTTTACCCACTTTATCTGCAAGAATGCAAAAAAATGAAATAAATAAAAAGAGAAGTTATTGAATTTTATCGAACTCAATTAATTCTTGTCTGTAAATTTATAAAAGGCAGTGTGATTGAAAACTGAAAATTTTAAAATCGTTCTTTAACTTTATATCAATTAAGTTGATTTATTAAATAATTAGATAAATATAAAAGTAATAGCATTCAATCGAATCTAGAACTTAGCTATTTTAAATTAAAGCTTTCATTTATTTTAAGTTATCACTCTCAAAATTAAATGGTAGCTAAATATTTCGCTTGCTATTTTTTTTATTTCTTACTTGGAATCCAAGGCTTTAAAATTCTTTATTTATACGATTCCATCAGCTTTCAATACTTGGAAAATTAATTCAAGTAACTTGAAAGTAACTTAGCCCATCGCTTTAACTAAAGCTTATAGAATACCAATTTTCCTTTTTAAATTGAGTATCAGTAGATTGAGAAAAATTTCCTCTTGGAGAATTAAAAATGAAATTTCACTTAAGAATGAGCCAAGAAAAAATTGGATCTTATTATAGATGTAACTTCCAGCTTTCAAATCACCTATTTGGTTTCTATTTTTTCCAACTAAAACAAAATTATTCATCTAGTAGCTAAAGAATAAATCACTTAGAAAATGAAAGGAAACTAATTCACTCATTTTGTTTTACCTTCTACTGATTCTATCGCCTAAGTAGTGGCGCATTTCTTAGATCAATTTAAATGGAAATCTATGGGATATTTTGCTGACTAATATTCCTAAAACGAACCTCTAATCATATAGTAAGAGCTTAAAAATATGGAATATTTATGAATAATCCCAAATTCTTCAAACTAGAAGCTTCAGTTCTAAATAATTTCAGATGAAATTTAATAAAAGGGAATAAATAAATTTTACAGCACTATTAACTATAACTTCGAAACTTTCCTTTAGTACCTGTTTTAGAAGCAAATAGCAATCAAGGCATTCATTATGAGTTTTTAAAATTCATGGCTGTTATATGATCTAATTGGTAAGTATGACTTAAATGGATTAATCGGATTCAATTTAGGAAAGAGAATAATAAAAAATATAGTGGAATACTAAGTTACTTGTATAGATCTAGTTTTGTAATAAATTTTGGAATCTTTAATAGAAGTTCATTCTATAAATAATACTTAAGTAGATCGAATTATATAAGACTTATTTTCCAGTTAAAACCTTTGATTTTAAATTTTGAATATAAAGGAAAACTAAGTTAAAGTGATTGGAACTGTTAGTCTTAGTTAAATATCTTATGATGAAGCGGTGACTTGACCTGATGGAAGTGAAATACCTCCTGATAATAATTTAACTTAAATTCCAATAAGCATGGTCTTAGATGATAAAAATCCTGATGGAACTGCAATCTTATGGATTACTTATTTGTATATAGCAAGATTATATGCAGTTTAGTATGTAAATACCTTAAGTAATATTTTACCTTATTACTAATTAAAGTCAACTAATATTTATACAGGCGCAGAGTATTTTGATTATGATTATGTGTACAAAGAATGGAGTACAAAAAAGAAAGACTATGGTCTTATTCATTTTATGCCTGGAACTAGTTCTAACACATTAGGTCTTTATAATTTTTTCGAGTAATAAAATTTTACAATAGTCAGTCTCTCTGGTGCTAATACTGCTGCAGGTTTATCCGATAAAAAGAAATTCCCTTACTTTGCTCGTACTATTTGCCCTGATTCTTTCCTAGCAGTTTTGGTAGTATGAATATGTCAGATGCAAAAATGAAAGAATGTAGGATTTATCTACCAAGATAACGCTTGATCAGAAGGTATATACAACTTTTTTATAAAAGAAGCAAGTCATTTTAAAATAAACATAGTAAATGAATAAAGATAGATAAGCAATATAAAAGCATAAAATTTTAATTAATCATAGGAAAAAATTGTTAAAGATATATATAGAAAGACAAGAGTAGTATTAATAGCTGTATACTCTGAAGAAACTAAATCCATGTTAAAATATTTTTACACCTTAGGGGCAAGAGAAGGAGATTTTGAATTTTTGGCTTTCAGTTGATTAAACGAGCAATTTTTATACTATGGAGATGAGATGACCAAAATATAAACAGTTATTAAAGGAGCAATTCAATTTGATACAATTAGGTGGATGGGAGAGTTTGGATAAACAATATCAAATTAATTATAAAACTTGTATAATGCTTAAGTAGGAAGCAGCTTAATGTTTACGGAGTTCGATAGTGTTTTACTAGGAGCATATGCAATATAAAGCTTAATTTAATCTGGATAAAATTATTCAAATACAGAAAATATTATGAAGGCAGTGAGGAGCGTTAAGTTCATTGGATCAACAGGAAAAGTATTTATAAAATCAGATTCCAATGATAGAGATTTTATGCCTTGAAATATTTTTAATTATCGTAAAGATGATCAAGGAAAATGAACAATTTAGAAAATAGGAATTTACTGCAATTTTTGCGATGTAATTTTTAATTTTACTTCTCCTTTTATGTGAGGAGATGGAAGTAGTGGAATTTTCAGTGACAGCTGATAATTATCCTGCTCTTTTAAAGAAAGAGAAAAGCAAGAATTTTGGAACGGATAAATAGTAAAAATAGTAGTTCTGGTTTCTATGTTGCTAATTTTAGTGATATTTTCCATCCTAGAAATTAAAAGAAAAAGTATTTATAAATTTGACAGACTATAGAGAGTATTTGTAATGTCAACTTGGGATTTTATTTATATGTTGCATATAATTCTATATTTTCTTTAAATAGTTTCAGTTGGGCCTGATCTTTCTGAGTACGGATATTTAGTAGAATTTATCTCAAGTTGTGTTAAACTAGATTTCGTAAACATTTTTGGAAAGTCTGATAATAAGTATTATTCTAATTAAATAGTAGCTTGTACAATTGCTATTATTTGACTTATTAGCTTTTTATCCATTTTGATAAAGTTAGAATTTTCAAAATAAACTTTAGTATACTTAATAGGAATTTTTTCATACTATCTAGGTCCTTTTTTAACATATAGTTTTTTCCTTCCTTTGAACTGAAATTTTATGGACTTGTTTATTTGTGTTGATGGAGTAGACTGAAATCATAATGGAACCATAGAATTTTCAGAATCTTTTCACTATAAAGATTGCAACTGGAAATGCTGGCAGGGAGTTCATCTTTTTTTTGTATTTTTTAGTTCTATTTGCTTCATTCTCTATACAATTTTAGGAACTAGAACAATACTGATGTGACAAGAACTTTATGGATTTGTAATGAAAATAAGGTATAAGAAAAGCTATCTAGTGATGTAGAGAGTACTTTTTATGGTACTGGTGGCAATGAATTTACTTATAGAGTAGCAAAGCAAAACAATCCATGCTATCACATATTTATTAATATTGATAGCTTGATTCTTTTACACTTATAAAGTTTTTCCTTGCAGTTACGTAAAACTAAACTATTGGATTTTGATAATTCTGTCCTTTAATATAAACCATGCATTTATATAACTTTTAAGAATATAGCTGGTATAATAGGATATAGACTAAAGAATCTTTATGTTTTCTTTCGTTTCGGGATGCCTAATTACTAGTTTAATAGGATATATAATATAAAGAAGGCAAAAGACTATGATTACTATCTTCGAGTTAGATGAAACCTATTTATTCAGATGATCGTTTTAGTGCAAAAAGAATGAAAATTTGCTATGGTAATATCTATAAAACTAACTCATTTTCTTAAATTTCAGAAAATTCCTAGCTGTGAAATAACTTGAAAATGAAAACTTCTTATTAAATCCAAACAATTTTTCGCTTAATCTTTATCTTTAGCATATTGTTGATAATAACGAATGGAATTAATTTTTATTTTCAGATCCCTTACCTGAAAAAAATGCGTATTACCAAAATTCACAATTTAGAATTTAATAAATCGAAGACCAAATTAATTGTCATAGGTAGACAGGAATCTTCCCAGTTGATGAGCGAAATTAATAAGTGGAATATACGATAACTCAAAGTATTAATCTTCCTAATATATTCAAAGAAACAAATTTTGAAATTATAAAAAACGATGAAAAAGTTGATGAGAAAGATTTCAGCTAAAGCAATTAATTTTTTTTTTAGAAATAAGATGAAATCTAGGAAATATGAGAAACTTAACTTCTATTTGTTATGATTTTTTAATTTAAAAACATAAAATAATTATTTCTAATAAAATAAAAATTAATTTTCAACTTATCTTTAAATTTTATCTTTAATTAAATTTAAGGTTAATATTTCATATATTATTTTTTATATATTATACTAGGAATTAAATTAAGTAATTTTTAAACTCTTACTATGAATTTAATTTGTATGCTTAATTTTCTTTAAAAATCTTTAAAATCACGAAAAAATTTTTGGAATTGCCTCTTTCGTAATTTAGATTTTTTTATTATTATTCAACTATAAAGGCTATTATTTTATATATCATATGGTAATTTTCATAAATCATTCAAGAATACCTAAATAAAATTTACCTTAATCTATAAAAAATAATTTTCCATTCTTTTTTTTCATTTAAGCAAAAAAAGTTTTTTTATTTTCTTGCATTTTCTTGTTTCTCCTTTTTTGATTTATATCCATATATTTAAAACGGTAAATTCAGTCTCATATCATAATATTTTTCTTAATTTTAGTGAATCTTTTGATAATCTCTTGAAATTTTTTTGAATTAAATTCTTTGGTTCATATCTAATTACATTCTAAAGAATGAGAACTTAATTTAAAGAAATATTTCCTTAATTAAATATAAAATCTAGTAACTTCTTTTAATTTTAATCCTTTTCAATTGTTTTTTCTCATCTTTTTATAATCTTAAATTTTTAAAAAATGCAAAATATAAAAAGTTATCAAAATCAAATTCTGAATATTTAAATTTTAAAGCTGTGAGATTGTATATCTAACTTGAAAAATTTAGTAAGTATACTAGATGAGTTTTAATAAAAGTTGCTACTACGATTTAGTATGCTTATATTATATTATTTTCTTTAATTATTTTATAACTTTTTCTATTTTAATAACTCAAGAACAACAATAATGATGTTAATATATCTCTCTCATGATAAATAATTTATATGGAAATGAAATGGTTTGTAAAAGAAATAAATAAAGTGATTAATTACTCCACTATACATTTATTTTCGTTATTGATTCTTCGATTATAATAAAGAAATGTGCTCAAACTCTTTTTTATCAAATTTTTTTCAAACATTTTAATATGAAAAAAGGAACAAAAGAAGAATTATTTAAGCTTTTTGCTAAAGTATAAAAGAATGAACTTTAATAAAATAATAAAGCTAATTGCTCTTAGAATTAATATCCTACCTAGAAAAATATAAGATAGCATTACAATTCTAATTCTAAGTAAACTAAATAAGAGAATATGTTCTAGAATCATCTTATTCTTAATATGCTAGTAGATATGACAAGAATATTTAACATAGTAATCTATGAATTTTACTTTGGAATTATTTAATGAAATAAACATTACTAGCGAAAAGGATATAAATAATAGCCATCATTTTATTTAGTTTAGAAGCTTAATTCTTAAAAAAAATAGAATTCTTAACACACTTATAAGTTTCAGAATAAAAGAATGCTAGATCTTTACATTTGATAAAAGATTAATGATAAGCAATTGGCAAATTTTATATCACAAACATAGGATTTAAACTAAAAGACAGAGAGAATTTTTTATTTAATATTACAGCTTTTTTAATTAGAAGTTTTTTTAATAAATGATTTATTTCAAAGACTTCAAAAAGAATCTTTCTTTGATAATTTTTTTTAATTTTTATGCTTAGTTTAAACATATTAAAATCATTAATAAAATGCCTGGCTTCAAGAAGGGTTTTTTTACCACCTCCTCAGAACAGTAGAGAAAACAAGAAGCGCATATTCTCACTACGTCTTCTTCAACTTAATGCTCTTCTTAATAAAAATAGCCAGAACTATCTAATAGATTAAAAGAACTTATAAAAAATACTAAATCCTACAAATTAAAATAAAGCGGACTTCTTCCATCAAAGGACAAGCAGGAACTGAGACAAAAATTCAGAACAGAAAAGTTAACATAGCTCTCAACACCTCCATTGAAAACTGAAAAAAGAGACCACTCAACTGAATCGATAAAAATAATAACGAAAAAAAAAAAATAACGAAGAAGATAAAGTATGATAATTCAATATAGATCCTATTATCTTTTATTTAGAAAATACCGAAATAGAAAAAATGTACTCCGAGTAGATGAAACAGCTGATTCATCAACTTATTAGAAACATAAAAAACTCGAAGAGAAATTAAACTCCCAGAAGGAAAATATTCTTGTATTAAGTCAGGATTTGATAAATCATGATGAAGTCCATAACGTAGACCGAAGAGTTAAAGCCGGAGTTTATGAGTAAATGACAAGATTAGAGAATGATATCTGAGTAATGCAAGAGCAAGACGAGAAAAGCTGAGTAAAATTAGATTCTAGACTTAAATAAATAGAAGAAAACTTGTAGAAGCCTTCATAAGGAACTCCAATGGAAATAGAGAAACAAGAAAAGACATTTCCGAGAGCAAGGAAAAGATGCTATATTTGCAACAGCACTTGACATCTATGGCGAAAATGTCCCCAATAGAAAAGAATAAGAATGAATATTTGGAGTAATATTAACTAATAGCAACTGAAGTGGCGAGCGACGGAATTCTTCCCATCGGGAAATGAGAAAATCTGAAAAAAAATTCTCAACTCAGATTATTCAAAAGAGAGAATTCAAGGAAAAGGAACAATGCAAGGAATGAACATGTAGGAAAGAAGATTTTATACATTTAAAACTTCAATTAAGCCGGAAGGCGAACATTTATTTTAATGATTAATGATTAATAATGATTCTTTGACAAAAGAGAAATATAAAAATTGCTTGATATTATTATATATAAAAAAATGGATTTCGGCTGCGTCAGGAGATTTGAGGTAATCTGGTACAGTGTATACTACATTGCGCGAAATCTCGCATTAGATGCCACCATGGGGAAGGGTGGATAAGCTCAGTGAGATAAGCCTAACTTACCGGTTCTCTCTAGCAGTAGGAAAGTTTGATTGACAGACTTTCTAATTAGTGACTTAAAGAACTAATTCTTATTATAACCTTATTCAAGAAGACTGAAGCATTTGATTCAAGATTTAAGAATCATTTTTAATAAGAAGATTTCCCATTTGGAGAATATGAAGTGTCTTTATGGACAAATATAATGAAATCAAGCTTTTGAGAATACTTTTTTTTTCTTAATATTAAATATTAAATATTAATATTGAAAGAACTGCACGCCAACAAAATGCCTCGCGCTCTATAATAATCTTTATTTATTTATAAGAGTAAAGAAGAAAGACAAAGGATTAAATAAATTATTTTCAATTTCAATTAAAATCACTAATTTAAAGATAAATAATCATGCTGATGATAGAAAGCAAAAGTAGATAATTTCCTAAATTCAGCTTTTTTGATAAAGGATCATGAATGAATAGCATAAAAGCAGAATTTCCAACTTTAATTAAATTTTAAAATTTTAATTTTTAACTACTTTGAAAATTAACTTTAATTTTATAGGTTAGAAAAAATAAAATTAAGCATATTTAGAATTAAAATAATTAGAAAATAGAACTAAGCTTAAGATTAGAATACTTTTCATTATAGATAATCGATATTTCAACTAACTTTTTTTTTTTAATAATCTTAGCAATCATTTAGTAAATTTTCTTAAAGCTATAAAGCTAAATGTATTTATATGATACTGTTGTATATCTACAAAAAATAAAAAAAAACTAAATTAAAAACTTAAAAAACATTCTAGGCTGCATAGTAAGAAGAATTATGTAAAATCCAAATTTAGAATATTTTAATAGCATAATTCGTAAAAAATATTGTGTAATAAGTTTATTAATAAAGTGTAGGGAGTTCTGTTAGAAATGAGAATAAGAGCAATATTTTAAATTTTTCAGGGCTATTTTAATTAATTTAGGCTATAATTATGAAAAAAAAATGTATAAAAGAAAGATAAATATAAATGAAAAATCCTAGAAAAAATAAAATAACAAATAATACTTTCGTTTAACTAAAACTTATGAAATTAATTTTTTTATATTAAAATAAATAGAAAAAAAATTTTTGATTTGATAGATAAAATTGTGTGAAAAGTCTTAGAAAACTATAAAAATCAATTTAAAAGCGTAAAATTAGGAAAGATGTCTAAATTATACAGAATTTCTATATTTTTTACTAAAATTGAAAATAAGCAATAGAAATGAAAAATTAATTTAAAGATAAACTAAAAATAAAAGAAAAATATCTAAAGATGAATAAAAGCAGCAATGAAATAAAAATTTACTCTCAGTCATAAATAAATTGAAAGTCTAAGTCTTAAATACAAAAAAATTAGTTTTTTTTTAATTCTACCTTTAAATTATTTAATTATTCCTAGACATAACCTTTAGATAACCAATTTAAAAAGATTTTTTATTTTACGAAATTTATTTATTAAATAGATAAATTTTAGTAGGTTTTTCACGCTCATTTTAAATGTTAAAACAATTATTTCCTAACTATCTAGAAAATAGAATATATATGAAATTTTTCAAGCAATTTTGCTATATCTAATATTTTTATTTTATTAAACATCTTTATTAGATTAGAGCCAAAGTATTCTAGTTATTTTTCTTTTTATAAATAAGTTTTACCTGCATACTCAAGAAGCTATTTATTTAATTAATAAAAAATTAATTAATTTAAAAGAGGTATCAAAGCATAGAAATTAATAGACTAGTTCATCCAATAAACTAATATTTACAAAGTGATAACTAAAGTGCTTATTAATATACTAAAACTAATTTCACATAATTTAACTTTCGAATTACAATATTTAATGCATGATTTCTTTTTATCTTATTGAAGAAATTCCATACATTCTCTTTGAAAGTAAACTAAAAATATTAATAATCTGAAGATAGTAAGAAAAAATAAAAAAAGGAAGAAAATTTATTTTAGAATGATTCTTTAAATTTAGAATAAAATAATATTTGATTGTAAATTTGTTTAAAAAATCTAGGTATTTCAAAAAATTTTCTGAATTTTTACCTTCAGATAAAATCTTGTGATATACAAAAATTAATTGGTTATTTTCATAATCTTTTATCAAATATATAGATCTACACTTTATTTTTATTTGCAAATTTAAATAGTATAATAATTGAAATTATTGCTGCAAGGAATCATTTAATTTAATAAACTCTTTACATTTTATTTCTATTATTTATATCTTAATCATTAATAATACTTATTTCATTAAATCATCAAAAGAAAGTAATATTCTATTATGTAAAATAATCTTACTTAGACTTATAATTTTAAATTTGTCAGAAGACTTAGATCGTTTAATTTTTCATTTATAACTATCTTCTATCATGCAAATTAGAATAGTGTTAATATCTTAATATTTTTCTAGATAGAATTTATATATCTCTTAGAGAGATAAATTTAATAAATCTTATAAAACTTACTATATTATAATACTTTTGTAAAACACTTAATTATTTTTTCCTTTTACATGTTTAATAAAACAGAAAGAATATTTAAGAAAATTAGATTGAACAAAATAAATATTAAATTAAAACAGTCTCTAGTAGATACTAAATTTTCAAACAGAGTTATAAATTTCTCTATTTAACTTATTTGAAAAAAATAGAAATAATATAAATGATTTATCATGAGAGCGATTTATTAATATAGAAATAAAAAATTATGAGATTAAATAATACAATACATCATCATTTTCTGTGGTGAACTTATTAAAAGTGGAACAACAATAATCTTTTATTTTATTATTATTATTTTTATTATTATTATTATATTTCCAAATTAGTCATCTAATTTCAAACTATTAAATAAAAAATCAGACTTTATTACTTAATATGTTTAATAGTATTTTTAGTATTTCAGATTAAAAAAAATTAAAAGAAAAATAGTAAAAAATATTACTAAAATCAAACTACAATAAGATGCTATAGTTATTATTTTAAATTATTACTAAGGAAATTTAATTTAATTTACAAGAGTTTCGATTTTAATTTGATATAAATTAAAAAAATATAAAATTTTATAATTATTTATCACAGTATTCACTAATACTAGAGCAAAATATTATAATTTGCGATTAAATTTAAAAAATAATAAATGATTTATATTTAAAATGTTAAAAAGAAAAGTTAATAAAAATAAAAATAAAACATTTCTTATATTTTTAGAAATATTAAAGAATGTGAGAAAAAATCTTAAGCTGAATAGACATTTAGATAAATAAATAAATAAATAACAATTTTAATACTATCCTTGATTTTTTTTATCTGTACTTAAGTCTGCTATCACAAAATTTTTTTTATATAAACTTGCAATATCATTTTGCTATTATTGCTAATAAAGCTAATAAAATATTAAATAATAATAAAAATTTAAATTATATGGTTTAAGATAAACCCAATAATTATTCTATTGATTTAGTTTAAATATCACTAAGATCTATAATTATTTAGTCCTTTAATAGTTGAGTATTAAATAAACGTAAATCTAATTTATGAAAGATATAGATAGAAAAAATAATTTATTTTAGCATTTTTTATAATTTTAAAGGAAATTTAAGCGCTAAATCAAATCCAAAATCTACAAACATTAAAAACCACTGAAGTTATATATAGAAAAGCTATTTAAAACTAATAAATTAAATTTAAAATTAAACTTATTTAAAGATAGAAATCCTAGTTAAATTTACTATTTTTTTAATTTTTTAAATATACAATTTATTTATTTTTTTATTTTAAAATCAAATTAGATAAAAGTCAATGTTTCTCATAAATCCTAGATTTTTTCTTGCCTCTTAAAAAAAATTTTGTTTTTTGGGTTAAAATCTTGCTTTTAATTCTTTTCGTCATTTTTGCCTGATTCGGATTTTTTTTCTTTTATTTTAATAGAAAGATTAATACTCCGAGTCATCGTATTTTCCATTTATTACACTTGCTAATAAACTGGAAAATCTTTTGCTTAACTTTGATAATTATCTTCATCTTCTATTTATTCAATTCTTATTTGAGAACTTTAATGGTGCGTATTTTGTTCTTATTTAGGTTCTGAAAACAAAAATTAATTCCATTCGTTATTCGCAACAAGGTGTTAAAGATAAAGCTTAAGTGAAAAATTGTTTGGATCAAATAAAAAATCTTCATCTGTAAGTTATTTTGCAGCTAGGAATTTTCTAAATTTTAAGAAAATAAGTTAGTTTTATATATATTACCATAACAAATTTTCATTCTTTTTGCACTAAAACGATCATCTGAATAAATATGTTTCGTCTAACTCGAAGATAGTAATCATCGTCTAGTGCTTTCGTTATAGCATGAATCCTAATAAACTAGTTATGACACATGCCAAAGCATAGCAAAGCATAAAGATTCTTCAATCTATATCCTATTATACCAGTTATATTCTAAAAAGTTATATAAATGCATGGTTTATGTTAAAGGACAGAATTATCAAAATCCAATAGTTTAGTTTTACGTAACTGCAAGGAAGAGTTTTATAAGTGTAAAAGAATCAAATTATCAATACTAATAAATATGCGATAGCATGGATTGTTTTGCTTTGCTACTCTATAAGTAATTTTATTGATATCAATACCATAAAAAGTACTCTCTACATCACTAGATAACTTTTCTTATACTTTATTTTCATTACAAATCCATAAAGTTCTTGTCACATCAGTATTGTTCTAGTTCCTAAAATTGTATAGAAAATGAAGCAAATAGAACTTAAAAGTACAAAAAAAAGATGAACTCCCTGCCAGCATTTCCAGTTGCAATCTTTATAGTGAAAAGATTCTGAAAATTCTATGGTTCCATTATGATTTCAATCTACTCCATCAACACAAATAAACAAGTCCATAAAATTTCAGTTCAAAGGAAGGAAAAAACTGTATGCTAAAAAAGGGCCTAAATAGAAAGAAGTACTTCCTATTAAGTATAATAATGTTTATTTTGAAAATTCTACTCTAAGCGTAATGCATAAAAAACTGATAAGTCAAATAATAGCAATTGTACAGGCTACTATTTAGTTAGAATAATACTTGTTATCAGATTTTCCAAAGATAATTACAAAATCTAGTTTTGCACAGCTTGAGATAAACTCTAAAAAGTATCCATAACCAGAAATATCAGGCCCAACTGAAACTATTTAAAAATAATATAGAATTATATGCAACATATAAATAAAATCCCAAGTTGACATTACAAATATTCTCTATAATTTATCAAACTTATAATCACTTTTTCTTTTAATTTCTAGGATGGAAAATATCACTAGCATAAGCAACATGGAAACCAGAACTACTATTTTTACTATTTATCCGTTCCAAAACTCTTGCTTTTCTCTTTCTTTAAAAGGGCAGGATAATTATCAGCTGTCACTAAAAATTCCACTACTTCCATCTCCTCACATAAAAGGAGAAGTAAAATTAAAAATTACATCGCAAAATTTGCAGTAAACTCCTATTTTCTAAATTTTTCATTTCCCTTAAACATCTTTACGATAGTTAAAAATATTTCAAGGCATAAAATCTCTATCATTGGAATCTGATTTTATAAATACTTTTCCTGTTGATCCAATGAACTTAACGCTCCTCACTGCCTTCATAATATTTTCTGTATTTGAATAATTTTATCCTGATTAAATTAAGCTTTATATTGCATAAGCTGCTAGCAAAACACCATCAAATTCAGTAAACATTGTACTTGTTCCTGTTTAAGTATTAAACTATTTTTGTATTTAGCCAGCTATAGTTTAACCAAGCTCTCCAGTTCATCCAATTGTATCAAATTGAATTGCTCCTTTAATTACAGATTATATTTTGTTTAACTCGTCTCCAGATTCCAAAAAATGCTCGTTTAATCAACCGAAAGCCAGAAATTCATAATCTCCTTCTCTTGCTCCTAAGTCGTAAAACTATCTGATTAAGACATTAGCATCATCATAAGCAGCTATTAATACTATTCTTGTCTTTTTATATATATCTTTTACTATTTATTTTCATTATTAATTTTGTTTTTATGCCTTAATATCATTTATTTCTCTTTATTCATTTACTATGCTTATTTTAAAATGACTCGCTTCTTTTAAAAAATATTCGTATATTCCTTTCGATCAAGCGTTATCTTGATAGATAAATCCTACATTCTTTCATCCTTGCATCTGACATACTCAAACTACTAAAACTGAAAGAAAAGAATCAGGACAAATAGTGCGAGCGTAATTAGGAAATTTTTTGATGTCAGACAAAACAGCAGCAGTGTTAGCACCAGAGAGACTGACTATTGTAAAATTTTATTACTCAAAAAAATTATAAAGGCCTAGTGTATTAGAACTTGCTCCTGGCATAAAATGAATTAGGCCATAATCTTTCTTTTTTGCACTCCATTCTTTGTACACATAATCATAATCAAAATACTCTGCGCCTGTATAAATGCTCGTTGACTTAAATTAGTAGTAAGGTAAAATATTGCTTAAGGTATTTACATATTATACGCCATACTATTTTCCAATGTATAGATCTTCTACTCATAAGATAGTAGCTCCATCAGGATTTTTTTTATCTAAAACCATACTTATTGGAATTTAAGTTAAATTATTGTCAGGAGGTGTTTTACTTCCATCAGGCCAAGCTATCACTTCGTCGTAAATTATTTAACCAAGACTAACAGTTCCAACCACTTTAACTTAGTTTTCTTTTATATTCAAAATTTAGAATTAGAGATTTTAGCTGGAAAATAGGTCTTATATAATACGATCTGCTTAAGAATTACTTATAGAATTAACTTCTTTTAAAGATTCTAACATTTTTTACAAAATTAGATCTACACAAGTAACTTAGTATTCCCCTTAATTTTTTATTATTCTTTTTCCAACGTTCAAACCTATAAATCCATTTAAATCATATTTACCCACTAGATCTCATATCAGCCATGAATTTTAGATACTCATTATAAATGCTTTGATTGTTATTTGCTTCTAAAACAGGTACTTAAGGAAAGTTTCGAAGTTATAATTAATAGCACTATAAAATTTAGTTATTCCCTTTTATTAAATCTCATCTGAAATTATTTAAAACTGAAGGTTCTAATTTGAGAAATCTGGGATTTATCATAGATATTCCATATTTTTAAGCTTTTGCTATATAATTAGAGGTTCGCTTTAGGAAAATTAGTCAGCAAAATATCCCATAGATTTTCATTTAAACTAATCTATGAAATGTGACACTACTTAGGTAATAGAGTCTGTAGAAGGTAAAATAAAATGAGTGAACTTGTTTCATTTCATTTTCTAAGTGGTTTATTCTTTAGCTACTAGATGAATAATTTTGTTTTAGTTGGAAAAAATGGAAATTAGATAGGTGATTTGATAACTGGAAGTTACATCTATAATAATATCCAAATTTTTCTTAGTTCATTCCTAAGTAAAGTTTCAGTTCTAACTCTTCATGAGGAAATTTTTCTCGATTTTCTAATACTAGATTTAAAACTGGTAATTAGTATTTTATAAGCTTTAGTTAAGATAATGAGCTAAGTTACTTTCAAGTTACTTAGCTTAGTCTTCCAAATGTTGAGTGTTGATGGGATCATATAAATAAAGAATTTTGAAGCTTTGAATTCCAAGTAAGAAATAAAAAATATAGCAAGCAAAATATTTAGCTGCCATTTAATTTTAGGAATATTTGCAAAAAGTAAATAAACCATTTAAAGCGAAACAACTAATTTCTAGTTAAATGTGGAGGTTATATTAACTAATTTATTTTTTAAATATGTTTCTTAATTGTTATAAGGTTAAAGAATAATCTAAACTTAAGAAATTAATCATTGTTCGCACAGGGTTTCCTAATTTTTGCAGATTAGGTTTAACTGCATGTTATAAATTTCAATTAATTTATTATTTATTTGTGATAAATTTGTAGTGCAAACTAGCTATGCAAATAATAAAAAAATAACTTTAAAATTTAAAATGTTTGTCTTAGTAAAGTTTTAGATAAGTTTATCTTTATTTTATTTTCGAATCTGACTATTATTATTATTTATAACCTTTTAATTAAATGAGATATATAACACTTTTACTTGTACATTTTTACTAGAATAAATCAGTTGAATTCAGCTTTAAATGATTATTTATTTGATTATAAACAATTATTGCTTTATATTTTTATAAAACTTACATTGCTCTTTTAATTTTAAAATAAGAGATTCCTTCTAACTATTTTTATACAATGTAAATAGCAAATTTGATTGCTAAAATAATTAATTATTCTTATTCAATTAATTTCTATTTTAACTAATGTTGACTGTTTTGCTAATAGTTAAGCATTGTTTTCTTAAACTGGCTTACTAAATTTTACTAAAGTTAATTGATTTAAAAAATTTTCCTTCAATTTTCTAAGTTTTACAAACCTAAAAAATAGTTTTTTAAATGACTAATAAAATAATTTAGTAAACTATTATCTCTTTTTCTTAAATAGTAAAATTTAAATAATATATATAGAAATTACCTCTTAAATCAAAGGATTTAATTTTTAATCTAACTTTGCATATGCTTTAGTATATGAAATGTTTCATCAATTAGTTATTTAAAATTAAATTTATTAAATGGCAATCATTTAACTTCATCTAAGTATTAAATATAGAAAAAATTTTAACATTCTATAATTATCTCCTTCGAAATTACGCTTTTATCAAGTCTTTATAGCATGTAAAATTTGAAAATGCTATCTTAAGTTAAAAACAGAAGCTTTTTCGAAGCTATTAATCCTAAAATCTAAATTAGGTATTTAAAATTTATTTTTTATTCATAAGTAATTAAGTTTTGCCTCAAATAAAAGCTTTCTAAAATTTAAACTAAGAGTATATAATTTCCATCTAAATCTCTTAAAATATTGTTATTAGTTACTACCATTAGATTTATTTAAAATTTGAAGTTTTATAGTTACTTTGGTGATTTTAAATTTAATCACTACAATCTTAGTACAAACTTGCATCCTAAATTTTTAATCTTCTTAATCTAAAGCTTTATTTATACATATCAACATTAAATTTCTTCAATCATCATAAGTAGCCCTTTGAAATGTAAATAGTCCTTTCAAAATTAAATAGTAAAAGTTTAATATTTTAACTATATGCTTAAATAATTAAAAGTTAATATGTTTTAGTATTTATTACTAAATAAATAGAAATATTGCCTTCTTTAAGATGCTTCTAATGTTTGTTTTTCAACCGAAAAATTAAAATTTAACTTATGAATATTTAAAAATTAGATTAAATAAGACAATTAGAACTAAAATTTATAACTATCTTAGATAACTAAGCTAGAGATTGATGTATATGCTATCTTATTTTAGATTATCTTAAGAAGATAAAAGAAATAGATAAATAGAAGTGCTTGTATATTAAAAATAAATAAATGTACCTATATTCCAAAAATAAGTTATCAGGGGTAATTTAGAAGGCTATATTTAATTAAGCATACATTAAATCTAATTGATAAATATGGAATATGCCTAAATGTAAATAATAACTTTATAATAAAAGGGATTTAGATAAATCTTATAACTATGGAAAATTTAAGATGATCTTACTTATAGAATTCTTATCTTATAAAATTTCGGCAGCTTAATAAATTCAGAGTATAAAATAAGAAAGATAATCCTTTTTGGATAAATAGCTTTAGGTCTAAAATCAAAATACAGAATTCAGATGGATATGAGCTAATAAAGAGAAAGCTTATATGCAAAAGATTAGTATTTCAGTAATTGTAATAATGATTATAAGCTCATAAAAGAATTAACTTTATAATGAAATTTAAATCTAAGAAATCAGATTGAAAATTGAAGTGGGAACTTAGATTTCATAAATTAAAATATGAAAGAGAAATATAACTTACTTAGGAAAAAATGAGAAGAAAGAGCTATTCAAGAAATCAGGAAGTATATTAAATAAACTAGAAACGAAATATGTACTTATTGAGTATTCAAAAAATTAACTGAGAAGTTAATTAATAAACTTGATAAAATGAAAATAGAAGAAATTTATTTCTAAGAAAAAAACAAAAGAAATACTATTATGTTAAAGCTACATTCATTTTAATCATTAATGAAACAAATTTGAGGAGTTCGCGAAAAGTATCTATAATATAGATAATTTATAAAATTATATTTCAAATTTTAATGTAATATCTATGATAAAAAGGAATTTTATCAATCAAGAAAGCAAGAAAAAATAAATATATTATATCTAATTAATTTTCATATAGTTTTAGAGATAAATTTCCTTTTGCCTTCTTGAGTATTAAGCTATTTTTTTATAAATCATCTATTACTTCATGATTTTAAGTCTTTAATATTATGCTTAATTTACTATTATTTTTTGTTAATGCTAAATTTTTTAATTTTTCTTGAATCTGTTTATATAACTCTAGGTCGAGCATACTTTTTGATTTTGTCTAAGGAGAGGATTTTATTAATTTTTAAATATCTAAATTTATTTTCAAATCTTTATAAAAGAATTATTTAAATAGTTTTTTAATCTGATATACCAAAACTTTATACTACATCATTTTCAAAAAGTTAATTTAATTTTTATTTTAAAATGATTTGCTAAATATACTAGTTATAATAGCATGAAACATATACATTTATTATTATCATGCATTTTCGTTTATCTTGCTAAGT
This sequence comes from Loxodes magnus, assembly GCA_946699065.1. Taxonomy (NCBI): domain Eukaryota; phylum Ciliophora; class Karyorelictea; order Loxodida; family Loxodidae; genus Loxodes; species Loxodes magnus. The sequence goes on from CAMPDV010000214.1 coordinate 158,558, forward strand.
AAAATTATTTAATTTAGATTTTGAAAATCTCTAATAATTAATTTAGCAAAAGAATTAATACTAAAACTATTTGTCTTTATTACTTTTATTTAGAAGCTAGATAATTACAGATAGTTGACTAGTTTTATAATGTATATCCTCCAAATATGTTTAGAATATTTAGTTATATTTATATATTAATATATTTTTAAGGAATTATAACTTAAAAATAGCTTCTAGCAAATATAATAATTTAATAATTAAATAACTTTATCTAGTAAGAAATTTAAAATATCATTAACAGCAAAGAAAATATAATTAAATTAAAATAATTTTTATTTAAATCCTAAACATAACTAAAGAAACTAATTTATTGTTAATAAATATTATAAACATTACTTTAAGCTACTTCTGATGTAAACATTTTTAGTAGCATTATCAAAAGCTTTGCCAAGTTACTATAAATTAAAAACAAATTTATAAAATTTTAAACTTTTACCTTAAATAGAATAGCTTAAAGTTATTATAACGCGGTTTTAGCGCAGTCGGTAGCGCGTCAGTCTCATAATCTGAAGGTCGTGAGTTCGATCCTCACAAACCGCATTTTTTATTATTATGATTAATGAATAAACTTTTGAGAAAAGATCTAAAAAGGTAGAATTAAAAATATTTCACTTTATATGAAAGATAAAGAATAAATAAATAAATTTAAAAGACATATAGTTAATAAGTGTTATATTCCAAATAAATGTTTAATTATTTAAGAAGATTAATTTAAGACTTATTGTAGATTGCTTTCGTATAAAATTATCATTAAATTAGAAACTATTTTCTACTATTTATATTAAGATTCTTTATATTAAATAAAAGGAGAAATGCCTCATGGTGTAACGGTTAGCACTTTGGACTTTAAATCCAGCAATCCGAGTTCGATTCTCGGTGAGGCAATTTTTTAAGATAAATAAAATTAAAAGGATAATATTTTATATTTAAAGAAAATATTTTCTTAATATTCTATTAAATTTTTAATTTGTAAATATTTTTTAATTTAAAAGATATATTAATTACTAAATAACCAATTTTATTACATCTTTAGACTTTTAATATTCAAGCGTTAATTCACACTAATAGCATTTTTTATATATTTTAATATATATTTTATTAATAATCTATTTTTTATTAATACATTTATTTTCAAACGATGCTTTTATTCCATTTTCTTATCTTGATTATTCTTTGATTGATTCTAATTGATTTTATACTTTCCGTTTTATTTCTAATTGAATTTATCAATTTAATTTGTATTAAATTTAAATTTAATCTTATATATTTTTTAATTACTTTGGATTAAATCTAATTTTTAGCTATTAATTAATTATATTTATTTTAATTTTTTAGATTAATTTAAATTTTAAAATTTGGATATATTAATAAAATAATAATATTTTACTAAAATTTATCTTAAATTTAATTTTATGTTTTTGTTACTTTTTTCATTTTAAATAAATAAAAGCTTGATTATATAATTTCTATATATTGTTTCATTATAATATTATTATTAAATTACTATATAAATATTTTAGCTTTTTCTTTTAATGAAATGATGATTTCCAAGTTATTTTAATTATATTTTATACTATAATTATTCTAATGATTACTTTATCTATTACATTACATTCTTTAGATTAATTTTAATTTTTCTTTCTAATTTTGAAGTTTTTATTTTTAAGAAATAGATTATCGCTGGAAAATAATGTTTTACTATCACAATAGACAGCTTAATTAATTTAAAGCTTTTGGAAATTTTAAATGAATTAAATATTTTCTTAATGATTACTATTCTTAAAGTAAAACTAAAATGAAGTTTTCTTTTATTTAGATAGTCTAAGAAAGTATAGGTACTATGCAAAAATATAATTAAATAAAGCTTTTATATTATATTTTAACTAAGATTCTATTTATATATTATATTAGATATGTTTATCTATATCACTAATCTTTTATTTTGCACTTTTATTATTTTTAATAACTTGCTTATAAAATTATATAGAATGATAATTTAGATTTAAATACATATAAATATATAATTATAAAAATAACTAGATTTAACCTTTCGTTATTTAAATATTCTTTTAAGCAACTATAATAGTGCTAATAAAAAATTAGCTTTTTTCAAATATATATTGCTAACCTTTATTATTTATGTTTCTTAAAGTTGCTTATAATTAACTTTTACAATTTTATCTTCTAAATAAACAATTTTATTGTTTGATCTTATTAACTTTAATAAGTTTTTTAAATGGAATTAAACTTTAAAGAATTCTGAAGTTACTAAAAGTTGTAAATATTTTAAAATTTAAAAATAATATTTTTTCTTTATTTAATCTTTTAATTTTAATTTAGTTTAGTTTCAGAAATTTATTTTTAAATCTGCAATATTCCAGAATAACTTGCATTAATATTTTTAATAGAAGAAGTAAATATATCTTTGAATAATTATATTTTAGAATACTTATGAAGATTAAATACTTAGCTAATTTTATTTATTCTTCAAAAATCATCCTTAAATTTCCATTTATATAAAAAGTATATTGATCAAATGCTTCTAATTTTTCATTCTATCATTAAAAAAACATTGCTAAGAGAATCTTTTAAAATCCTTTTTAATCTGTAAATTACAATTTTTTATTTTTCTTAATTAATAACTACAAAACTTTGAATTCCAAATCTTTTCTCTTATAAACTATTAAATAATAGTACATTATTGATTTCCTCTTAGAGGATCATATTAAAGTGTTAGTTACATTTATTGTATCTATAAATGATTAAAAAGGATATTAACTTTTAATTTATTATTATATAATTAACTTAATTTTATAAAAGTATCTAACTTTATTAGAATATAATTTAGTATTTTATTTTCATTATTTTATATTAAAATGCAAAATTCTATCTTTTCAAATGCAATCAATTATTAAAACAATCTTAAAAAAACTAAGAATTTCTAATCAGTTTATTCAATCAAGTAAAACGATGCATTATTTTAGAATGACATAAGTGCTTTCAAAGGTGCTATTTATCAGCATTTCCTAAAGAAAAACTCTAATTTCATCCTCAAGATGTTAAAAAAGGAATTCTGCATCAAAACATTGGCTAAGTGCTACTTCTTCAAAAATAGTATAAATTATTATTCAAGAAAGAGCATTTTTACATGAAATAAGAGTATATTATATACTCTTCTTTGAAGCGTGTTACTAGCGAATTTAAATTTAACTCATAAATCAGTTAAGTCATATCGAATCATATGATAGAAGAATGTAATCTAAAAATTTTACTTTGGGAGCAATGTAATTTCAAGAATTATTAAAAAGGAAAGTATAGTGTAGAGTCGAATAAAATTATTCTCGATGAAAGTATTAAGTCATTATGTAGTTAGCTATCGGTATCGATTGAGTGCGGATTCTAAAATATTTCAAAATGAGTATTAAAATAAACTTAATGAAAATGCTATAAATAAATATAAAATAAATTTTATTATAGAACGCGTAGCCCCTTGTTTGTGCTCAGCTCTTTCAATATTTATTTTAATATAAGTTTTCTCATACTTTATGTTCCCATTCTAGCCCTAGGTCAAGTTAGGCTTACCTCTTCTACTCTTCTCCGTGGAGGCATCTAATGCAAGTTTACTCTCAATGTTGTATAAACATCACCAGATTACTTATTAGTTCTCCCAACCGCGATTAATATAAATATTTTATATAAATATTAAAAATAAATACCATATAATAAATTAAGATATTAATAAAGAATATAACTAAATATAAAAGATATAGGATAATAATGTAAAAAAATAAAGTTTATAATATAACATAATATATAAAAGTGGAGTCCCCTTTATTTGGTTTGCCACGAAATAAAAGTTTAGAATCAAATAAAATTATTTACTTCAAACTTTTTTGGATCTTCTCTGTCATAAATCTTGATGAGTTTAAGGTTATTTTTCTTTACTTTTTCCTTTAGATCAAGCCCAATCATTTTTATTGAATTCATTTACTGCTTATTAAATGTAGGAAGCTTCTTAATTTATTTTAAATATTTTTTCCTGTAGATCAAACCTTCTTGATTCAATAAGCTCTAGATAATTTATTTCTTGATTTTCTATTATTCTAAGATTTTTCCTTTAAATTTATTGCAAATTCTTAGTTTATATTCTACCCTTTTGCAATATCAGCTCATCATCATTCTTCAGTAGGGGATTCCTTTTGTTGAAGGCTATTATTCTATTACCATTAGATCATTAATTATTAGGAGTTGCTTGGTTTACAGTTTCTATTATTCTAGATTTTCTTTACTATCTATTCTATATGATTTTTCCTTAAATTTGGTGCAAGTTTAGGTTTAGAGCTAATTCCTAGCATAAAGATGAATTTTCCAATTTTTAGATTTCCATAGAGTTAATAAGTCATAAGTTCATTAATAAAGATCCCTGATAGTTTTGACTAATTCTAGTTCTCAATCTAAAGGAGATATAAATAATTAGTCACATCCTGCTAAGTTATTGGGTTTTGTTGGAGAGGTATGGTATTTGTTTAGTTCGATTTTATCTAAATAATAATAATTGATTACTAAACAAGTAAAAAATGTATAAAGATTAAAAATAAATAAACTTATAAGAAACTGTGTAATACATTTTAGTTGTAAATATTTTAGATAAAATATATTAATTAAAAAATTATTTTTAATTTAAGATATATATTTAGTTTAAAAATAGAGAAAAAGTATTAAAAGAGAGTAAATAAAAATGCATTGTTTGCTAAAATTAAAAAATAAAATCTATTTTTAGTTATTAAGAATAAAAAATATAATTAGATATTTTACTTTTATTTTTTATATTTTCTTAGTTATTTTCTTTATTAAGCACTATAGTACTGTCTCTATAATATATACTTAATAAAACTTACTTTTCTGATTTTTAATGTTTGGAAGATATTATTATTTAAAAAATTTCTATTTAGTATATCTAAATATTTAGACTATAGATTTAAAGGCAAAAATCTCGAACTTATAATTAAAAAATAAGAAGTGTAAATAGCTTTGATAAAGAATCATTAATAGACTTAAGTTTAATAAAGTATTGGTATAATAAGAAAGGAATACAATTTATAAATTTTAGTTTATTATAAGCTTTTAATAAATTTAAAGTTTACTTATATATGATTAGCTAAAGTAATTTAAATCTAGTAAAAAATAGAGTAAATGTATAATCTTTAACAAAACAGTTGCAATCTATTTAATACTTATTGATAAATAATTTTAGAAATATTTAATTGAAAGAGATATAATTATTAGGTCATTTAATTTAAACTTAATTTCTTAGTTATTTAAGTGATTGCTCATCAGAGAAAATACAGCTTTAAATTATTAATCATGTAGTAAAATTTAACTCTTATTATCATTTTTATATATTTATAAGCATTTCATTTAAAATGCTAATCTCTAATGCTTTAGAAAAAAGAGATTATAAATAAATAAAAATATAGTTTCATTAATATAAATAAATATAGTTTATATTATAGAATTAATAATTAAAATCTACATAAATATATTGTAATAGAAAAGCTTTATTTAACTATATATTTATATAATATTGCAATTTTTGCAACCTTTACTTCAAAAATAAAACTATTACAAGTATTTTAACAATTTATAATGATATACCATCATTTATAAGTAACTTAGCTACTATTAAAATAAATCATCATTTTTATGGAAAAATTTTGAAGAAGAAAAACTAAATAATTATAAATGAAAAAGAATATTAAATAAGGAACAAAAAATTTAAAAGAAATTAAGCTTATTCGTCATGATATTTTAGTTTTAGAATTTTTATAAGTGGACAAATGTAAAATCCATTAAAACATAACTAAAGATGTATAAAAAATTAATTAAATTATAAAATTAGATAAAAATTATATTAAAAGCTAGATGTTTTTATTCATAGTTAATTATATTTTAATCTTAAAAACAACAAAAAAAGTAATTATAGAATCTAATATTTTAATACAATTTTCAGTTGAATAAATCTTTCAAAAGTAAAATTTTGAGCTTTAAAAGGCTCTAAATAAATAAATTAGATTAGAGAGCGCGTAGTTCCTCAAAGACGTACAGCTCTTTAATAAAGACTTTTAAAGTAAAAAAAATTATTTTCTGAAGTCTTTCACAGTGCTAGCGTCCTTTTTGAGCTTCTTCTTCTATAGGGTGTGATCGGAATGCTCCCTAAGAGACCTTAGTATCTGGCATCTCTCATCATTAACGTTACTTGAGGTCTCTTTATTCTTTTTCTTCTCTCTTGGCTCCTCCCAAGATTCTTGTTTGGTTTTTCGTCTATGGGTACTTCCTAGTACCAGATCTTAAGTCAATGCTAGTTGGAGGATTGATCTTCCCTTTTTCTTATATAACATAGTAAAAAAGTAAAAAATGGTTAAAATGATATTTTTAGAAGGTTTTTAATTTAATTTAGGTCTTTTAATTAAAAAATAAAAATTGCAAAAAAGAGCATAAAATTTTTTAATAGAACCTTATTATTCTAAAATCTAAAAGACATAACTAAATTTAACTAGAGATAAATTAGAAAATGAAATTTATCTAAGAATAAATAAGATATGAAAATAACATCTAATGAAGAAAAATAAACATTTATTATTTAAAAATAGCAATTAATAAAAAAGTATAATCAAAATAATTAATTAAATTATACAAATTAAAAAAAACTTGTGAGAATAAACGATCAAATATTATGTTAAAACACTGTCAAATTAATAAAATAGCCTTATTACTAATTTGTATCATTTTTTAAATTAAAAACGGAAAAAATGGAAGGATTACAAATAGGTTTACTTGTTCCCAAAAAGTAGGAACAAACAGCATTCTAGATTATTTAGGACAAAGGATAAACCAGTAAGAAGGTTGCCCAATAAAATAAGACTCTTTCATCTGAAGAAATACTTGGAAAATAGGTAAAAAATATTTTACTTTCGAAATTCTCAAATTTCCACATAGAGCAACAAATAAGACATGATTAGCTAAATAAAATGGAGCTGAACCTATAGGAAGAGATCAAAAAGCTTAAGAATGATAACAAAACGCTTATGGAAAAAATTAAAAGCAGAGCACATAGAGTTAAGACTCAAAGCATAAGAAAATATCGTAAACTCTTTTGAAACATATCTCGAGACTAGAGAAATAAAGCTTAGATCTAGTAATAGAAGCATATAGAGCTAGAAAACAAACTTAAAAAATCGAAGAAAATCAGTTAAAATTGCGATTTTAGGTCTAAAATCTACAAAGAGAAGAAATAAAAATCAGAGATTAATGGAACTATAAAGATAGTGTCTTTATACATTTGGAGATACTAAATAAGCCAACTATGAAGAAATATTAATGCTTTAAGAGACAAAAATTTATATTGATAGTGTTAATTATTCCAGAAAAGGCAAGAAGCATATTGACAAGAGAGATATTAAAGAGAAAAAAGAAGACATAACAATTTAGAAGAATTCACTGTATCTTTAAATGAAATACGTTTATGAGAAAATTAAGATCTAATCCAGAATATGAAAATTACAGAAGAGATGAGTGGAGAGGATGGTCTCAAACATAGAGAAAAATCGGTTACTCCAAATGAAGTAGAAATACCCATAAAAAACGCAAACTCTATTAACAATATAATTTAACTCTATAAAAAAAATTAAATTTATAGTCTTAGAGATAGCTCGACAGTTAACTTCTATTTGTTCCTGCTCTCTCCTAAGCTAAAGAATGTCGTAGGACTTCATTAATCCGACTTCCTTATCTCTCCCTCAAAAAATAATTTTCCTTCTAGTTTCTTCTCCAGTTGTTATTCTCTCGTTGAATCTTGAGTTATAGAATTTCTTTCTGTATATTTATCCTGTCTTTGTTGGTCAAAAGCAGAAGAGTTCTTCTAATATTTGTCTCTTATTAAGTCTTTCAATTTCTGCCTTCTTTCAGCATTTTTTTCAACAGTGATTCTTCTAGCATATGTAGTATCGAATCTTTCTACGGTAGGAATATATCTTATTTGTCTCTTATTATTATATTCCGTTTCGATTTCCATTGGAATACTTTATTATACTTGTTATTATTCTTATTTTTCCTAAAGTTACTTTATTTCGTATTAAAGTTTAGAAAATTGAAATTAAAACATTTGAGGAATTTCATTAAATTTTTTATCAATTTATTCCATTTCAATTTATATTTACGATTCGAATTTATCGATTGCTACTTCCAATGATGGAAATTAATGATCTAGTGATTAAATCAACTCTTCGTACATTTTTTCTAGTTTTTCTATCCTTTATCTTTGTTATTTTAGTTAGAATTATATTAATAATTCATTGTTACACAGATTATGCAAAAGCTTCCTTAGATTATATTTCTAAATATTATTGATGCTCTTATTCAATTATGTTAGATTATTATTCTTGCTTTTTACGAAAGAGCCAAGAGAGGGTTATTTTTTAGGTTCCATTTAATCATATTATAATAATTTAATTAAAAATTTAATAGAATATTAAGAAAATATTTTCTTTAAATATAAAATATTATTCTTTTAATTTTATTTATCTTAAAAAATTGCCTCACCGAGAATCGAACTCGGATTGCTGGATTTAAAGTCCAAAGTGCTAACCGTTACACCATGAGGCATTTCTCCTTTTATTTAATATAAAGAATCTTTATATAAATAGTAGAAAATAGTTTCTAATTTAATGATAATTTTATACGAAAGCAATCTACAATAAGTCTTAAATTAATCTTCTTAAATAATTAAACATTTATTTGGAATATAACACTTATTAACTATATGTCTTTTAAATTTATTTATTTATTCTTTATCTTTCATATAAAGTGAAATATTTTTAATTCTACCTTTTTAGATTTTTTCTCAAAACTTTATTCATTAATCATAATAATAAAAAATGCGGTTTGTGAGGATCGAACTCACGACCTTCAGATTATGAGACTGACGCGCTACCGACTGCGCTAAAACCGCGTTATAATAACTTTAAGCTATTCTATTTAAGGTAAAAGTTTAAAATTTTATAAATTTGTTTTTAATTTATAGTAACTTGGCAAAGCTTTTGATAATGCTACTAAAAATGTTTACATCAGAAGTAGCTTAAAGTAATGTTTATAATATTTATTAACAATAAATTAGTTTCTTTAGTTATGTTTAGGATTTAAATAAAAATAATTTTAATTTAATTATATTTTCTTTGCTGTTAATGATATTTTAAATTTCTTACTAGATAAAGTTATTTAATTATTAAATTATTATATTTGCTAGAAGCTATTTTTAAGTTATAATTCCTTAAAAATATATTAATATATAAATATAACTAAATATTCTAAACATATTTAGAGGATATACTTTATAAAACTAGTCAACTATCTGTCATAAATATCTAATTTGTAACATTTATCTTAAAAATCTTTATATTATAAAAACTTAAATATTGTTGCTTTAACTAAATAGATGCTTTTAATTTTTAAGAATAATTATTAATTAGAACGATTATGAAATTAATTTTCTCTTTAAACTGATTAAATTAATTTTTTAAAGTTTATCTTATAATAATTTCTAATTTGCATATATCATCTAGGATATAAAGTTTTATTTATAAAAAATTTAATATCCTATATCTAGATAAGCTCCTAGCAGCTTTTATAAACACATTGCTCTTATTTTATTGAGCTTAAAATTTAATCATCATTTTCAAATAATGATTAAAGGATTTTTTTATGGTTTACTATTTATGTTAATTATAATGCCTTTGGATTATATAAAGACCATAGTTATATTTGACTTTTTTCATTAATTTCTAACTTAAAATAAATTATTATAACAATATCTTAAAAAGCTTTCATTACTAAACCATTATGCAGAATTGAATTTTTAAATATTATTGTTTTTTCGCAATATTAGTATTCACTTTTTCTTAACTTTAAATTAAATTAGAAAATTCTGAATTTATAAAAGAGTTGAAATATATGTTTTAAAAACATAGAGCTTATACAATCAAATTAGGTATAAATTATATCTACGTCATTGATTGAAGTTCAAGTGTAGATAATAAGAGGATTAAAATTAATTTTTAGCTTTCTAAATTTATCCTAAAATTTTAAAATATCATTAAATATTTACCTTCTCTTACCCTTCTACTTTTCTATGTTGTAATTTTTGAATTTTTATAGTTTCTATATTTCTCTTCTTTATGTTTTGAACTATTCTTTATTTTCATATGTTTATTTAAATTATGCAATAAATCTTTGAGGTTTTCCTCAAGTTATGTATTCAATAAATATTTTACTTTCACTTCTGAAATTTCTTTTACTAATTTTAAAGGTAAATGTGCTCTTTGCAACAATATTAATTCTTTTTTCTTTTCTTTCTTGGAATTAATTTTCTCTATTTCATCTTATCAGGCTTTTATACTTCTCTCCTCAGTTTTCTTTTGAGTTTTAAAAAGGTTAACTTTACATTCTTCTGCTTATTTAATTTTCTTATTTATTGACTCATTCATTTTGGCTTTTTAATTTAGAGTGGATCTATTTTTCTTTGTTAGTTTAGATTTATACAGTCTGAATTTATTTTAAATTTGTAAATAATTGTTTAAAATTAAAAATATTTAGATTTAAATTGATTCCTGTCTAAAGAAATAATTATCATTAATATCAGTTAATTAATACTAATTTTTTGAGTATAAAATCCCTCATTTACTAGTGATAAATTTTCATAATGTTCTGTGATTTTACTAAGAGCTGATAGTTGATTGGTGATAAATAAGTTCTTATACAATCTTAGCTTATTTGATGTTCTGAAATATTAGGTTATTAAATTTTCTAAATTTAAATAAAAAATCTTTAGAAATACCTTTCATATTTATCAGAATAGTAGATTTTATCTAAATCATAATTAAGATATAAAGGTTTATAAATTAATATAAGGTATATTCTATCGATTTGGTTTAATATATGATTATCTAAATAAATAAAAATTTATCCTCAAACATTTATTTTTTAAATCTAAGTTAGTCTCTTAATTTTTAATTAATAGGTATGTTTACTCGAATAGTTTTTATCTCTTCTATTAAATAAGCAAAATAAGAAGAAACTTATATTGTAGGTTCTAACTTTAAACATCAAGCAATATTAATAATCTAGTCTAGCAGGTTTTATTAAATCAGATATACATATATTAGTATGCTAAAAGTTAAATTTATGCAAATGAAATAATTTAGAATAAACTTGGTAAATGAGAAATGTAAAGTTTATCATATGATAATTAAATTTATAACTAATAAAAGGGTATAATATTTAAACTTTATCTTATGCAAATAAATTAATTAAATTACCATGAGTTATCTTTATCATTTTGGAAAACTATCTTACATTCTAATTAACTACCTTCAACGAAATTAGAATGTTCTTAATTTAAAGTCTTTGAGGAAAAATTAAATTTTTAATTTTAAGTAAGTTTAATGATGACTACTAAATATAAAATTTAAAGAGAAAACCTTTTAAAATTTATTTTCGTAGTTTAAGCAATAGAAAGGTATAATTTTTTTTATTGTATGACTAAATTTATAGTAGATAGAAATTTATTTGCCAAAAACTATTTTTTATGAATAGCTCTTTTTTAAATATTTTTTCTTTAGTTGGAATTAAGAAAGAATTTTGATGTGTCTATATTTGAAATACTTGATAAAAAGCAAAGTTCTAAAAGAAATAATGATTATATGAAAAAGTTGTTAATTCATATTAAATGAAAACTATTTATTAGCTTTATTTTTATTTAATAATTAAAAAATATTTCAGAAGCAAAAGAGTCCATAAAGTTTATTTTAAATAGGGATAAAGATATTTAGCTCAAATGATAATTTCTAAAAAGAGAAATTTTATTTTATACTGATACTCACATTGAAGAGAAGAAGAAAAATTATTTTTCAAGTTTATTGATATAAGATATGAAATAACTTGATTATTTACTTATTGAAGAGTTTATAACAAGTCTTCAAATATGATTTTATGTCTTTATATTACTTAGTAAAAGATTTAAAAAATTTAAATGCATATGCTTAAGAATTTTTTAATTTATTAAATCAAGAAAATAATCTTAATTTATAAGCAAGCAATCAAATGAACTAGGGCAGAAGTTTAAATTATAATAAAAAATTAATTAGTTTTATCACTCAAAGTGTTATTTCTTACAGCAGCAAAAAATAAATTGAATTTAATCTCTTATTTCTTAAAAGCTAAGCAAATATAATAAATTGAATTTAAATTCTAAAAATAAATATTTAATAATTGTTATTAATCTAAATAATTAGGCAAATAAAGATCAACTTCAAATTATATAAATAACTTACTCATATTTCTCATCCTATTTAAACATTTATAGCTATAATAATAAAAGCAACTTAATAAAGTTAAGATAATTTATTTTAATATTTCTTTATCAAAAGCTATAAATATAAATTTAATTATTCTTAATAACTTATATACCTAGATTTCACTTTAAGAACCCTAGGATTTTTAATATAAGTACTAAATTAATTTAAATTTACCGAACTTTAATATATCTATCTATCTCTATATAACTTGTAAAAGCATGTATATAATAATTTATTTATTTACGTGGTTTCACCATTAATAGGTTTACCACAAATTAATAATAATTAATTTTTTAATATTTATTTATTCTTTTAACCATATAACAATTAAGATGCTTAATTAAATATATTATAAAAGTAAATCATTTAATATACCTTCCACATTTAACTAAAACTTAGTTTATTCACTCTAAATGTTTTATTTACTTTTATCAAATACTCTTAAAATTAAATGGCAGCTAAATATTTTGCTTGCTATATTTTTTATTTCTTACTTGGAATTCAAAGCTTCAAAATTCTTTATTTATATGATCCCATCAACACTCAACATTTGGAAGACTAAGCTAAGTAACTTGAAAGTAACTTAGCTCATTATCTTAACTAAAGCTTATAAAATACTAATTACCAGTTTTAAATCTAGTATTAGAAAATCGAGAAAAATTTCCTCATGAAGAGTTAGAACTGAAACTTTACTTAGGAATGAACTAAGAAAAATTTGGATATTATTATAGACGTCACTTCCAGTTATCAAATCACCTATCTAATTTCCATTTTTTCCAACTAAAACAAAATTATTCATCTAGTAGCTAAAGAATGAGCCATTAAGAAAATGAAATGAAACTAGTTCACTCATTTTATTTTACCTTCTACAGACTCTATTGCCTAAGTAGTGTCACATTTCATAGATTAGTTTAAATGAAAATCTATGGGATATTTTGCTGACTAATTTTCCTAAAGCGAACCTCTAATTATATAGCAAAAGCTTAAAAATATGGAATATCTATGATAAATCCCAGATTTCTCAAATTATAACCTTCAGTTTTAAATAATTTAAGAGGAAATTTAATAAAAGGAAATAACTAAATTTTACAGCGCTATTAATTATAACTTTGAAACTTTCCTTTAGTATATACTTTAGAAACAAATAAAAATTAAAGCATTTATAATGAGTATCTAAAATTCATGGCTGATATGAGATCTAGTAGGTAAATATGACATAAATGGATTTATAGGTTTGAACTTAGGAAAAAGAATAACTAAAACTAGATAAGAATATTAATTTTTTTGTATAGAGCTAGTTATTTAATAAATTTTAGAAACTTTAATAGAAGTTCATTCTATAAATAATATATAAGTAGATCACATCATAGAAAGCCTATTTTCCAGTTAAAACCTTTAATTTTAAATTTTGAATATAAAGGAAAACTAAGTTAAAGTGGTTGGAACTGTTAGTCTTGGATAAATAATTTATGACGAAGCGATATCTTGGCCTGATGGAAATAAAGCACCTCCTGACAATAATTTAACTTAAATTCCAATTAGCATGGTCTTAGATGAAAAAAATCCTGATGGAGTTGCTGTTTAATGAGTAAAAGATTTATATATTGGGAAACAATATGCTCTATAGTATATAAATACCCTAAGCAATATTTTTCCTTACTATCAATTAAAGTCGACTAGCATCTATACAGGCGCAGAGTATTTTGATTATGATTATGTGTACAAAGAATGGAGTGCAAAAAAGAAAGACTATGGCCTTATTCATTTTATGCCGGGAACGAGTTCTAACACAATAGGTCTTTATCAATTCTTTGAGTAATAAAATTTTACAATAGTCAGTCTCTCTGGTGCTAACACTGCTGCTGCATTGTCTGATATTAAAAAATTCCCTTACTTTGCTCGAACTATTTGCCCTGATTCTTTCCTAGCAGTTTTGGTAGTATGAATATGTCAAATGCAAAAATGAAAGAATGTAGGGTTTATTTATCAAGATAACGCTTGATCAGAAGGCATATACGAATATTTTATAAAAGAAGCAAGTCATTTTTAAATAAACATAGTAAATGAATAAAGAAAAGTAAGGAATATATAATCATAAGCTTTCAATTAATCATAGGAATAGATTGTTAAAGACATTTATAAAAAAACAAGAATAGTATTAATAGCTGTGTATGTTGAAGAAACTAAATCTATAATCAAATCTTTTTATGATTTAGGGGCAAGAGAAGGAGACTTTGAATTCTTGGCCTTCAATTGATTAAGCGAACAATTTTTGGAATCTGGAGATGTGTTAAACAAAATATAAACGGTTATTAAAGGAGCAATTAAATTTGATACAACTGGATGAATTGGAGAGTTTGGTTAAACTATAGCTAATTAAATATAAAAATAGTATAATACTTAAACAGGAAGTAGTTTAATGTTTACTGAGTTCGATAGTGTCTTGCTAGCAGCTTATGCAATATAAAGTTTAATTTAATCAGGATAAAATTATTCAAATACAGAAAATATTATGAAGGCAGTAAGGAGTGTTAAGTTCATAGGAGCAACAGGAAAAGTATTTATAAAATCAAACTCTAATGACAGAGATTTTATGCCTTGGAATATTTTTAATTATCGTAAAGATGATCAAGGAAATTGAACAATTTAGAAAATAGGAGTTTACTGCAAATTTTGCGATGTAATTTTTAATTTTACTTCTCCTTTTATGTGAGGAGATGGAAGTAGGGGAGTTTTCAGTGAAAGTTGATAATTATCTTGCCCTTTTAAAGAAAGAGAAAAGCAAGAATTTTGGAATGGATAAATAATAAAAATAGTAGTACTGGTTTCCATGTTGCTTATGCTAGTGATATTTTCCATCCTAGAAATTAAAAGAAAAATTGATTATAAGTTTGATAAATTATAGAGAGTGCTTGTGATGTCAACTTGGGATTTTATTTATATGTTACATATAATTCTATATTATTTTTAAATAGTTTCAGTTGGGCCTGATATTTCTGGTTATGGATACTTTTTAGAGTTTATCTCAAGCTGTGCTAAACTAGATTTTGTAAATATCTTTGGATAATCTGATAACAAGTATTATTCTAATTAAATAGTAGCTTGTACAATTGTTATTATTTGACTTATTAGCTTTTTATCCATTTTGCTTAGAGTAGAATTTTCAAAATAAACTTTAGTATATTGAATAGGAATATTTTCATACTATTTAGGTCCTTTTTTAACATATAGCTTTTTCCTTCCTTTGAACTGAAATTTTATGGATTTATTTATTTGTGTTGATGGAGTAGATTGAAATCATAATGGAACCATAGAATTTTCAGAATCTTTTCACTACAAAGATTGCAACTGAAAATGCTGGCAGGGAGTTCATCTTTTTTTTGTACTTTTAAGTTCTATTTGCTTCATTTTCTATACAGTTTTAGGAACAAAAACAATTCTGATGTGACAAGAATTATATGGATTTGTAATGAAAATAAAATATAAGAAAAGCTATCTAGTGATGTAGAGAGTACTTTTTATGGTATTGATATCAATAAGATTACTTATAGAGTAGCAAAGCAAAACAATCCATTCAGTACTTTATTTATTAGTATTGATAATTTGATTCTTTTACACTTATAAAACTCTTCCTTGCATTTACGTAAAACTAAACTATTGGATCTTGATAGTTATTTCCTTTAACATAAACCATGCAATTGTATAAATTTTTAGAATATAGTTCGAATTATGAAATTTAGACTAAAGAATCTTTATTCTTTCTTACGCTTTAGCATGTATCATAACTGGCTTAGCGGGATATATAATATAAAGGAAACAAAAGACGATGATAAGTATCTTTGAATTAGATGAAACTTATTTATTTCGATGAACATTTTAGTGTAAGAAGAATGAAAATTTATTATGGTAATATATATAAAACTAACTAATTTTCCTAAATTTCAGAAAGTTCCTAGCTGTGAAATAACTTATGGATGAAAGTTTTTTATTTGACTAAAGCAATTTTTCGCTTAAACTTTTTCTTTAGCATATTGTTGAGAATAACGAATGGAATTAATTTTTGTTTTCAGATACTTTATCTGAACGGAATGCTCTTCGCTAAAATTCCTTTTTTTAAATAAATCAAATTGAAGATCAAATTAGTTGTCATAAATAAATAGAAAATTTCAAAGTTAATGAGTAAACTTAATCAAATGAAAATAACCTAACTCAGAGTATTAATCTTTCTAATAAATTATTTTAAAAAAATATAGAAATTATAAAAAATGATGAAAAGGCTTTTGAGCAAGATTTAAGCACTAATAATTAAATTTTATTGAAAGAAGAAGAAAAGATCTAGGAATTATGAGAAACTTTGACTTTTATTTAATTTAATATTAAAGCATAAAAATCAAAAATTAATTATTTACTTAAAAAATAGAAATTAATTTTAAATTTAGTTATAATTTTTATTATTAATTAAGATTAATATTTATATTTCATATTTATTTTAATTTATAATGCTGAGAATTAACTACAGTGGTATTTAAATTTCAAGCTATTCATTTAATTTATATGCTTAATTTTCTTAAAATCTTAAAATAATTAAAAAAAATTTACTTTTAAATATATCTTTCATAACTAGATTTACCCTTATTATCATTAATCTATTAAAGGATTAATAATTTATATATAATATGCTAATTTATATTAAATAAATAAAAAACATATTAAGTTTACCTTAGATCATATAATTTAAATTTTTTCTTAATTTTTTAATTTAATTTTCTTTTAATTTTAAAAGTTTTATTAGAAGTAATAACAGGATGAAAAATTGCAAATTTATCTATAAATTTATTTCTTGAATCAAGACATAAATTATAGATAGGGAATTTCATGAATATAATTAAAATACTAAGAATTTATTTATGCAAATTTTTATTTAATTTTTTATATCTCTTTTAAAAAAATAAAAAGCGCTGCTTTTATCTCTGTCTTTAATTTATATCCTATTATTTGAAATTTGAACTACAACTATAAATGATAAAGATATTTATTTAGTAGTAATTTCTTTTGATAAATATTTATAATATTTTTTAGGTAAATTTTTAGATTTAAATCTTATTACATATAAAACTTAGCTTGTTTAATTTAAAAATATCTTCTTGTTGATTAATTAAGCATAAAACCTAGAATCCTTCTATCTTGATTCTTGATTTTTTAATTACTTTTTTCTCAATCTTAAATCTTTTCACTATGTACCATATTAATATTTAATAATATATATCAGAATTTTTTTAAATAAAACCTAGAAGCTAGATAGTAAACTCGAAAAATTTTGTAAGATAGTTAAAAGATAATAATAATTAGCTGCTCTATGATTTAGTAAATTACTAGTGAATTTTTTTATTTTATTACTTCATAAATAATACTTTTTAATATTTAACAAGCAACAAAGATACCATTAATATAGCTCTCTAATGATAAATATTTTTAAAGTAGTTCAATGACGTATAAAATACTCTAATAAAGCAGCTAACTACTCTTATAAAAAATTAAATTTAATTAAATACTAAAAGGCTTGATTTTTAATAAAAATTATATTAACTAAATGTTTAAAAGTTTTGGAGTTATTCGGGATTATTTTTAAATATTTTTTACATTTTTATAAAATATTTAGTTAATTATTTTAATATATTATATTTATTTATATTATAACTAATAAAAAAATGGAATTTAATAACGGACAGTATCTTAGCAAGAACGAAATTAAGAAGGTTAGAAGAAAAACCAATCTAATTTAAAAGTAAAAATGTAGGCTTTAGAATAATCAAGCTATTCATCTCCTTCCTTGGGAAAGCGTTTGGTTTACCCAGAAACTTCTTGAATGAAAAAGGAATAAGTTGAGAAACTAAATATAGTTATAATCAAGCAATAAGAATCTATCTATAATCTGACAAATTAACTTCATGAAATTCTTACTAATTACGAACAACTCAACCTTGAAATAGATTAATTCAAGACAATATTAGTAAATAATAAATAAATCACAAGAAAATAAATTTGGTCCTAATCTTAACTGTCTCCGTTATCAGTTGTATCAATATAGCATGAAGATCCTCAAAATAAGCTAATAATCTCTCAATCCTAAGAAAAAATAACAGAATAAGAAAATAGTAAAGAAACAACTTAAATGAACACAAATATTAAAAACATTGAAAAAATTTGAAATTTAAGAACAAAAAATAAAATAGAAAGAAAAAAGTGATGATACTGAAGATCAAAAGAACATATTCTAAGAAGATGTAAAAGATTTTAAACCAAACAAAAAATTGAAGAATAAAAAACTTTAAATACTTTATCAGGACTTTATGTGACAAATGAAGGAATCTATAAATGAAATATATTTTAGAATTTTAGCACGGAATCTGTTCATGAGAATTGTCATCTCAATAAAAAAGAACGTTGAATCTAACCACACAAAAAGTAGTGGCAGCTGCTTCTAAGTTTCAAGCCTGCATTTCTAATCTAAATTTGAAGATTTATATTAAAAAATAATTAAACATTATTTTATTTCATAATATTAAATTTAATAACTTTTAGGAATAAATACATAAAAATTAAATAAAAACATCATACTACTATAATAAAATAAAAGAAAAATTGATTGTTTATTATTACTTCAAATAACATAATTTATCTGAAATTTTTATTTTTATTTTTTATTTCAGACTCAAAATCTTTTTTTGTCTAGCAACATAAATAAATTTTATTTTATATGGAAATAATTAATCTAAAATAAATTTAAGTCAAAATTTTTTAATATAAATTAAATATTAATTTTCGACATCTTGATTAAACATAAAACTACAATTTTACTTAAAATTTAAAATAATAATATTATTATTGTTTTAAATAACAAATTTTTATTTAAATATAAATAAAGTTGGATATTAAAAAAATGGATGGACAAAAGTTCTGGTGGATTTTCAGAATGGGGTTGAATTCTGAATTTCACCTGCGTGAGGCTTATATTTTCCCAGCAGCCACTAGAATTGATCAGTTTAGACGAATCCAATTGATTCCGGACTCGGATGTATTTTTTAATACTCAGTTTTTGGAAAAATAAATTCCAGAAACTTGCAAAGGTTTCCGTAAAGGACTCTACTACGCTGGGCAGACCATTCCAGCAAATTCCGGAGCTTTTATGTGAATTCTAGACTCGATCGTCCAATGTTTAAGTAATCATTTTATGGAAAATTGGCGCCTTTCTGTAGTCGAAAATAAATTCTTACTTAGTCACTTTTTTGCAGTCTGGAACTTTTGTTCTGTTAAACTTTTAGTTGGACTATTGCAAAGAAGGTGCTGGGAAGAATTTTTTGGAGACATACAAGTTTTTTGCGGCTTATAACATGATAGTTGTAAGATTGTCATGCAATATCTTAAGATATTGGCAGTAAAGTTACGCAAGGGATTTTAGTGTTTATATTTCGTGAAGACTTGTAGAAATGATTATTAACTATAAATTAGGAGCATGCTTTGCAGCAATGGAGCCTTATTGGTAAGTGAAGTTGTTGTAGACATGTGCTTGCATTAACTAAGGTAATGTAATGAATCGCAATTGGGAATTGGTGGATTCGGGCCTTATCAAGTTTATGGATTTACTTGGTTTGGCTACAAGATAAATCTTTAGTAAAGCAGATATTGATGCTTTAGACTATCAATTTAATAATATTTAATATAAATAAAGTTGAGAAATAAAAAAATGGCAGAAGGTCTCAAGAAGGGTTTTTTCCAGCTCCATAGAAAAAAGAAAAAAAAACAAGAGACTTCTAATTCATCTTCTACCGCGTCTTCTTTAATAACATAATAATTTTCTTAGGCTCATTAACTCCCAAATTTAGAAAAATAAAGATAATCTTAAATTGAATAAGAAATAAAACAAACAGAAACTGACTAAAGCAAGCGAGACTTTTTACTCCCATGGCCACGATCAAGCAACTACATGAAAAATTGTAACTAAAAAATAATGTAGAAATAGAAAAATGATGAATAGCTAATAATAGAATAACTCATTAAATCTATCCGTAACCTATAAGAAGAAGCTTAAATATTAAAGAAAGAAAACCAAAAATTATTATAGAAAAGTTAAAACAATAAAGAAAGATTAATGAAACAGGAAATCGAAGTGAAACTTTTGGGAGAAAAAATAATTTAACCTTAAACCTTAGCTGAAAATAAAATGGTACTAGAATACACAAAACCCATAGAGATAACTCCTCCCAGAAGGATCGTCAAGCTGTGCTACCTGTGCAAATCAAGATTCCACACATATAAGAGATGAAAGATATATTTGGATAAGCAGAGAAGAAACAGTGAAGAGATTTTTAGAGAACTGTCAATAATTTATGTAGATAAGGATGGAAGAATATTTAGAAGGAGGCTTTTTAAAGGGAGTGCCAGAACTCCAAAGGAGCCCCGAACTCTTATTTTAAACCCCAAAAAACGAACTCTGGAGATATGTATTGAAGGGGTTTAAAATCCCCAGAGATACAAACACTTTAATTTAGTATATTATTATTATTATTATATAAATAAAGTTCAATATTTTAAAACATACTAAATTATCCAGAAATAATTACAATTCTAAATTTTAAATAAAATTTATTTAGCCAAATTTTTAAAATAAATTAGTTTTGGCAAATTTATTTAAAAATTAAATATTTTCATTCCAGTTTGTTTTAAATATAATCTAAATTAAGTAAAAAATAAAAAGACGAGAGATTTATATCTTTTTTTGTAAAATTGAAATATTTAAAAAATTAAAAAGTAAATAACCAAAAAATTACTAAATTTTAAATTTATAAAGGTTTTTCAATAAATATGTGTAAATATATTTAAATATTTTTAAATTAATTCTTATTAAATCAGTTATTTCTATTTACTTTTAAAAACATTATGTTTATTGGTCTTAATGGACTTATAAAAAATAACATTTCTAAATTATTTTTTTATTTTAAATAATGATTTAGTTAAATTTTTTGATTAAATAAAAATATATCAAAACTTAAATGTTTAAATAATTAATTGATAAAAATGATATTAAAATGTATTATATTTTAAAAATTTATTTCTTAATTTTTTATTTAAATCGAAATTTTTTTAGAAAAAGAAAAGCTAAAAAACATCTATCGTATAGCGAAGAAAGGCTAAAGATAAACTAGATTAGAAGAGAAAAAGTAAAATTCTCTGAGTCTTCGTCATTGCCTCAAGGTAAAAATTAAAAAATAGCTAGGAAAGTACTTTAATAATTTATCAGGAAAATAATCTATATATGAGTAATGTGGCAAAATGAAGAAAATTTTTATTAAGCAGAATGAGTTTATCAACAATCATACAGAGAGAATTTGAGAATCATTGACGGATATTGAACAACTGAATTAGAAACGTAGTGTTTAAGGAATTAACTTGTTCAAAGTAAAGTTTGGACAGAAGAACAGCTTTGACATTATCTAAATCCAGAAGAAAGAAGAAGTTTCAAGGATTCTGAAGAAACTAAGATTAATATCATGATAATAAATTAAAAGATTAAAAGAAATTTAAAGTACGGAGTCAAAAAGAAGATTGGAACGGGTTGAGAACCTTATTTTTCTAAAAAAATATAAGATAATAAAGTACTGGTATTCAATTCTTACTCATCATAAAATATAACACTGCTTATGTACAAAGAACTGAAAGATAAGAAGAATAAAAATCCTAAAGAGAATTAATAAAATTTTTTATAAATAATTATAATAATATATTAATTCTTAAATAACATATCTGCTGCTGCAAATCTTACTTTCTTTACCGCTTTTAATTTATTTTATTTCAAGTCCTTTCCAAACATTTACTTGATTCTTCTTCTTTAAGTATCTACTATTTATTCGAGTAATTTTTTTCCACCAATCATTTTTCTTATATAGCTAGATATTCAATAAACATTGACTAGGCTTTCTCAGAATTTTTATTTTCATATTTTAAAAATTTTTGGTATCTCAAAACAGTTCTTTTTTATGTGCCCTATCTTTCTACAGAATCAGCTTATAAATGATCTTCTCTTTATTACTTGATTAATTATCTAATTTTTTAATGTTTGAATAGTATTTAAATTTGTTTATTCAATCTCAATAATTGGATTGTGTATAGTTTAAGTGGTAACTTGTTCGTAATTTATTTAATTGATATTTTAAATTTCTTATATTTTTTCTTCTTTTCTTTTAAATTATTAATTAAATAGATGTGTTGAGGTTTTCAAGCAAAATTCTGCGTTCTGTATTTTATTATTTTTGAGTTAGTAGGTTTTTATATATTGTTTATTTGCTAAATTAATTGCTGCACTGTGGGTTAAAGTTATTTATTCTCAGTCTAAAAAGATATCTTCAATCAATGTATCTTATTATTAGTTATAAGATTTATTTTAAGTGAATTAATTCTTAGGTTCCATTTTATTTATGTCGTAAATAATTTGTTTACAAATAAAGAAAAATTATTAGTTTCATATTCAAAATTTATAATACTTTCTAAGAAAGATTTATATCTTAAATATCTTACTATTCGCTTAGCTGTAAATAGATTTATTTCTTAGTAAAAAATATTATTTTGCTAGATTTAATTAAAACTTATAATTAAAAATTAAGAATATATATTAAAATTTAATAAATAAATCTATATTTTTAATGTTTTACCTATTGTTTAATTATTAGAACAATATTTCATTTACATTAAATCAGTATTGTATAAATAAATAAATTTTATTATAGAGCGCGTAGCACTCTCGTTGGTGCGCAGCTCTTTAAAAAATGTTTCATACTGACAAGAATGTTTGTTACTGATAAAATTATCAGATACTGGTATACCTTGTTCAATACTGGTATAATTATTCAGTACTGATAAAAATGTTCAATACTGATATAATTTAAGAATACTCGTAATCTTATCTACTTGTTGGAGGTCCAAGGACATGGCAGGATTGTGTCTCATTGCGCCACCAAAGCAGAGGACGACATGTGTCAATTATGGGTACTTAAATTCCCCACCTCTGATGAAGCTCGCAATATTATTTCTTTTTCGTTCCAGAATTAAAGCTAAACTAAGCCAGTGCCGAAGGTCTAAGAATCTTATGTCTCGAGGCCAAACCAAAGCAGAGGAAGACATAAAGTCGATTATGGGTACTTAACTTCCCCAGCCTCTGATGAAGATGACCTTGTTGCTCACCTTCGAACAACTATTTAATAATATATATAATATATAATAATAAAATTTTGCTTCATTATTTGCTATTTAATAATAGATAAAGAAAGCAAGAAAAATAATTTTGAATGAACAAAAATGGCAGAATAGATCCTTAAAATATAGTTACGCATTTTTTTTATATTATAAAAATAAATGTTAAAAGGAATAATCAGTTTGAAAAAATACCTAAGAGATTTAATTTAATAAATTGATTATTAAGCAGTAAAATAAATTATAATAAAACTTGAAAATAAAAATAAAATAACTTAAAACTTAAATTATTAAAAAATTAAAATAAAAAAAAATCTTAAAAATGTTATAAAATTCAGAAAATCATATTTATTATAGTCTGAACATCAAATAAATTATTGAAATAACACTATAAAAAGAAAGAGAATTCCAGAAATAAATTTTAAAATCTCATAAAATAATAAAAAAATTATTAATTAATTAATTAAAATATAATAATTTCAATATTTAAGAATATTGAGACATAATTATAATAAATATAGATTAGACTATAAGTATTACAAATATTTTGAAAGATAAAAGTTTGTAAATGACAATCAAGCTTCTTCTTGTTCTTTCTCTATCATATATTTTTATTTATTGTCTTTTTTTCTTCTAGAAACTCTTCTAAAAGCTCATCTTGTAGTTTAAACATTTCAATACGCTTTTTTTAGTAATTGAATATGAAAATTTTTGATTAATTTGTATATTTTAGGAATTTGATTCTTTGAAAAATGTTTGTTTATATAGTTTTAGTCATAAAGAATTAGTTTCTTCTTGCCTTTTTCTTTAAAAGCTTTATGACTTTCAAGTTCCTCAATAATGTCTGCAAAGTATTAGCAATCAAAAATATGATCAGTTTCATCAAAGTCTTAGCCACTTAAGCAAATAATGCTATATCTAACGTTAATTTAGCGATTACTAAGTTCTTATTTAAAATTATAAGAAAAAGTCCTCAGTTTATAGATAGAAATAGTCTCTCTAATATAGTGTTTATTATATTTGGTATAAGTAATTTAAAGAAATACACTTTAATTATTTTCTATTTAGTCTATAATTCTTTTTGCTGTTGGCATAAGTGTATTCCTAGAGAGACATTCCATTAAGAATTTATGTTTTATTTTTTATTCTGTGAGTTTATAAAAATCCATCTTACTCTAAACAAGTGACATGTCAAAATTATATAAATCGATACATTTCTTTATATGCTTCTAGTATGGTAAATTAAATTTAGTGCATTTTTCTAATAAAAAAGCAGTATCTGAGTTAGGATTTTCTTTGCTATATCATGACTCATTGAATGTGAATTCTTAAGATCTAAGCGCTTATCTTGAGATAAGTCTTTACGATTTTGTTATTTTGTTTTTTATTCCTTTAATTCCAGAAATAGTAACTTACGGAGTAATATCATTTCCATATTCAACTTTAGGCAAAATAAAAGCTATACAAAGAGTTTTGAAGCTGAAATGAGATACTAATCCATATTTAGAAATTATTGCAGTAACTTTTTAAATAGCTACTCTGTGTTTGGTATCTACTTCTGTACAATGTAATTTTTAATTTAATTTTATTCCTAACTAATATCTTAAATAGGTAACTTCATATTTTAAGCAATTGGAATCCCATTGAGCTTTAGAGTAATAGAAGGTTAGCTTTCTTTTCATTGATTTTTTTCAAGAATTCTATTACTTCACATTTGGCTACATTAATTGTAAGTTTTACTCAATCAAAAACTGTAGATGTAGGCTGTAACAATTTTTAGGCATTTTTTAGGAAGAGGTCAATTGGATTAAGTCATCAGCGAAGGCTCGTACTACGAAAGTTTTAGATAATATTTGAAATCCTAATTTCTTCCGATTATCATCTAAATATCTTATAACAATATCATAGTATAAAATTGCAAGTACTGGTGCATGGTTACTTCCTTATAATACTCCATTGTTATATTTAATTGTTCTTGTAAAATATCCATCAATTATAAACTTAGCATCAACATTATCGTAAAAAGATTCTAGTGCCAATATTAGGTACAAAGGTAACTTAAGTTTTTTAAGATGATCAAAAAGTAATTTCCTAGATATGCTATCATACATTTTTTCTACATCTATTAAAGTAGCAATTAATTACTTTTTATGGGACCATCTGCGATGCAAGTCTATAATTTACTAAATTGTTCAAATTTGCTAAGTAGTGGAGCGTTTACGAATAAATCCAAATTAGGCTGGATGTAAAATTTTTCGGTCATAAAATAATTAAAAAATAATTAAAAGTAAAAAAGTTAAGAAAAAAAGAGTTAAACTCTCAAAAAATTAAAAAGTTTTAAAAATGAAAAAAAATTTGTATAAATTAAAGAAATTAATTAATATCAAAAAGGAGATAATCAAAATATAAATCAAACAATAAAAGAGATATAAAAATATAAATTTAAATAAACCATTAAATTTTTTAAGACTATATAATATTTTTTCTACCATAAATAACTGTTTTACATTAATTTTTTTTATTTCTTTTTTTGCTTTTTATTCTTCATCCTTTCAGTTCTTATATTTTATCTTTTTATGTCTTTATTTTTAATTTATTTTTAATTTTTTTGTTAAACACACAAATTTAATTTTTAACTTTAATAAAAAATATTTTATTCAATTTTTTTTAAAAAGATAAGCATTTTAGCTTTATTATTAACCATAAAATGGATGTCGGCCGTGTCAGAAAAACTAGTAGGTAAACTTATCCTGTGTATACTGCATTGCGAATAATCATGCACTAGATGCCACCAAGGGAAGGGTGGATAAGCTCCGTTGAGATATACTTAACTTACTCCGAGGGATTTCTCTAGTAGTATGAAAGTTTGACTGATGGACTTTCTAATTAACAACTTAATAACTAATTATTATTTGGACCTTATTCAAGAAGACTGAAGCATTTGACTCAAGATTTAAGAAGAATTTTGAATAAGAAGATTCCCCATTTGGAGAAGTTGACATGACTCATTGGACTTCTAGAATTTTAACAAGAAACATGAGAACATTTTTCTTAATATTAAATATTAATATTGAAAGAGCTGCGCACCAATTAGGCACTACTCGCTCTATAATCTTTTTTATTTATTTACTATTAAATCTAATAATTTTCTCGCCCCTTTTCTTTTAATAAAGCATGCTATAATTTTTTAACATTAAATTTCATTATAAATTTTTAAATATTTAAATTTATTGATTTTTTATATTTTATTTCTTAAATAGAACTTAAATGTTTTCTGATTTTTATTATTTTATTTAAAAAGTTTTATGCATGTTTTCTTTTTTCTAACTTTGGCCTTTTTTAAATTATAAAATAATAGAATTTTCTTTTATGATTTTCTGAATAATAAAATATTTAGAATTTTCTGATTTATTTATTACACTCCAATATGTTTAAAATGGAATTTTCTATATTTTATTATATTTTTATAAATAGCATATTATAAGAAAATGCTTTTCCTAAGAAAAATCATAAAAAGTAAGAAAGAAATATACTTAATATTTGCAAGTCAGCCCAACAACATGAAAAAATTAGGAGATATATGAAAATAGTTTGAAGCGAAGTATTAATAAAGAAACAAATTTTGCAGATCAAAGATTTTCGTATTTCTTCTTTTACTTTTACGTGGAACTAGCAAGGAAATTTTCATATAGAATTATATTATATAATGCTAATAGATTTTTACCTCAGATATAGTTATAATTTCTTTTTGCTTTTTAAAAAGACAATTGATGATAGTTTTCTAGTATGTATTTTAAATAATTCTTAGGAAAGATTTATTATAATTAAAAAAACCAAATATTAAGAATGGTTTCTCCCCACAACCAAAGATTATCAAATAAGTTAAGAAGAAAAACTTCAAGAAGAATAAATCTAGCAATTTTCTGACTAAGCACCTAAGAAAAGAATTCTCCTAATATCTAATATTCAACAGCATTAAAGATTAAGTTGTAACTGCTATGAGAATTTCTCAATGTTCAGTTCTAAGAATCAATATGCCATAGAATTACATGAAAGAGAAGAGGTAAAACTGCTAAAGCTGAAAATTCCCAAGTTGAAAAAAATGCATCTATTTGAACTAAAAACTATTTAAAATGACATGAAAAGAGAAATCCAAGAATTGCAGAAAATTAATGAATCTTTGAGCAAGGAGTACTTAACATACAGTGACAACCTAAAATTATGACTTTCTTCAATCTATTCTAATTTTATTTAACTATGGTATTGGATTTACTATACCTTTCAAACAACTCCACCACCTACTTAAAATCAGTAAAATCACCATAAAAAGTAAGGATACTACTGCTATAATGAATTTTATCCTCATAAGAGGTGTAGGAAATTCAACTATAAGCAAAGAGAATACTATCTGAAAATAGAGGCAGAAAAGTTAAGACAACTGAAGTAAATGAAAAAAGAAAAAGAAAGATATTCCAAAGCAGCCAATATCTCTTTTGTGACTCTTCTGGGAAGATATACGGAAAATAATAATTAGATATCTATGATACAACAGGCACAAGAAATAAAAATAAACCATTATTTAACCTAATAAATATTTGTGAACACAAAGAAAAGTGAAACTGGAGAAAAAGAAGAGGAAAGAAAACTTTCAATGTGGGCCCAGATGTTAAAAGTGATAAATTGCCTAACTTATTTGAAACATGAATAAATAAATATGATTATAGAGCACGTTGCACCTTGTTGGCACGCAACTCTTCCAATATTAATATTAATACTAAAAAAATGTTCTCATATTTTATGTTGTTATTATAGTATTCAATAAGTAACGTCAACTTCTTCAAATAGAATCTGCTTATTTATAATTATTCTTGATTCTTGAACCAAATGCTCAGTCTTCTTGAATAAGATTAAATAAAATTTAGTAATTAAGAATGTTATATGGCCCGTAAGTCAAACGTTCATACTATTTTCTATCATGGGCAAGTTAGGCTTGCCTCTTCTGAGTTTGTCCACCCTTCTCCGTGGAGGCATCTAGTGCGAGATTATTCGCAATATAGTATACACTGCGCGGCTAACATCCATTTTTTATAGTATAAATTAGTAGTTATCAGTATATATAAACTTAGAGCCTAATCTTATAATTTTCGTAAGGATCTTTAAGATCGTCATTATCCTATTGATAATCCCTATTGTATATGTGGAGAGCGAAAATATCTTTAAATGCATATACTATTCTAATATAAGGAATTTACTATTGTAAAGATCGGAAATTATTTAAGGCGTCTCATATTATGCAATAAAGAATATACAAACTCATTTTCAAGGCTTAATTGGAGTATTTAGACTTATAAATCAAAATATTTCACAAGAAAATAATGACAAGAAGACTTAAGATTCTAGAAATGGAGAAAGCAAAAAAGGAAGAAGTTAAAGATGAGTAGAAAGAAGGAATAATTAAAGAAAAATGATGAGATACAAAAAAGAAATTTAAAAACATATACTAGCGTCTATAATTGAAGGAAGAAATTCCTTCAATAAATACGTCAAAAAACTCTTTAAGTTTAAATATAAATTTAATTTAAATTAAGTAAATCCATTCAAGGCAAGTAAGAATAATTATAAATAAATTAATTAATTAACGTGACGTCATCATTAAAAGATTCTTCTAGAATTAATTACTAGTGTTAATTAAAATAATCTCATTAATCTTGTTGTCATATATCCATTAAATAAGCTTCTCCAAATGGGAAATCTTCTTATTAAATTTATTTTCGAATTTCGTAGTAATACTCATTCTTCTAAAATAAACTCCAAATAAGAAATAAAGTTGAAATCTCGTAAGTCTAACCTTCGTACCGTTAGTGAGAACTCTTAAATTAGTTAACTTGAGAAAATATTAGTTTTATAAAGCAATCTAAATTATTTTTCTTATAAGCTATCTTCTTCATATGCTCAAGTAATATCTCTTCACTAATTTCTTTCTAAATCATATCATTTCATAAAATATTTGCAAGAAAATTAATAAAAAAAATGAGAAAAAAAGGAGAAAAAATAATATATGAAAGAAATCTTTAATTTTAATAGTTAAACAGTAAGAAGCTTAGTAATCGACTGTTTATAATTTATTAAATATGAAATTATTAATCTAGTCGTTAAAAAAATGAGAAAAGGATTTTTATAAAGCAAAGATTCTATATCATATTTTATTCAAAAGCTCAACCTTGAATAAAATTAATATTATACAAAAACTATGGAAATTTCTTAAGTCACTTATGACTTAATCCTGTAAATTAAAATTGATATCTTGTAAAATATTTTGTATTTCTATTTAGAGTGTATTAGAATATTTAATTTGAAATACGTTCCTTGAGAGTATGATAAACCTATAGCCTTTATCATTCTGGCTTGAGAAAGTAAGTAATAGTATTTTTTAAACTGGTAATATTTTGAAATTATGTAGAATCTCATTGCTTACACTGAAATTATTATAATGCTCTTAAAGTTAATCTGCTAGAATTTCAAAGAAGAATTTTTAGTAATTATGTTCATTTATAAAGGAGTTATAATTCTACTAAACCATTGCTTCAGCAAATGATAATGAAATGATTAAATCTGGAAAGTAACATTGCAAATAAACATTTTTATGAGTCGTAATATAAGAATGGGTGTCTAATAATTTATAGTCCTCATCATCTTCCATTTTATTTCTTTCTTAATGAAAAACTCAATCTAAGATTTAAGAAAAAAGGTAAAAATTTTCTTAGATATTCTTTATCTAACCTCCAATATTTTTCTTCTTTGTGTCAAAGAGATTTGCTAATAATTTATTATATACTTATCGTTGCTGCTAGCAAAACTAGTCAATTTAATGTGATAGTTTATAATAATCTTCTCATTCTATTTATCCTCTATAAAGTGAAATTTTAATCTTTCTTCTATAAAATTTTCTCTAAATTATAAAAATATAAAGCAAAAAAGAAAAATTTTATATTAAGCATAAATTCTTAAAACTTTAATTTAAAATCTTAAGATAACTAAATCGAGAATAAAAAAAGAAAAATTTAAACATTTTCATGTGTGAATTAAAAGAGTTAAAACATATGGACAAATTATGCAAAAATAAATTAGGTTTTTAAAACTTATAAAATATATTAAAAATTATAAAATTATATTAAATCTTTAAATTAGTTAAATTTACTTATTTATAATTGAAATAATTGCATAGTTTATACTTTATTCCATTTTCCATTCTTGATCTTGTAAATATTCATTTACTTGCTAGAATCAAAAAAATAAACGAATATCTCCGATGAAATTGATTTTGTGCTAACGTAGCCAGACTCATTCATTTTTTCTCCATGCCTGGATATTTCTTTAAAATCAAACATATAAGTCGCATCTAAATTTCCTCCAGAGTTTCATACTAAGCATTCTTGCAAATCTTAAACATAAGTAGCACTACTCGAACTTCTTTATGGAAGTTTGCAAGTTTATAAAACTCATTCGTTATGAACTAAGTTATTTACTCAAATTTTATCAGAAGCATTTGAGTCATATCCACCTAGAGTAATCAACTAGTTATCACTATAACATAAGCCAAAAGTACCTCAAACGGTTTAAAACTACTGAATATTAGACTTTCTTTAGAAGTTATTTTTTAAGTATAAAGTTTCATTAGTTTTTTTATTTCCACATATAAATAAATTGGATTATAGAGCGCGTAGCACTCTCGTTGGTGCGCAGCTCTTTAAATTAATTTTATTTAAGGTCGAAAAATTTTTTATGTCTCTCTATCCTTGTTTTCTCTTCCTGCAGAACGTCCCTGTAATTTTTCCTAACAATGCATGTGATGCAATATGCGATTACGGGCTCATTTCCCTGTTCTATGATGAAGAAAGTTTCCTCCTAGCATTCAGAGTTCTCCAGCTTGTCACATCTTCTTTCTCTTGTCATTGGTTTCTCTTCCTCGATTTATCCTCCGTCCGCGCTCATTTTTTTGTTGCCTTGCTGGGCCTCCAAGCAGCATCCGAAGGAAAGGGCTTTCCACCCTATTTAAATTCTTATATATATAATAAAAATACATTCCTTCTTATCAAAAACAGTTCTATGATATGCCCTCCCAAATCAATCATCTTTTAGCTTGACATGCAATTTTTCAATAAAATATACTTCTTTTCCTGAAATAAGTATTTAAGATGAACTTAGTTATTCAAATTATAGTGAAGAATCCTAAAAAAGTGTAAAATAACTATCTTCTACTTATTCAGATAAATTTTATTTTCTAGGATATAAAATTTTATCTAGCTATGAGGCTTATTAACTTTTTACTCTTCTTAAGAGTTTTTTAAGCTAAATGTTAAATTGGTTTCAAATATATACT
The DNA here is from genome assembly GCA_946699065.1 of Loxodes magnus. Classification (NCBI taxonomy): domain Eukaryota; phylum Ciliophora; class Karyorelictea; order Loxodida; family Loxodidae; genus Loxodes; species Loxodes magnus. The sequence continues at coordinate 190,631 of CAMPDV010000214.1, forward strand.
TCTAAGAGATATAATTGATAGATACTAATCCTTTACTTCTAAACGTATTAAAATCCACCAAGTGATAATCGAAATTAGCCAAGGCTTCTTATTTTAAAACCATAAGAGGTATTTTTGAGAATAAAAATCTTGTTTCGTTAGCTCTTTAGGTTTTACAAAGTTTTCTTAACGACAAGAACTTTAGTAATATAAGTTTGCCTTGAATCCATTTATAAAGAATAAAAATGATGCTAATTTAAGCTAAATAAATAACTAGAATTTGATAAAATTAATCTATTTATAAATTAAATAAAAAATGGAACAAAGCTTCAGAAAGGGTTTCTACACCACCTCCTCGTAGTAGGAGAGGAAACCGTAATCTATCTCTCGATAGTCGTCTTCTTAATAACCCTAACCTTTTTCTTAATAACCTTAATTATCCAAGAAATAAACCAAATACGAGGAACGAAAATAAGTCCTGAAAACAAAACATGGGGAAACATCTACGTCGTAAGAAAAACCTAGGAAGCAACTGAAGTCAGCTCTACATCAGGAGGTTTCTGAATTTAATCCTTCTGGCCAGATGAGGATGGAGTAGCTCATCAAAGTGGTACTTAACCTCAAAAAAGAGGTTAGAAAGCTAAGGAAGGAGAATGAGAAGCTAGCCGAACAAATCCAACATGGATTACAAGAAACCCTAGACTTCAGGATGGCAAATTAGGAGAGGGAATTTTACGCTCTTTGGAATTACTAGCGAGAGTAATTCAGTTAGACGAACTCCTAAGTACAGAGAATTCAAGATTAGAGTCAACAGATCGAAAACATATTAAAAAGCCAGAAAAACCTCCAAAACAAGCAGAATCCACTGGAGTAGAATTTAAATTCCGATAGGATGGAAATAGAAAAGACCTCGAAATTGGAAATGCAACAAGTACCAAAGGTGAGAAAACTGTGTTATTATTGCAAGAGTTCATGACACCTATGAAGACAATGTGCAGCTTTCCAGAAAATCAAGGAGAAATCTTGGAAAAGACAAGTCCAAATATCAATAAGGAGAAAGAAAAATTAAATTTGATGCAGAGAAAATGGGGAAGTATATAGAAAAAAATTGAATCTCGAACCTGAAAAACTTGGAGTAGGAGCAAGAACTAAATAAGATGTGAGAAAAAAGACAAGATGAACAAGATTCAAGGGAATTACGGTTAGACTCAAGTAAGAAAATTCTAACTTTAAAATTTCTTTTAAGCGGTGACTTGATGTCACTGCCAAACAATTTAAATTTAATTTAAATTTAATTTAAATTTATAAATTAAATAATCATTTAAATATAATACTATATTTATTAGTTTTTATACAATAAAGAAATCATTAAAGTAATATATAAAAAAGATATTTAAAAGATAATTGTGAATCTTAAGATAAATTCAACTAAAAAAATTTCTTTTTTTTTCCTTTTTATTTTTAATATTTCTAAGATAAAAATATATAAGTAATGTTTCTAATATTTTTAAAGGAGTTTAATTTAGATTATTTATCTATTGTATAAAATTAAGCTATAATTTAGAGAGATAAATTTTATTTTAGTTTAGCTTAGTAAATAATTTAGAAGTTTAAGAATCCGTTAATTTAATTTTTATAAAACCGTTTATTTCCTATTATTAAAACATTCTTATAATTTAAAAGATGGTGGGAACTGATCAAATCTTTTATTCTTTGGATAAGGTCAAATTTATATCCTATAGTTGAGAAGATTCCTAGTTAGAGTCAATCTCAGCAAATGAGCTAAATCTTTCTGATTATCAACCCACGATAACAACTTGAAATCTATCTATCCTTAATTATGAAACTTCCTGGTTGAAACTTATTGAATAAAGAAAAAGAAATCCGAGTTATGTGTGTAAAGAGAGTGCTATGATTTACTTAGCTAGAAAGTAATTTCTAATCTCTCAAAAGAGAAATTTTAAAAGTTTATAATTAATTAATAAACTTGATATATTTAACAATTAAAATTCACTTAATTACTACAATTTAAAAAGAGAAATTTATAATTATAAAACTAAACTAAAATATAATAAAAGCATTATAATATAATATTATAAAGAATAGAACTATATTAAATTAAATAGCATTTCTTATTTTGTGCAAAGAAAATTAAAATTTTTTATTATTATTTAAGAATAACTATTATATGTTCCTATCTATTTTCATTCACCACCCTTTCTCTATAAATTTTTATAATTTTCTTATAATTTTATTAAGATATAGAGTTTAGGATTACATTGAAACATTTTTCTATTAAGAATCTCGTTTTAGATATATCTTCTTTTTGTTCCTTAGATAAATTAACACTTTATTTTAAAAACTTACATCGATTTTTTTAAATTTAATTATTTTTCTTAAGAATGAATTAAGATATATTATTATTACAATAATTTTCATAAAGTCACTAGCAAGCATATAATGCTTATTTTATTTGTTCTTATTTTAATCTTATAAGTTTAACTTATCTTATACTAAAGTACAAATAAATTTAAGTTTCTTGTGTTAAGTAAACAAAGAGTATTTTAATTAATTATAAACTTTTAAAATTTCTCTTTTGAGAGATTAGAAATTACTTTCTAGCTAAGTAAATCATAGTACTCTCTTTAATCATATAACTCGGATATCTTTCGCTTTATTCAATAAGTTTCAACCAGGAGGTTTCATAATTTAGGATAGATAGACTTCAAATTGCTATCATGGGTTGATAATCAGAAAGATTTAGCTCACTTGCTGAGATTGACTCTAACTAGGAATCTTCTCAACTATAGGATAAAAATTTTACCTTTTCCATAAGACTAGGAGATTTGATCAGAGAATCAATCTTAGTTCCCACCATCTTTCCAACTTTTTTAAATTTATTTAGAAACATTTTTGTACTAATTATGTGTTTTCTTACTGATTTTAATTATACTAGATTCAGATTTATATAATATATTGTAGTAATGTTACACATATATCTTTAGCTATAATTCGTCTATATAAACAACTTTAGATATTACTTTTGTAAGATTATTATATTTATTTTCTTATTTATATACATTTATAAATTTTGGTTTTCCTTAAAATATAATAATGCTTCAAATATTAATTTCTATTTTTTTAATTAATTTAAAATCAGAGTTAAAAGCTAAATTATTTCTATTATTTTCTATCATTTTTTAAGAGCCTTTCATTTTTTATCTTTTTCATTATTTTTCTAAAAAGAAATATTTAGTTAAATCTCTGAATTTTCATTTCTTAATTTACTTGAAATATAAAAAAAGAGACAACTTTTTTAAGTTAATAAAATAGCTGGAAAAAGAAATTAAAATATCAAATAAACAACAGAGGATGTCATAATCATAGACTATTATTAATTAAATGATAATTGCTTAATTTCACAAAATTTAAGAAATTTGTGAATATGAATAAATAAGAAAGGAAAAGATAAATAAAATTGTTTGAAATCTAAATGAAAATATGTAGAAATAAAAGGAAAGAATTCTTTTTATAATAATAATAATGAGATTAAAATGTTCAACAGTGCCAATCTGGACACCGTTTAAAATAAGTTGCTTTATCAGCAACATTTCTCATTTTTCTTGACTTTCCAATGAAATTATCTTCACTAAGGTCTTCTCAGTTTCTTTGATTTCTTGTTTTTATTATTTCAAAAGGTTTTTCACATCATTTTCTTCTGTAAATATCTCCATGCTAGTTACAATAGAGTCTCTAGTATTTTTCTTATTCTTTACGCCAAAATTTTCTCTTGAAATTCTAAAATTTTTAGCAATTCTTGTACAAAAGTCACTTACTCTTACAGTAGTAGCATTTCTTCCTTACTTATCTTATTGGTTTTCGATTTATAACCTCTTTTTATTCTATCTCCATCTAATTTGTCTAATTAGTTATGTTTGTGCTAATATTCTTTTGCTTAATAAACTCCAACTCTTGTTTTTATACGATATTTCCAAGCCTTGCTGTTTCTTATCTATATTCAGTTTAAATGTTCCAATATGCTTGGAGTTCCCTTTCTTAGTTAATAGTTCTAATCTCTAAGTTATCTTATCCAAGAGATAATAAGTTTCTTAGTTCTTAATTTTCCTACTTAAGCACTTTAATCTCTTCCTAGAGATTGGATATTTCAAATACTAACTGTTAAATATTGATTTCCTTTTTAATTATCTTTGGTGGAAGTTCTTTTCCTGTTATTATATTAGATTCCTTTCTTTTTATTACTTTAGGAGGTGTTTAATAATAATAATAATGTAAATTAAATGTTAAGAGTTTTGGAGTTCTTCGGGATTCCAACCGATTTCGCTCCGCCTTTTTTTTAACGTGGATGTATACCACGGCCTTTTTTTTAATGTGGGTGGCTACCACAATGAATTTTCCATGTTACCACTAAATAATTTCTATTTATAAATTCCTGAGTCGGTTATTCAAAGTTTGTTTAACATCCTTCATGTTTTTATTTCTTCTCTTTTTTTCAATTTTTATCATTTTTAACAATTTTTTAATAAGTGATATTTCGACCTACAACATCAACAATTTTTTGTCTATTTTTTTTATTCAACTAAGGCAAAACTAATTTTTCTATTTGTTCTATTCTTTTAATTAAACTTTTATCAACATTTTATTCTATATTTATTTCTTAATCTTTTGCTTAAGAAGGGAGGACTTCAAGACTCATGTTTACCCCTAGCTTGAAATTATTTTAAGACTGAGTATAGAGCTACTGTTCTGTCACAATATTGTTTTATATAAGCTATTTCCTAAGAATTAATAGTTCGTTATTTTGATCCTCAATGTTATTCATAAGCTCTCTAATTCTTTCTCCTTGATTATATGTTTCTTCTTCATATTTAGAAATTAATTTTTTCATCTTTTCCATTTCAATTGAAAGCGAAGTTCTCATTAACTTGTCCAACCATTACTTTGCCTTCTGAAGAGGAGCTTGATAAGTGTTCCATTGATTTTTACTTCTTCTCTAGTTCTTTGTTAGCCCTTCTTCTTGCGTTCCTTGCCTAAATTTTAGATAGTCAAATATTCTATTCCATTTCCATTTTTAAAAGTTCGCTAATATTTTAGGAGGTGTTTATTATAGTTATTAGGTTCTTTATTAGTTTTGTAAGTGAGAAGAAGAAGACTCTTGATACTTTTTTATGCCTGCTTTTTCTCTAGAGCTTTTTTCTCTTCTTTGCTCGAGAAAAAGCTGAGAACAAGATTTTAAAACTCCATTTTTTAAGAATTCTTGCTATTTAAAATATTGAATAGTATATAATTAGAATTATGCCTCATTTAATAAAAGTGAACTTCTTTTTTAGGGATTATTAGTATAACTATGCAAATTAAATAAATATCTAAGCATGGAAATAAGAAATCAATAATTAAATAAAGTAAATTAAATTTAATAGCTATATTATAAAATTAAAAAAATTAAAGTTAGATCCAGTAAAGATATGAGATTAGGTAGAAAAATATTTCCATGAAGCTTTCAAATAAGATTAGAAGATTAAAAATTGAAATACCTCTTAATTTTTCTCGTTTTACTCAATTAAAAATAATAAAAACTTGTTAAGTTTAAATGATAATAAACTATATCGAAATTGGTTAAGTTTTAATTAAAAGAAAAATGTAGATAAAATATCAATTATTAATTTAAATAATTTATTATAATTAATAAGCTAAAAGACATTAAGAAAATTAATAGAAAATTAATTAAAATTTCTTAAATTTAATAACTATAAATTATTCAAGTATTCTTAATAAATTTAAATATAACCATCATTTAAAAAAAATAAATAGGAAACATTTTTATTAAAAGCAATTTAAATAATGTATGAAATTTCTATACAGAATATATCAAGAAAATTAAAATAGTAAATAAATAACTAATAAAAATCCTTTAGAAATATAAAGAAAATAAGTAAGATTTAAGATACTAGAGGGAGATAAAATGCCTTTTAACTATGAAATAATGTTAAATTAATTAATCTAACATTTATGGTTAGATAAAAAATAGTAATAAAAATTTTAATAAATTAAATTGAATAATGCTTTAACCTCTTATTTTATGCAAAAAAACTGAGAGGAATCTGTTTGTAATTTTTAAAAAACAAAGCTTATCTTGAATTTACCTGTATTCTTATGGATTTTTTTATATAGAAATTCCCTTGTGAATAATATAGATACTTTATTTTGACATAATATTCTTGATTTTTATATTCATAAAAACATAAAATAAATAGAGAGGAGTAATCCTCCAACTGACAATGACTTAAGATCTGGTACTAGGAAGTATCCATGGCTGAAGAACAGAACAATAATCTTGGTAGGAGACAAGAAAGAAGGTAAAAACTAAAGAGGCGTCAAAAAATGTTATTGATGAAAGATGCCAGATACTAAGGTCTGTTAGGGAGCATTCTGATCACGCTCTATAGAAAATGAGAATCACAAAGGATGCTAGCACTGTGGAAGACTTCAGAAAATAATTTTTGTTGTTGACTTTATAAATCTTTATTAAAGAGCGGCGCGCCATTGATGTGCTTCGCGTTCTCTGACCTTATTTATTTATTTAAAATTTTTAAATTCTTAGCATTATTTTAGAAGGTGATAGATAGAACCATAGTAGTAACATTTTTTTCTTGTTTATTTTACTATAGTTATTTTAGGTTTTGGGTAGCATGCACAAGATATTGCACTTTGGAATCCTAAATCATTTCCATTTCATATATTTAGGTTTAATTTCGGCTATTATCCTGGAAATTCAATTTTAGATTTTTTTTGTTTTGTCAGTTTTTCCTTAAGATAGTATATCAATATCTGTTTGTCTTGAAATTCAAGCAGTTCTTGGGAAATTAAATCAATCAGTTCTCTTAGCATCACATTTTAATATCTTAGAGCACCTACCGTGTAGTTTTTATTACATCAAAGAGACATCCCAATCTTCATTTTACTCAGCATGATAATATTTTCATTTAAGCTTTGAACTGTCTTATTTTTTTAGTTTTATCAAGTTTTTTATTTCTTAATAGTAATTTTTTAAGTCTATCCAAAAGAGTGATGGCTTTTTTTCTAGCTTTCGATAAAGAGTCAATAAGTGAGAATTTTGCTTTCTTCTTTTTATTTCCTCCTTTAGAGCCATAAAACATTTTTAATGACCTGCTATTAATCAGTTAAGAATTTGAATTAATAATAAAAAATTTTTATAACTGTAAAAATTAATCAGTGAACAAGAGTAAAAAATTGAATGGCTGCAAATAGAGAAAATAAAGCTGGCGGACTAAAATCAAAAGAGAAAGATGATAGTTTTCATTTCATTAAAAAATATTCTAAAAGATCAAATTTTTATGCTATTAAATACTAGAGCAGTTATTTAGAAAAATTCGCTACTCTCAGGAAAGCTGTTAAGATCTAGAAAAAAAGTAAATATTACTTTTTTCATAATTTAGAAACGAATGATGTATCTTTAATCAAAGTGAAATATGATTAGATAAATAATATATAATTATACGATGTTTTGGTATAAATTTTTTTATAAAATACTAAAAGGAGTTCCATTTTTTGTAAAGATATTATATATAATCCAAACATGAAATTCGAAAGATTAAATAAAATTTAGTTAATCATTAAAATAACTGTTCGCCTTCCAGCTTAATTGAAGTTTTAAATGTATAAAATCTACGCTCCTACATGTTCTGTCCTTGCATTGCACTTTTCCTTGATTTCTTTCTTTTATATAATCTGAGTTGAGAATTTTTTTCCAGATTTTCCCATTTCCCGATGGGAAGAATTCCGTCACTCGCTACTTCAGTTGCTATTAGTTAAAATTTCTCCAGATATTTTTCTTATTTTTTTCTATTGGGGACATTTCCGTCATAAATGTCAAGTGCAGTTGCAAATGTAACATTTTTTCTTTCTCTAGAAAATGTTTTTTCTTGTTTCTCTATTTCCATTGTAGTTCCTTATGAAGACTTCTAAAGGTTTTCTTCTATTAATTTGAGTCTTAAATCTAATTTTACTCAGTTTTTCTCGCCTTGCCCTTGCATTACTCAAATATCATTCTCTAAACTTGCAATTTGTTCATAAACTCCAACTTTAGCTATTCGGTCTATCATATGAACTTCATCATCATCTTTATGATTTATAAAATCCTGACTTAATACAAACATCTCTTCCTTCTGGAGTTTAATTCCTCTTCAAGTTTTTTTATGTTTCTAATAAGTTGATAAATCAGCTGTTTCATTTACTAAGAGTTCATTTATTCTATTTCAGTATTGTCTAAATGAAAGGCAATAGGATATTTATTGAATTATCATACTTTACCTTCTTCGTTTATTTTATTTTTTTTTCAATTCAGTTGAGTGGTCTCTTTTTTCAGTTTTCAATGGAGGTGTTGAGAGCTGTTAACTTTTCTGATCTGAATTTTTATCTCAGTTACTACTTGTCCTTTGATGGAAGAGATTAGTTTTATTTTAATTTGTAGGAGTTAGTATTTTTTATAAGTTCTTGTAATCTATTAGATAGTTCTGTGCGCAGCTATTTAATAAAGATTTGAAAGTTAAAAAAATTTTACTAAAGTCTTCTACAGAGCTAGCATTCCCTTGCTAGTTTTGTCATCTATAGGACCGCCATCGAAATTCTAATCTAATAGATCTTATTATCTGGCATCTTTCGTCATTAATGCTACTTGATGCTTCTTCGGTCTTGTCTTCTCTTCTCTTCTCATGGCTGGTTCTTCGCCTATGGGTACTTCCTGGTACAAGAGTTTAAGTCCGTATCAGTTGCAGGATTGCTTCTCCCTATATATTTAAATAGTAAACATTTTTAAGTATTCATCTAATTTCCCTTTATATTTGATATTCATTCTTTTTACCTTCGTAATTATTATCCTCTGCTATAAATTTGATGACAATGTTTTCACTTTTTACTATAAACATAAATAAAGTCAAAAAATATGCTTATCTTTAATCTTTAAAATTTATATAATATTATCTTTTATAAACATGCACAATATCATTTTTAATTATAGCCAGAGAAATTAAATAGAATATTAGCTTTATAGATTAATCTAAAATGTATTAGATTTAATAAGATAGTTATTTATATAAATTGTTTATATAAATAGTAAGGCGGTTTTAGCGCAGTCGGTAGCGCGTCAGTCTCATAATCTGAAGGTCGTGAGTTCGATCCTCACAAACCGCATTTTTATATAATGTGGATATAAGAGTGTATTATAATATTCTATAGAGTATTTTTATAAAGTTAAAAAGGAAAATAGTAATATATAAATAGAAGTATTTAATTAAAAGACAGTTTGTCCGAGTCGATTAAGGAGATAGATTTAAGATCTGTTGCACATTAGTGCGCGTGGGTTCGAATCCTACAGCTGCCATTTTAAAAGAGAAGAAATGTTTTTCTATATATAAAGATTAGCAAATAATAAATATAAGAAGAAATGCCTCATGGTGTAACGGTTAGCACTTTGGACTTTAAATCCAGCAATCCGAGTTCGATTCTCGGTGAGGCAACTTTTTTCACAAAATTAAAAAATGTAAGAAATATATAAAAGAACTATTAGAAATTAAAATAATCATTTAATGAAATAACTTATAGACTCTTTTAATTATTATACAATTTATTTTACTTTTCAAACAATAAGAAGATAAAGTTTTAATTATCTTTTCAGTTACATTTCAAAAAAGCTTATCTATTATATTGATAAATATCTTTATTAGCAATTTTATTAATCAAATAATTATTATTTAAATTATGGATGCAAGCTAATATGGGGAGGGATTATTGGTAGTCTGGTGTAGTGTATACTGGATTGCGAGTAATTTCGCAATAGATGCCACTTTAGATAAGGGATAAAGGCTCGGAAGAGACACATCTAACTTACCTTAAAGTTCTTGCTAGCAGTATGAAGGTTTGACTGATGGGTCTTTTAATATCCTTAATATCTGGTCCTTATTTGGTTCTTATTTGGTTCTTATTTAAAAATGTAGCACTTGCATCAAGAAACGAGAATAATTTTTAATAAGGAGATTCCTTATTCATTGAAACTGATATGATTCATTGGATGACTAGATTAAGACATAATAATTTAGGAGAAAACTTATATTAGCATTAACATTTAATTCGTGACAAACCAATTAACGGAAATGTCATATTAATTAATTGTTTTGTTTATTTACAAACTTAACTAATAAATTATAGTGCAGAGAAATACAAACTAAATTATTAGTTTAAATTTATGAAAATGATTTGATATTTTAACTCTTTTATAGCACTTTGTTTCTTGTTTCATTCTATTTTAAACTGTTGCATATTTTCCTTAGGAAAATACTTATTATTTAGTAAAACTATTTGCTTCTACTAAAATAGATTAAATTTTTTTTAGACTTCTATATAACACTTTATTGTATGCTTTAGTAAATTTTTTGGCTTTATTCAAACTAAATAGAAGTTTTTTTAAGTATATATATAAACTATTTTCACAACAATAAAAACAATTCAAATCCTTTGCAATTCCATTTATTTATATCATAAAGCAGGAGGATAATATAATGTTTCTTTATAAAAAACCTTATAATTTGACTATCTTCTGCTAATTTTTAGTAGTTCATTTAACTTTTGTACTTAAATAAAAGAATTATAACTATTTTTATTTTCTAGATTTAATTAAAATTATGTTTTAAAGCTTTTGGCATTATAAAGGTTTCTAAAAATTATAATATAAAAGGATAAATTATGATTGATTATATTGCTATCTAGAAAAATATTTTGATCTTTTACTTATACTTTATTAAATAAGCATCTAAGATATGCTAAAATAGATTAATTATACTCATACGAAGTTAAACAATAGTATAAATGAGAAGTTATCAGTATATATATAAACCTAGAACCTAATTTTATAATTTTCGTAAGGATCTTTAAGATCGTTATTATCCTATTGATAATACCTGCTGTATGTGTGGAGAGTATAAAACTTTGGAAAATATCTTTAAATATATATACTATTCTAATATAAGGAATTGATTATCGAAATGATCGGGAATTATGATTTAAGGCGTCTCATACTATACTATAAAGAATATATAAACTCATTTTCAAGGCTTAATTGGAGTATTTAGAATTATATATCAAAATATTCACAAGAAACTAATGACAAAAAGAATTGAGATTTTAGAAATGGAGAAAGCAAAAAAGGGATAAACTAAAGATGAATAGAAAAAGAACTAATTAAAGAAAAATTATGAGATCAAGACAAGATTAAAAAATAATTTAAAAACATTTACTAGCTTCTATAATTGAAAGAAGCAATTCTTACAATTAAAGATGTCAAAAAACTCTTTTAGTTTAAATTTAAATTTTAATATCTTATCTATCTACTTATTATTTGTTTTTCCAAAAGATATTTTTGATACATTTATTAAGTTGTAGCGGCAAAAATTCGTTTTCTTTTGATAAGTATATTTCTCAACTTTTAAGCCTCATAGTGTATCGTTAAGCACTTTAGACTTTAAATCCAAATATCCTATTTCAAACTCGATGAGTCCAATTTTTTGAAATAAAAGATAAGAGTGTAAAAGATTGATAGAAAGGTTTTTGAATCTTCTTATTAAATTTATTTGACTTTTTTACAAATTTTTTATTAATTTTTTTCCATGTTATATGTTTCACAAATATACTTTCTCTTTTTTTATTCTTCCGATTATTTTTATAAATTCTTCCATAAGATTCGATTAATTTTTTTATTTTTATATATTTTAGTTACATAAAATTAAAGATTAAATCTTTTTTAAAAGCATGAAAGCATTACTTTATTGAAGTTTTTTATTTATTTTTATCTATCTTTTTTTATAATGAAAACAGATTAAAGTTTATTGTTATAATTTAATTTAAATAAGGTTGAAAGCCCTCTCCTTCGGATGCTACTTGGAGGCCTAGCAAGGCAACAAAAAAATGAGCGCGGACGGAGGATAAATCGAGGAAGAGAAACCAATGACAAGAGAAAGAAGATGTGACAAGCTGGAGAACTCTGAATGCCAGGAGGAAACTTTCTTCATCATAGAACGGGGAAATGCGCCCGTGATCGCATATTGCATCACATGCATTGCTAGGAAAAATTACAGGGACGTTCTGCAGGAAGAGAAAACAAGGATAGAGAGACATAAAAAATTTTTCGACCTTAAATAAAATTAATTTAAAGAGCTGCGCACCAATGAGAGTGCTACGCGCTCTATAATCGAATTTATTTATTTATTTAATTTCTTTCTAAAAAATTATGGAAAGCATATATCTCTTCGTATCCTTTTTGTAATAATTTTTTTTAAATTAAATTAAATTTTTTTTAAATTCTACTTCAAAAATAATGTATTTTTAGTTACTCTATATTTTTAATTACGTGAAGATTATAAGTTAGTTTCTTATTTTTTCATTTATTACTCTATAGTCATTTAATGTATCTCAATTAGAAATCTTTAAAATTTTAATCTTTTATGCTTGTCTCTTTCAAAGCATTTTAATGCTTTATTTATATTAATAATTATTCAAAAATTACATTTTTTGCATTTTTTTTAATTTTAATTAATTTTTTGTTTTCTTTTAATAAATTTTAAAGATTTAAGTTCTGATTTTAGATTGATAATTTTTAAATATTTTATTAAAGTATAAACATGTTTTTGCATTAAGTTGAATTATGTTAATTTATTATTTTTATTAAATATTAAAAATATATAGAAAATTTGTTTTTCTTTTTGAGTTAGTTTTCTTTATAAGTAGTATAAATACTCTCATTAAATAACTTAATATAATAAGAAGTCCTTTATACTTAAATGCTATTAATTTTTCATATTTAAAGGCATACTTATATAGAAAAACTTGGCTTTTTATCAAAATGTATCTAATTTATTGTAGAATAGTAAGATCATTTTAATAAAAATTTTTATTAATACTTTTTTATACTTATATATTAGGTTTGGATAGATAATGTCTAGCTTTTATTCAAAATTACATATATTAATAATAAATAAATTTTATTAAAGAGCGCGATGCACCTCGTTGGTACACAGCTCTTTCAATACTAATTTATTGCTAAAAAATGTTTCTCATATTTTACGTGCTTATTCTTACCTTCCAATTAATTGCATCTGCTTCTATAAATGGAGAATCTACTTATTTATAATTATTCTTTATTCTTGAACCAAATGCTCCAGTTTTCTTGAATAAGATTTAAAAAAATTATTAATAAGAATACAAAGATGGCCCACCATTCAAGCGTTCATATTGTTAGCAAGAACCCTTGGGTAAGCTAGAGGCGTCTCTTCCAATGTAACATCTAGTGTGATATTACTTGCAATGCAGTATACACTACATCAGATTACCTAATAATTCTTCCGATCACGACCAACAAGCATAAATTATATAATTAATAATATAGATAGAAATATGAAATTATATTTTAAGAATTGTAAAAATAAGATAATTAAATTGATATTTCCATTATTAGGCTTATAACTAATAAGTTTATAAATTGTTTTATGAGATGATAGGATTAATAAATGCGATCATATGATCATTGCAGTCTTCTTCAGAGCTCATTTCTTCTATTATATAAAAATTTGCTCAAATTTAACCTTTCTTAACCACAGGAATCTTGTTCCAATCTCATTATGGCCAAACATTGATTTTGCTCTTCTTTTTTGAGCATTTACTATATCTAGTAATTTATCTCCACTGTATATCTTTTTCTTGTAGATATTTCCTTCTTAAGAGCAATATGATTTAGTCATATTATTTCATATGTTTTAGGTATTTATTTCTTGTTTCTTCTAAAAATATGTCCAATCTACTAGCAGTAGAAGCATCTTGTTTTATAATTCTTTGAATTATGATCTATTTTTAGATATTTTTGACATTTTTAATTTTTATAATTTTTTTCCGATTCAAAGACTTTTGCAATATGTTTTTTAATTACATAGATTCGTTATTAGGATTGTGATGGGAAATGAGTTATACATAATTGTTCAGCTTATTAATTTCTTCTATTTTTTACTTCGTTTTTTAAAGTTAAAAAGCTTTGCTAAAGCCATAGTAGTCAGCCATCTGACCTATTCTATTTGTTTCCCTCCATTAGTTCGTCATGAATTCCTATTAGGCTTAGTTAGGTGGTATAACACTTCATTAGTGCATCATCCTTTAATATTCTGAATAGTTTTAGCCTTGCATGTAACATTCCTAATTATTTATCCAAGGATTAAGATTTGAATTAAAGAATTTATTTTATAAATTTTTCCGCTTTATGTTGGATATATCCTAAATAGTTTTTTAAAAATATCTTATTTATTCTTTCTTTAAATTTCGCTTAGTTAGTAACAGAATTTTCATTTGTGTTATTTATTGCACACGTATTATTATATTCTTCTTTTAAACTATTACTCCTGTAACACTTATTTAATTTAAATTTACTACTTATTTTAAATAAACATTTACTGTTTACTTTAATTTGAGGCTTCATTCTCTATTTCCATAGGATCTGATTAATTCTGTTACAATCCTGCCATGTCATTGGACCTCCAGCAAGTATTAAAGATTACGAGTATTCTAAAATTATATCAGTATTGAACATTTTTTTCAGTACTGAATAATTATACCAGTATTGAACAAGGTTTATCAGTATCTGATAATTTTATCAGTAGCAAACATTCTTGTCAGTATGAAACATTTTTTAAAGAGCTGCACACCAACGAGAGTGCTACGCGCTCTATAATAAAATTTATTTATTTATAAATAAATTCTTAATATCTTAATTCTATTCCTTAAATATCTTATCTTTAACTTAAGTCTTAATTCACTAATAATTCTTATCGATATACTTGAAACTTATCATCCTGATATTACTACTAATACAGTTTAAAACCTAAAAGGAAAATTTAAATAATAAGAAAAATATTAATTTATTATATTAAAGGCAAACTTTATATGCATTTTAGTATTTATTTAGTATACATTTCCATACTATCTATAATTTATTAATGCTATTAAGTTGAGAGATAAATTAAGATGTATCTGGTTTATGAAAGAGGCAATTAAAAGAAAATTTTTTATATTATTTTAAGATTTTTAAGGAAATTGAGTATATAAACTAAATTCATAGCGAAGAAATTAAAACATCACTGAAGCTAATAAATTGTAAAATATATGAAATATAAACTTTAATCTTACTTATGATGAAAATACTAGCTAAATTGAAAATTAATTTTAGTTTTTAAAATTAGTGATAATTAAAAGAATGGTGGTAGTAAGATTTTAACTGTCTGATTATACCTCAAATCTTTAGGAAGGTCCTGATAGAATTCAAGGTCTCGAAGGGAATGCATCTGGAGATTATCTGGTTTTGATAAGAGCTGAAATCTATGATCATGGAATATGAATTCATTACACATTGTTGTCACTTTTTGCAGAAAATTATCAGCAGAATAGTCCTTTATGTTTATCAAGAGGCAGCTCAAGAGAATGCACGGAGAGAGTTAGGATATCCTCAAACTTTAAAAGTTAATAATTAATTAATCAATTTTAAAATAAATAATTTATTTATTTGTTTTAATTTCAAAATTATATTAAATAAAAAGTCAAAGTTTTTCAGATCTCCTAGATTTCTTCTTTCTCCTTAAAAAAATTCTAATTATTTAAGCTAAAATCTTGTTCGTAAATTTATCCTTCATTTTCGATAATTCCAAAATTTTTTTCTTTTAAATTGTTAAAAATATTAGTACTCTGGTCTGGATTATTTTCAATTTATTAAATTTGCTCATTTATTGAAAAATCTTCTGTCTATCTATGGCAATTTATTTCATCTTCGATTTTTTAAATTCTAATTTGAGAATTTTAGGAATGTACATTATGTTCAGATAAAGACTCTGAAAACAAAAACTAATTCCATTCGTTATTCGCTACAACGTGCTAAAGATAAAGTTTAAGTGAAAAATTGCTTGAATCAAATAAAAAATCTTCACCCATTAGTTATTTTACAGCTAGGAATTTTCTGAAATTTAGGAAAATAAGTTAGTTCTATGTGTATTATCATAGCAAATTTTCATTCTTTTTACACTAAAATGTTCATCTGAATAAATAGGTTTCATCTAACTCAAAGATAGTAATCATAGACTTATGTTTTCGTTACATCATGTAACCTATTAAACTAGTTAAAACGCATCCTAAACCAAAAGAAAGCATAAAGAATTTTTAGTCTATATCTCATAATACCATTTATATTCTAAAAATTTATACAATTGCATGGTTTATGTTAAAGGATAGAACTATCAAGATCCAATAATTTAACTTTTAATAAGAGCAAGGAAAAGCTTTATAAGTATAAAAGAACCAAATTATCAATATTAATAAATATAGGATTGAATGGGCTGTTTTGCTTTACTACTTTACTAGTAAATTCATTAATATCAACACCATAAAAAGAACTCTCTACATCACTAAATAACTTTTCTTATACTTTATTTTCATTAAAAATCCATAAAGTTCTTGCCACATCAGGATTGTTCTAGTTCCTAATATAGTATAGAAAATGAAGCAAATAGAACATAAAAGTACAAAAAAAAGATGAACTCCTTATCAACATTTCCAGTTACAATCTTTGTAGTGAAAAGATT
Organism: Loxodes magnus; assembly: GCA_946699065.1. Lineage (NCBI taxonomy): Eukaryota > Ciliophora > Karyorelictea > Loxodida > Loxodidae > Loxodes > Loxodes magnus. The sequence goes on from CAMPDV010000214.1 coordinate 207,307, forward strand.
CTGAAAATTCTATGGTTCCATTATGATTTCAATCTACTCCATCAACACAAATAAATAAATCCATAAAATTTCAGTTCAAAGGAAGGAAAAAACTGTATGCTAAAAAAGGACCAAAATAATATGAAAAGCTTCCTATTAAATAAAGTAATGTATGTTTAGAAAACTCCAACTTTAATAGAATGGATAGTAAATTTACGAACCAAATAATAGCAATAGTACAAGTTACTATTTGATTAGAATATTACTTGTTATAAGACTTTCCAAAGATGTTTATAAAATCTATTTTAGCACAGCTTGAGATAAATTCTGCAAAATATCCATAACCAGAAATATCAGGTCCAACTGAGACTATTTAAAAAAAATATAGAATTATATGTAGCATATAAATAAAATCCCAAGTTGACATTACAAACACTCTCTATAATCTATCGAATTTATAATTACTTTTTCTTTTAATTTCTCATATTGAAATTATTACTAGTCCAAGCAACATAGAGGCTAAAACTACTATTTTTACTATTTACCCATTCTTGAATTCTTACTTCTCTCTTTCTTTAAATGGACAGGATAATTATCAACTGTCACTGAAAGCTCCGCTACTTCCATCTCCTCACATAAAAGGAGAAGAAAAATTAAAAATAACGTCACAAAATTTGCAATAAACTCCTATTTTTTAAATTGTTCAATTTCCTTGATCATCTTTACGATAGTTAAAAATATTTCAAGGCATAAAGTCTCTGTCATTAGAGTTTTATTTTATAAATATTTTTCCTGTTGTTCCAATAAACTTAACGCTTCTAACTGCCTTCATTATATTTTCTATATTAGAATAATTTTATCCTGATTAAATTAAACTTTATACAGCATAAGCTGCTAGCAAGACACTATCAAACTCAGTAAACATTAAGCTACTTCCTGTTTAAGCATTATATTATTATTATATTTAATTAGCTATCGTTTATCCAAACTCTCCAATTCATCCAGCTGTATCAAATTGAATTGCTCCCTTAATAACTGTTTATACTTTGCTCATCTCATTTCCACTTTACAAAAATTGCTCGTTTAGTCAACTGAAGGCCAAGAACTCAAAATCTCCTTCTCTTGCTCCTAAAGCGTAAAAATATTTTATCATGGATTTAGTTTCTTCAGCATATACAGCTATTAATACTATTCTTGTCTTTTTATATATGTCTTTAACAATTCTTTCCTATGATTAATTGAAGGTTTATGCTTTTATATTGCTTACTTTTCTTTATTCATTTACTATGTTTATTTAAAAATGACTTGCTTCTTTTATAAAGTACTCGTAAATACCTTCTGATCAAGCGTTGTCTTGATAAATAAACCCTACATTCTTTCATTTTTGCATTTGACATATTCATACTACCAAGACTGACAAGAAGGAATCAGGACAAATAGTGCGAGCAAAATAAGGAAATCTTTTAATATCAGATAATCCAGCAGCAGTGTTAGCACCAGAGAGACTGACTATTGTAAAATTTTATTACTCAAAGAATTGATAAAGATCTATTGTGTTAGAACTCGTTCCCGGCATAAAATGAATAAGACCATAGTTGTTCTTCTTCTCACTTCATTCTTTGTACACATAATCATAATCAAAATACTCTGCGCCTGTATAAATGCTAGTTGACTTTAATTAATAGTAAGGAAAAATATTACTTAAGGTATTTATATACTATACTGCATATAATCGAGCAATATACAAGTAAATTATCCATTAAACTGTGACTCCATCAGGATTTTTTTCATCTAAAACCATGCTTATTGGAATTTAAGTTAAATTATTATCAGGAGGTGTAGTAGTTCCATCAGGCCAAACTATTTACTCGTTATAAGATATTTAACCAAGACTAACAGTTCCAACCACTTTAACTTAACTTTCTTTTATATTAAAAATTTAAAACTAAAGGGTTTAACTGGAAAATAGGTCTTTGATTATGCGATCTACTTAAATATTATTTATAGAATTAACTTCTTTTAAAGATTCGAAAATTTATTATAAAACTAGATCTACACAAGTAACTTAGTATTCCACTACATTTCTTATTTCTCTTTTTCCAAAGTTCAAACCTATGAAGCCATTCAAGTCATATTTGTCTACTAGATCTCATATCAGCCATGAGTTTTAAATGCTCATAATAAATGCCTTGATAGTTATTTTTTTCTAAAACAGATACTAAAGGAAAGTTTCAAAGTTATAATTAATAGTGCTGTAAAATTTAGTTATTCCCTTTTATTAAATTTCCTCTTAAATTATTTAGAACTGAAGGTTCTAGTTTGAGAAATCTGGGATTGATCATTAATATTCCATATTTTTAAGCTTTTGCTGTATGATTAGAGGTTCATTTTAGGAAAATTAATCAGCAAAATATCCCATAGATTTTCATTTAAATTGGTCTAAAAAATATGACACTACTTAGGCAATAGAATCAGTAGAAGGTAAAATAAAATGAGTAAATTAGTTTCATTTCATTTTCTAAGTGGTTTATTCTTTAGCTACTAAATGAATAATTTTGTTTTAGTTGGAAAAAATAGAAACTAAATAGGTAATTTGATAACTTGAAGTGACGTCTATAATAATATCCAAATTTTTCTTTTCTCATTCTTAAGTAAAGTTTCAGTTCTGACTTTTCATAAGGAAATTTTTCTCGATTTTCTAATACTAGATTTAAAACTGGTAATTAGTACTCTATAAGCTTTAGTTAAATAATCGAGCTAAATTACTTTCAAGCTGCTTATTGTAGTTTTCCAAGTATTGGGTTTGAATAGGGTCATATAAATAAAGGATTTTAGAACCTTGTAGTTCAAGTAAGAAATAAAATATAAAGCAAACTAAATATTTAGCTGCCATTTAATTTTAAGAGTGAAATTTAAAATAAAAAATCTTTAAGTATTAATAGCTAAGTCCTAGTTAAAGATGAATGCTATATTCACTATTTTAGTTTCTTAGTAAATTTAATTAAGCAATTTAATTGTTATAAAATCAAAGAGTATCTTAAAATTAATAAATGTATTATCAATATACATAGGTTTTTATAAATTTTTCTAGGCAATAAATTATAATAACTTGATAAACTTTAGTATTTACTATTTATTTTTTTAAAAGTTGTATATATCTAAAAGGAAAGTCTAGCTATGAAAATTATTTAGAGCAATTAACTTTATAAACTATAATGCTTTGATATAGAATTTTTATTCATATGTCTTAACTTTATTACAGTAGCTTTTATTATTATTAGCTTTAACCTTGAAAATAAAAGGAGAAATATGAAGTTGATTTATATATTTTGAGTAAAAAAGAAGTTGAAGTTATCCTTTATATGCCTACTTATTTAGATTAATAAGCAAATGCTTATTTAATTTATTTGAAAGTTAAATTTGATGTATTATACTTTCTAACTTTATAAGAAATTAAGATATATAATCTAGTTTATTTTTGCTGTTGTAATAAATCACTTTAGAGTGTCAGAGCTATAATTCTTTTATTTAAGATAAACTTCTAACGTCATGAATTTGGTAGTTTTGCTTATAAAGTAATATTATTTTCTTAGTCTAATAAATGAAAAATTCTAAAGTATATGTATTCAAAATATTTTCCCATCATTTTAGTAAGTTATATATAAATATAAAATCATATATTAAAGACTTGCAATCATTTCCTAATAGACAGATAGTCAAGCTATACTACATTTTATATCAATAATAATTTGGAAACTATTTTTTCTTTTTTTCTTCGAATGAGTGTAAGTATAAAAATTTAATATATCTTTTTAGAAATTTCGCTCGAGTTAAAAACTTCTTTCCTACCCAAATTAAGCTTTATGGATGTTTTGGCTTCTGAAATATTTTTAATTTAAAATAAAAATAAAAGTATTAAATAGGGATTATTTAACTCCAACTTCATATCGGATATTTATTAACAGTTTTTTCATATAATAACTATTTATTTCAGAACATATCTTTTAGTAAGTATATTTAATATAGGCATATTTAAAATTCTTTCTTAATTTTAACTAAAGAAAAAAAATTAAAAAGAGATATTAAAAAATAAATGAAGGTATTTATAAACTAACTATCAACTAGAAGTTTTTCCATATATAAAATAAAAATATCTCAAGCTTTTTAATACTTAAAATATAAAAATAGTTTTAATAGATTACTCTCTTTAATTTTCATATTTAGTAGCTATCATTAAAAATACTTAAATTTAATATATCCTCAGAGTCTTTAATTTGATACTTTCAATCATTAAGTAAAATTACATTAAAAATTTTATTTATCCAGAACTTTGTTTAAATTATTTATAGAAAAGCTTTCTGATTTCATTTCAATTAGTTAGTTAAAGAATAAGAGAATTTTATAAAGGATGTTTAATTTATAAGGCTATATAAAATGAGGCTATAGATCATATAATGGTATTGATTATAAATTTAACTGCCATATGATAAATTTTACATTTATCGTTTATTAAGATTATTCTAAATTATTCTATTTTATTATTTCTCATTTCTATAAAATAATCTTTAACATACTAATATATGGATATCTGATTTTATGAGATCTACTAGATTGGATTGTTAATATTGCTTAATATAATAATAAAAGTCAGAGTCTGTGATGTAGCCTCCTTCTTTTTTCTGATTATTTTATAGAAGAGATAGTAAGAAAAATAAATATGCCTGCTAATTATAAAAATAAAGTAGCTTAGATTTAAAAAACAAGTAGTTGAGTATAAAAATGAATCTATTCAAATAATCATATCTTAAGCAGAATCAATAAGTATAGAATATCCCTTAAGGTAGTTTGCTTACCTTTATAACTTAATTGTAGATAAAATTTTCAATTTTATAGAAATAAAAGATTTATTTCTAAAGATTTGCTTCTTAAATTTAAAAATTTTAATAGCTTAATAACGCATAATATAAAATAAAGAGAAATTGTATAAGAGGATATTGATTAGCGTTTAACTATCGATTCTTATTAAGACACTGAAAAATAAGAAAAATTTTCGCTAATAAATAGAAATTTTGTTCTCAAAAGAATTTATTATTCAATAACTGAGCCATTGGTTATTGATTATATAGAAAGGACTTAATTTAAGAACGTAATTCAAATTTAAATAATCAGATAGAAAGATGAATATGAATTTAGATTGCATAAACTCAGACTACAAAAGAAAAATAAAAGCATCTGAAATAAATATAAGACAAGAATTAGTCAATAATAAAGAAAAATACAAATAAACATAAAAATGAAAAATTAACCTACCTAGTACTTAAAAAAAGAGGATTTAGTGAAAAAACAGGATAAAATGGAATAGAGAAAATAAATTCCAAGAAAGAGAAAAAACTTTAATGAAAGAAATATTTAATTTAGTCATTATTAAAAGGATTTTGAAAGTCAAAGCTAAAATATTTAAAATATAGCAAACTTGGGGTAAACCTTAGTGATTTGTTACATAGATTAAATCAATATATAAAAATAAATCTTCTAAAAATCATAGGACATATATTATATTATATTATAAGTATTTTAAAAACTAAATTTAATAACGAAATTTAAATGCAAAGGGATCAGATGGAAAATAGAAGAAAGCTTTTAGATTACATAAACTTAAATTATGAAAGAGAAATTTAAAGTTTCTAAGTCAACAAAAGTGAAAAAATAAATCAATAAAAATAATTTTTTAGAATCAAGAGATAGAATATTTAGTTATTATTTTATCTTATAAATGTAATTTTAAGAGTTACTTAATTAAAGAATATCATCAACCAAATATAATAAATAAACTCTTTAAATGGCTTGATTTTTGTATAAAATGCTTGTATATCATTAATAGCAAAGAAACTTCAATTAAATAAAGTTAAAAATGTTTATATTCAAATCCAAAATAAAAATACAAACTAAAAGAAACTAAATAATTCTTAATAAATATTATCAAACTTTCGACTTAGATGATCTGTAGATATTAAGTAGCATTAGTAAAAGTGATGCCAAATTTTAATTATTTATACCAATCTTTATTATATGTTTACACTTTCTAACTTAAATAGGAAAGCTGAAAGTTATTATAACGCGGTTTTAGCGCAGTCGGTAGCGCGTCAGTCTCATAATCTGAAGGTCGTGAGTTCGATCCTCACAAACCGCATTTTTTATTTTAAATGATTAATAAATAAATTATTGATACAGCATCTGAATGAGATAAGTAAAAAGTATTTAACTTTTTATTTAGATAAAGTATAAAATTAATTGTTTTAAACATATATAAATAAATAGATATTTAAATTATTAGAATAAATTAGGAAAGCAAACTTAATATCTATTATACATTTATTATATCAGGTTTTCATTATATTTTATTGGATGTTTTAATACTATTTAAGTTAAGATTCTATATAATAAAATAAGAAGAAATGCCTCATGGTGTAACGGTTAGCACTTTGGACTTTAAATCCAGCAATCCGAGTTCGATTCTCGGTGAGGCAACTTTTTAAATGGGATTTGAATTTAAGAATTAATTTTAGGAATAATATTAAATAAATTTGATTATAGAGCTCGTAGCACTCTCGTTGGTGCGCAGCTCTTTAAAAAAAAATGTTTCATACTGACAAGAATGTTTGTTACTGATAAAATTATCAGATACTGGTAGACCTTGTTCAATACTGGTATAATTATTCATTACTGATAAAAATGTTCAATACTGATATAATTTAAGAATACTCGTAATCTTTAATGCCTGATGGAGGTTCAAGGACATGGCGGGGTTGCGTCTCATTGCATCACCAAAGCAGAGGAAGACATAAAATCATATATGGGTACTTAAATTCCCCACCTCTGATGAAGCTCGAAAAAATAATTTCCTATTATTTCCAGAATTAAAAACTAAAGTAATCAAGTACCGAAGGTTGAATTAGCAAATGTCTCGAGACCAAGCCAAAGCAGAGGAAGACTTAAAATTGATTATGGGTACTTAACTTCCCCAACCTCTGATGAAGATGTCCCTTGTTGTTCACCTTCGAACAACTATATGATAATTAATAATATTAATAATATTCAATAAAATATTTTAATTTCTAAAGCTTTGTTACTGGTTTATATTTATATAGTTTAATAATAAGTTATTTAAGTGATTTTCCAACTCATAATCTTTTAATTGTTTATATTATTTTAAATTTAAATTTTATTTCATATATTTAAATAAATTTATTGAATTATTATTTATTTTAATTAATTTTAAATTTTAAAATTATTTTAATTCCATTTCCTTATCTTAATTATTCTTTAATTTATTTTTTTATTTCATTAAAGCTTATTTTTTTATTTCAAATTTAATTTATCTTTTAATTTTAATTCTTTTTATTTAAATTTCTAAATAAATTTTGTACATACTGCTCATTAAATAGCTTTATTTTAATATAGTTTTGTAGTTTTTGTAAATGCTTTTTTTGTTTAAAATATAAATATCTAATTCTATACTTTTGATATGTCATGATATTATAAATTAATTTAAATTTGTATATATAAAGGTTAAGATTTTCTTTGAATGAAATAGCGATTTTGAGTTATTTTAATAATATTAGATACTATAATTATTCTCTAATGATTACTTAATTTTTTCTATTTTTAGATTAATTTTTATAATTTATTTTTCTTATTTTAGGTTTGTTTAAATTTCTTAATAAGAACATAACTTAAAATTATGCTTAATTATCTAAATAGCTAGATCTAATAGTTAATTTAAGGATATCTTTTAATTAAATTTAATTTTCTGCTAATTTATCAAAAAATAAAAGTTATATTAATTTAAATTTTATTTAGGTAGATTAGCATAAATAGTAATTATACTCAAAAATATTTAGCTAAAGCTTATCTTTTTAAATTTATTTTGCTATAGATTCTAATTATTTTCTTTATTTTATCTATTATATTTATTTTTATTAGCGAACCTGGAATCAACGAAATCAACTGACTATATGCAAGTATAAATAACTTTATGCTGCTAAATAAGTACAAATAGTTTTATAAAAAGCTCTAGTTTGGAATTTAAGAGTTAACTAAAAGTTATCTAACTACCAAAAAAATAGAAAGTAATAGATATTACCATAACTATTTAAAATGTAAGGTAAAATGGGCCAAAAAAGAAGCATAAATAATTAATAAGTTATCTTCTAAAATATTTAATTACCAAGAAAACTCCTAAACCCAAGAAAAAGAAACTATATGCATAAGGATTTTTAAAGTTTTTCTTAATTTGTAAACAAATGGATAGCAATGTTTTTAATAAACATATTAACATTGATGAACAAGAGTTGAAGAACTGTAATCAAGAATCGATAGAATTTTTAGAAATTTTGATTTTGTAAAAAGTAAAACTCCTTTTAAGAAAGAATTTAATTTAATTACAAGAAATTAAATAAATCATCAGAAAATTTGCAAAGAATAAAGCATTTAGAGTAGATGGCATCAAAGTAAAGCTTATCGAATGTGCTAATAATTAATATTATATATTGCTTTACAGATTTATGAATAATATGCAAAGAAACATACAATTTCAAACTAACTTAAACATTTTTAAATCCTTCCAATTTATAAAAAAGATCAAAGAATATTTGAAAGAATAGGGAAATCGTTTTTATAAAATTTATCCTCAATATATATGATAAAATAGTAACTTAAAGAATTTATAAGAATATTTAAGAGCTTAAAATCATAAACTCTTCTTAATAAGAATTTTTAAATAAGAGATAATCAATGCATCAAATTTGAACTTTATAATCAGATATTGACTAACACAGGTTAAGAAGAGGAAAGCGCTTTCTTTCTATTCTTATAGATGTAGAAAAGATATTTGATACTATTAATAGTTATTTACTATTTAGCCTCCTTCCAAAAAAAGTTTTTAGATTATATTTTTCTATTATATGATTTAATAATAATAATAATAATAATAATATACTTAATGTAATAAAATTGTTTGCCGATCGCAGGACTTGAAACCTGGTTGCAGCTGCCACTATTTTTTGCGTGGTTGGGTTCCATGGTCTTTTTTATTGAGAAGACAATTCTCATGAACAAATTCCGTGATAAAATTCAAAAATATTTTTCTTTTATAGATCCCTTCCTTTGTTACATAAAGTTTTTATAAAATTCTTAATGCTTTTTATTCTTCAATTTTTTGTTTGGTTTAAAAAATTTTACATCTTCTTAGAATATGTCATTATGATCTACAGTATCACCATTTTTTTCTTTCTATTTTATTTTGAGTTCTTATATTCAAAATATTTTCAATGTTTTTAATTCTTGTGTTCATTTAGGTTGTTTCTTTACTATTTTCTTATTCTGTTATTTTTTCTTAGGATTGAGAGATTATTAATTTATTATGAGGATCTTCAACCTACATTGATACAACTGATGATGGAAGCAGTTAAGATTAGGACCAAATTTATTATCTTGTGATTTATTTATTATTTATTAATATTGTCTTGAGTTAATCTATTTCAAGGTTGAGTTGTATGTAGTTAGTAAGAATTTCTCGAATTTAATTTGTCAGATTTCAGATAGTTTCTTCTTGTTTGACTATAACTTTATTTAATCTTTCAACTTATTCTTTTTCCATTCAAGAAGTTTCTGGGTCAACCATGCGCTTTCCCTAGGAAGGAGATGAAGAGCTTGATTATTCTAAGGCCTACATTTTTTACTTTTAAATTAGATTGAGTTTTCTTCTAGCCTTATTAATTTCGGCCTTGCTAAGATGCTGTCCGATATTAAACTAGATTTTATGAATATATTATATGTTTTAATAAGACCTTTATTATGTTTTAGTTAAGACTTATCTTTGTTGACAACATTATTTATTAGAATAGTTTAGAATATGCTCCTTATTTGATATATAAATGAATGTGTCTCTCTCATGTGGTTAGTTATATGATTTTAGAGGAAGTAACACATCTACCCAACTTTGGTAAGATTGAATTAATTTTAATATCTTTAAGGTTTGAATTGAATTCTCGAAGAACTTTTAATGGGTGATAATTCTCCCTTTATACTTACAATAAGAAAAAGTAATTAGTATTTAAACTTGGTTCAGTCAACTATTTAACTTTCTTTTTAATTTTGATAATTGGTCTTATTTAAGAAATTAGATTTTGCATTTAATTTTTTATAAAATAGTGAAAATAAAAGAAAATAGTTAATTTGAGTTAAGATACATGATATTATAAGTTAGAAAGTTTTATAAAATGAAGTTACTTTATATGATCATAAAGAATATTAAGAATCTTAGAATCTTTAGTATATTTACTAGCTAAAATAATAAATGTAATAATATTTTAATACACTACTATAAATAACTAATACATTAAGTTAGATACTTATAAATTAAAAGTGTTCAATTTAAATAATAGAAATAAATAAACTTAATTTAAAAACTAAGAAGGAATTTAATAGACTCTGTCTCTTAGTAATGTTTAATTATTTAAAGTAAAATAATTAAATTATTTAATCATTTTTTATTAAATTTAGATATAAATTTAATTATTTAATCTTTAATTAATCAAATATAATAAATCATATATAAGCTTTTTACCCTTTCAATATTTTTATAATTAGCCCTTACTATATCTATTAGCTTAGTTTAATCAAACTTCTATAGTGTAAGTAACTTAGATATAGAATTATTAATAACCTTCATTTAAACCCAATATTTATATACTAAAAACCAACTATAATTTATTATTCTTAAAGCTATTCAAACTTTTAATAAACTTAAACATTTTTAAATATATTATTTTCTATAAAATCATCTAGTTAACTAAATTCCTAAATAAATATTTAAACTAAACATATAATTTAAAGAAATATTAATACATAAAAGATAATTACCTTTAATTATAGATATATAATTATGTGCTCATTTATTATAATTTATTTTAAGCTGCTCTAAGAGAGGAACTATTATGATAATTCTAATTGTAAATTAATATTTTGAGTAATTAAAGCTTACTCTGATTATTTATATTTTTATATTATATAAAATTTCTAATTGTGTATTCTAATATTTCACAAGAAATTAACTAAAGATAAATAAAAAAATGTGCAAATCTAATTTCAGTAATAAAATAAATAAAGTTTATATTATAAAATAAAGAATTAAAGTCTAAATAAAATAGAAAAGCTTTATTTAAGTATATATTTACATTTCTTATACATTTTAATCTATTTAACTAAAAGGAAATTTTATAGAAAATTTTATTTTAAAAATAAAAGAATTAAGAAAATATATTAAGAACTTAGTGATACTCAAAAATTTATAAATGTTTGGACTACTATTTTGATAATTAATTATTTCTTTTAAATTTATAGTAAATTTCTTAAATAATTAAAAATATTGATTAAAATAAGAAAGAACCATTAAGAAATTTAATTTAAGTATGGAAAGTAATCAAGCTAAGTATTTTCTTTAGAGTTTATTTATAGAATTAAATATATCTAAATAATTTAAAAAAAAGTAAGCTAATTGAAAGAAAATAAAAAAGTGAAATAAAAAATTTAATATAAAATTAATAAATTAAACTAATTACACTATAAAATAAAATAAAAAAGTGTTTAAAAGAGAAAAAATGGAGTAGTCAATAAGAATGTATAAGAACTAAGCCAGAAAGATTAGAAAGAAAGCAGTTAAGGCTATTAGACAATAAGAAAATTTAACGAATCGAGCTCTTCCTCCCAAGGTAAGATCATGGTGGGTATTCTAGAGAAGGAAGAGAACTAAACTAAAACAGTATTAATAGCAATGGAACAATATTAGGAACTAAATAAAAGAATTTCTGACTTTGACGAAATTATATTCAATTAAGAAGAGATAATTCGCAATTTTATGAATGAAATTGAAGATTTAAATAACGAAATAGTAATATTAAAAAATTAACTAATAGAAAAAAAAGTAGTAAGTGAGCAAGAATTGTATTTATAATCGTAAAAAAGTTTTAAGACATCAAATAGAATGATAATCGAAGATCAATCACCTAAAGTTTAACAAAATCGCATGAACAATGAAGAAAGTTTAAACTAAGAAATATTAAAACGAATTGGAGTCCTAGAGAAAATAATTCTTCCAAAAAGAAAAGAGTAAAACTAAGTTAAAAGTTGCTTTTATTGCAAGTCGAAGTGGCATTTACTAAAATATTGTAGGGAATGAAAAATTCTCATAAAAAAAGAAGAAAATAAAAGATGAAAGGAAATCAACTGACTTTATATAAACTAGTAAGGAGTTTTTAAAAGAAGAATTTTTGCAAAACCAGAGCACGAAACGTGGACACTATCCACAAGGAAAAAATGGTCGTGGTTCCATCCACGAAACCAAAATGGCAGCACGTACCTGGTTGAGATCCCAGGGGAGGCAGAACTTTTCTATTACTTTTAGTTTATAATAATAATAATAAAAAATTTGTTTGACTGCCTATTAAATGTTAAACTTTTAGTTGTTAACATTCTTTTTAATAATAAAGAAACAAAATTTAATACAACTTCTATCTCTAAAAAATTTTATTTTGCTTAAAAATATTTTTGAAAAATAAATATCAACTTATAAAATATTGTTATAAAAATCTACCTATAAATTTTTTAATTATTTAAAAGATCTAAAAGAAAAAATAAAACTAACTTAGAGATAAATATAAAAATTAAAATAAAGATATATTTAAGAATAAATTAGATCAGAAAATTAAAATTAATGGTATAAACTAGAACTTTTAATAGTAATTTATATAAATAATATTAAATAAAATATTTAATGAAAAGACATAAATGAAAAATAAATATTGTGAGAACAAGTGAGTAAAAATTAAATTTAAATTTAACTAAAGAAGTCTTGAGATATCTTTTTATTGTTGGAATTACTTCCTTCAATTGAAGATGCTATTATGTTTTTTAAAAGATTTTCAACTAAAACACTTTCTACTTCATCTTCTTCTTCAGCTATATCATCTTCGTCATCAGTTTATTCCTTCTAATCTCCCACTTGCTCATCTTTTCCTCCTTGTTCTTCTTTTCCTTCCTCATTTTCATTATTCTCTTCATCTTTTTCTTGCTCTTTCACTTCTTTACTCTTAGTCTCAAAACTTTCTTATTATAAGTCTTTTTCTAATTCGAATAAGTCAAATATCCTTTTAAGCAAAATTTTATGGAAAATTTTAATTTGTAGATCAATGTATTCTAATTTGTTTATTGGAAATTAATTGATATAATTTTGGTCATAGGTTATTAATTTTCTAATGTCACATTTTCCAATTTGTGAGTAAAAATTATTAATCTGAAATATATCAAATTAAAAAAGCTGCTTTATTACTAACAATCAAATTTGTAAAAAATAAAAATTTTTATAAATTAAAATATTTTATTGATTATTATTAATATTATTCCTAAAATTAATTCTTAAATTCAAATCCCATTTAAAAAGTTGCCTCACCGAGAATCGAACTCGGATTGCTGGATTTAAAGTCCAAAGTGCTAACCGTTACACCATGAGGCATTTCTTCTTATTTTATTATATAGAATCTTAACTTAAATAGTATTAAAACATCCAATAAAATATAATGAAAACCTGATATAATAAATGTATAATAGATATTAAGTTTGCTTTCCTAATTTATTCTAATAATTTAAATATCTATTTATTTATATATGTTTAAAACAATTAATTTTATACTTTATCTAAATAAAAAGTTAAATACTTTTTACTTATCTCATTCAGATGCTGTATCAATAATTTATTTATTAATCATTTAAAATAAAAAATGCGGTTTGTGAGGATCGAACTCACGACCTTCAGATTATGAGACTGACGCGCTACCGACTGCGCTAAAACCGCGTTATAATAACTTTCAGCTTTCCTATTTAAGGTAGAAAGTGTAAACATATAATAAAGATTGGTATAAATAATTAAAATTTGGCATAACTTTTACTAATGCTACTTAATATCTACAGATCATCTAAGTCGAAAGTTTGATAATATTTATTAAGAATTATTTAGTTTCTTTTAGTTTGTATTTTTATTTTGGATTTGAATATAAACATTTTTATCTTTATTTAATTGAAGTTTCTTTGCTATTAATGATATACAAGCATTTTATACAAAAATCAAGCCATTTAAAGAGTTTATTTATTATATTTGGTTGATGATATTCTTTAATTAAGTAACTCTTAAAATTACATTTATAAGATAAAATAATAACTAAATATTCTATCTCTTGATTCTAAAAAATTATTTTTATTGATTTATTTTTTCACTTTTGTTGACTTAGAAACTTTAAATTTCTCTTTCATAATTTAAGTTTATGTAATCTAAAAGCTTTCTTCTATTTTCCATCTGATCCCTTTGCATTTAAATTTCGTTATTAAATTTAGTTTTTAAAATACTTATAATATTATATAATATATGTCCTATGATTTTTAGAAGATTTATTTTTATTTTAAAAATACTCTTAGCGAAGTGAATAAACCTATGTTTGAAATATTAAATCTAACTTTAGAATAATTACATTCAAAATTTTGGATTTAAGGCTGTATAAGACTGAAAATTCTTTAATTTGAAATAGTCAAAGAAAGTTTGAAGCTCTAAATTAAAAAATGCTAATAATTGAAAATAAATTTAAAGGGATTGAATGATAAATTTTATTTCTCTTAGTTTAAATTTAAGAAAATTTAAATTTTATCGAATATGGCAATATTTATTATTAAAAGCAATCATAAATACCTAATTTAGATTTTTGCTATTATTAAGAAAAATTTTTCAGTCATTTTTTAAACTTTAGAGAGCATTTCCAAAATTTAATATGTAATAAAAACAAATAAAAGGGAAAACTTATAAGGAAATAATAAATATATTATAAAGTTTATAATATATATTCATTTATAGATTAATTAAAAAATAGCTATTTATTAACTTTACTTTAATTTAATAAATCAGAAATAATTAAAAAAACATACAAAGCTAAAATTATTTATCACAAAGAATTAATTCTAAGAAATTAAATGCAAGCTTATTGTAAAGTAGAGTAAAAGAGAAAAGAAGTTACTAAATTATTATGCTATAAACTAAAAATAATCAAACACTCATCTATCTTTCAAATAATTAGTAGCATTCAAGAACCATAATTTTATATTTTTAATTGACTTAGAAAATTTAAGAAAAATTGTTTCGAAATATTAGGTTTTTGTATCAACTAGTTAATTAATTTAAGAACATAAATTTATAATATTAACAAACAGCAAGCGTTATTAGAATAATAATTCATTTAATAATCAGCTTTAGCAATAAAATGTTCTTTCTTAAGTCTTAAAAATAAATTGAAATATACCTCTTCATTTTTTAATTTTAAAGGTACAATGTAAGTTCGAAAATAAATTAAACAAATAATTGTTGATTAAAGAAATCAAGTAATCATTTAAAGGATAAATTCAACTACTTTATTTTAGTAAAATAGGTATATCAAAGTTTTATTCTTCCTCTTAATTAAAAGTATAGCTAAATTTACTACTATTATCTACTTAGATAAGATAAAATAAGATAAGGATAAATTTAATAAAAAATTTATTTATCAACATTTTTAATTTTTAAGTTACTATTTTACCTACTTTTATAGCTAGTAGGCTTAAAAAATTTTAATAATTAAATAGCAAATTCATTGAAGTTTCCCGAGCTCAAATATTTCTTATCTTTAAAAACTTAGAAAAATTAGTGTATTGATAATTAATTTCTTAGTTTTAAACTATTCTTTAACCTTACAACAGTTAAGTTGTTTAATAAATAATAAGAAAAAAGATTGGTTATGTAATTAATAAAATAAAATTAGAATTTAGTTTATTTGCTCAAAATGCTTTATATACTTTTAAAGAATAATTTCTTAAATCTATGGCAGCTAAATATTTCGTTTGCTTTATATTTTATTTCTTACTTGAACTACAAGGTTCTAAAATCCTTTATTTATATGACCCTATTCAAACCCAATACTTGGAAAACTACAATAAGCAGCTTGAAAGTAATTTAGCTCGATTATTTAACTAAAGCTTATAGAGTACTAATTACCAGTTTTAAATCTAGTATTAGAAAATCGAGAAAAATTTCCTTATGAAAAGTCAGAACTGAAACTTTACTTAAGAATGAGAAAAGAAAAATTTGGATATTATTATAGACGTCACTTCAAGTTATCAAATTACCTATTTAGTTTCTATTTTTTCCAACTAAAACAAAATTATTCATTTAGTAGCTAAAGAATAAACCACTTAGAAAATGAAATGAAACTAATTTACTCATTTTATTTTACCTTCTACTGATTCTATTGCCTAAGTAGTGTCATATTTTTTAGACCAATTTAAATGAAAATCTATGGGATATTTTGCTGATTAATTTTCCTAAAATGAACCTCTAATCATACAGCAAAAGCTTAAAAATATGGAATATTAATGATCAATCCCAGATTTCTCAAACTAGAACCTTCAGTTCTAAATAATTTAAGAGGAAATTTAATAAAAGGGAATAACTAAATTTTACAGCACTATTAATTATAACTTTGAAACTTTCCTTTAGTATCTGTTTTAGAAAAAAATAACTATCAAGGCATTTATTATGAGCATTTAAAACTCATGGCTGATATGAGATCTAGTAGACAAATATGACTTGAATGGCTTCATAGGTTTGAACTTTGGAAAAAGAGAAATAAGAAATGTAGTGGAATACTAAGTTACTTGTGTAGATCTAGTTTTATAATAAATTTTCGAATCTTTAAAAGAAGTTAATTCTATAAATAATATTTAAGTAGATCGCATAATCAAAGACCTATTTTCCAGTTAAAGCCTTTAGTTTTAAATTTTTAATATAAAAGAAAGTTAAGTTAAAGTGGTTGGAACTGTTAGTCTTGGTTAAATATCTTATAACGAGTAAATAGTTTGGCCTGATGGAACTACTACACCTCCTGATAATAATTTAACTTAAATTCCAATAAGCATGGTCTTAGATGAAAAAAATCCTGATGGAGTCACAGTTTAATGGATAATTTATTTGTATATTGCTCGATTATATGCAGTATAGTATATAAATACCTTAAGTAATATTTTTCCTTACTATTAATTAAAGTCAACTAGCATTTATACAGGCGCAGAGTATTTTGATTATGATTATGTGTATAAAGAATGGAGTGCAAAAAAGAAAGATTATGGCCTTATTCATTTTATGCCGGGAACGAGTTCTAACACAATAGGTCTTTATCAATTCTTTGAGTAATAAAATTTTACAATAGTCAGTCTCTCTGGTGCTAACACTGCTGCTGGATTATCTGATATTAAAAGATTTCCTTATTTTGCTCGCACCATTTGTCCTGATTCCTTCTTGTCAGTCTTGGTAGTATGAATATGTCAAATGCAAAAATGAAAGAACGTAGGATTTATTTATCAAGACAACGCTTGATCAGAAGGTATTTACGAGTACTTTATAAAAGAAGCAAGTCATTTTTAAATAAACATAGTAAATGAATAAAGAAAAGTAAGCAATATAAAAGCATAAACCTTCAATTAATCATAGGAAAGAATTGTTAAAGACATATATAAAAAGACAAGAATAGTATTAATAGCTGTATATGCTGAAGAAACTAAATCCATGATAAAATATTTTTACGCTTTAGGAGCAAGAGAAGGAGATTTTGAATTCTTGGCCTTCAGTTGACTAAACGAGCAATTTTTGTAAAGTGGAAATGAGATGAGCAAAGTATAAACAGTTATTAAAGGAGCAATTCAATTTGATACAGCTGGATGAATTGGAGAGTTTGGATAAACGATAGCTAATTAAATATAAAAATAATATAATACTTAAACAGGGACAAGTTTAATGTTTACTGAGTTTGATAGTGTTTTACTTGGAGCATATGCTCTATAAAATTTAATTTAATCAGGATAAAATTATTCTAATATAGAAAATATAATGAAGGCAGTTAGAAGCGTTAAGTTTATTGGAACAACAGGAAAAATATTTATAAAATAAAACTCTAATGACAGAGACTTTATGCCTTGAAATATTTTTAACTATCGTAAAGATGATATAGGAAATTGAACAATTTAAAAAATAGGAGTTTATTGCAAATTCTGTGACGTTATTTTTGATTTTACTACTCCTTTTATGTGAGGAGATGGAAGTAGCGGAACTTTCAGTGACAGTTGATAATTATCCTGTCCATTTAAAGAAAGAGAGAAATAAGAATTCAAGAATGGGTAAATAGTAAAAATAGTAGTTTTAGCCTCTATGTTGCTTGGACTAGTAATAATTTCAATATGAGAAATTAAAAGAAAAAATAATTATAAATTCGATAGATTATAGAGAGTGTTTGTAATGTCAACTTGGGATTTTATTTATATGCTACATATAATTCTATATTTTTTTTAAATAGTCTCAGTTGGACCTGATATTTCTGGTTATGGATATTTTGCAGAATTTATCTCAAGCTGTGCTAAAATAGATTTTATAAACATCTTTGGAAAGTCTTATAACAAGTAATATTCTAATCAAATAGTAGCTTGTACTATTGCTATTATTTGGTTCGTAAATTTACTATCCATTCTATTAAAGTTGGAGTTTTCTAAACATACATTACTTTATTTAATAGGAAGCTTTTCATATTATTTTGGTCCTTTTTTAGCATACAGTTTTTTCCTTCCTTTGAACTGAAATTTTATGGATTTATTTATTTGTTTTGATGGAGTAGATTGAAATCATAATGGAACCATAGAATTTTCAGAATCTTTTCACTACAAAGATTGTGACTGGAAATGTTGATAAGGAGTTCATCTTTTTTTTGTACTTTTATGTTCTATTTGCTTCATTTTTTATACTATATTAGGAACTAGAGCAATCCTGATGTGGCAAGAACTTTATGGATTTGTAATGAAAATAAAGTATAAGAAAAGTTATTTAGTGATGTAGAGAGTTCTTTTTATGGTGTTGATATTAATGAATTTACTAGTAAAGTAGTAAAGCAAAACAGCCCATTCAATCCTATATTTATTAATATTGATAATTTGGTTCTTTTATACTTATAAAGCTTTTCCTTGCTCTTATTAAAAGTTAAATTATTGGATCTTGATAGTTCTATCCTTTAACATAAACCATGCAATTGTATAAATTTTTAGAATATAAATGGTATTATGAGATATAGACTAAAAATTCTTTATGCTTTCTTTTGGTTTAGGATGCGTTTTAACTAGTTTAATAGGTTACATGAAGTAACGAAAACATAAGTCTATGATTACTATCTTTGAGTTAGATGAAACCTATTTATTCAGATGAACATTTTAGTGTAAAAAGAATGAAAATTTGCTATGATAATACACATAGAACTAACTTATTTTCCTAAATTTCAGAAAGTACCTAGCTGTAAAATAACTAATGGGTGAAGATTTTTTATTTGATTCAAGCAATTTTTCACTTAAACTTTATCTTTAGCACGTTGTAGCGAATAACGAATGGAATTAGTTTTTGTTTTCAGAGTCTTTATCTGAACATAATTTACATTCCTAAAATTCTCAAATTAGATAGCAATAAAAAGAAGATTAAATTAACTACCAAAAATAGACTAAAATTTTTCCTGTTAATTAGAGCATTTTTTAAGTGGAAAGTATTACTTCTCAAAGTTTTATTAAATCCAATAGTCTTAAAGAAAAAAAAATTGAGATTACTAAAAAAGATGAAAAAGATTGTAAGCAAGCTATTAGCTAAAATAATTAAATCTTTTTTAAGAGACAAGAAAATATCTAAATAATATGAGAAGCTTTAACCTTTTTAATTTGATTTTAAGATTTAATAAGCTTAAATTAATTATATACTTATAAAATTAAAAGAATTGTTCTATTTAACTAGGATTTTTATTCTTAATAATTTAGTTTTAAAATTAATATATTATTCTTAATTATTTTGCTAATATTAAGACGCGATATTTAAATGTCTTAGCAATAAATCTAATTTTATTTTTATTTTTTTAGCTTTAAATAACACAAAAATTGTTTTGGTAGCATTTTCTTAAAATCAGATTTACCTTTGATTTTAGATAAACTATTAAAGGACTTATTAATTATAGACTATATAAAATTCTCATTAAATCAATCAAAAATACATATTAAACTCTCTCTAATAATATAAATTAAATGTTTTCTTATTTTAAGTTTGATTTTCTTTTAATATTTTAAGCTTTATTAGCAGTAGTACCAGGATATAATTTTCATTTTAATAAATGATTTAATTTTGTGGAGCAAGATTTAAATTATAGATAAATAGTTTCATAAAGAGAGTTAAAATATAAAAAATTTATTTGTGCAAACTGTTTATTCTTTTAATTTACGTAATTTGCTTCTTTATAATTAAAAAATATAATAAATATTTTAATTTTTATATTAATTTCATCCTCCAAACTTAAATTTAAATCCTTCTATTTCTTTGAAAGTGTAGTATCTATAAAAAAATTTCTTTCGTTTTAGTGATTTCTTTGATAATAATTTAAAGATTTTTAAATTAAGCTTTTTTATCTTTATCTATCATGTTTGAAAGCCTTGCCAATTTAAATAAAAATATTTGCTTAGTAGTTTTTTCAAATAATAAGATAGTAAATTATTTTAATTTTTTGTTTTGGGTCTTTTTTAGAGTTTGTTTATCTTTATCCACCCTAAATATTTTTATTATGTAATATATGAAACATTATAAGAAAGAAGTCTGAATATTTCGAATATAGCTTTGAAGTTAGATATGTAACTTGAAAATATTTGAAGTAATCTATATGAATAATAAATAGTTAGTTGGTACTAGTATATGAACTATATTATTATTTTATGATTTATAAATATTTCTTTTAGAATATTTAAGAACTACAACTATTTAATTAATATATCTCTCTTTTGGTAAATAACTTATTTGATAGTTCAATTTTATCAAATATAATAAATATAAAATTAATTACTCTTTTATAAATCTATTTCCTATAGAATCTTCATATATAGTAAGCAAGTCTGTTCACATTAATCTTTATTATTTATTATTATTATTTATATTCAATAGTTGTTCGAAGGTGAGCAACAAGGTCATCTTCATCAGAGGTCAAGGAAGTTAAGTACCCACAATTAACTTTATGTCTTCCTCTGCTTTGGTTTGGCCTCGAGACATAAGATTCTTAGACCTTCGTCACTGGCTTAATTTAGTTTAATTCTGGAACGAAAAAGAAATAATATTGTGAACTTCATCAGAGGTGGGGAATTTAAGTACCCATAATTGAAACATGTCGTCCTCTGCTTTGGTGATGCAATGAGACACAATCCTGCCATGTCCTTGAACCTCCATCAAGTATTAAAGATTACGAGTATTCTGAAATTATATCAGTATTGAACATTTTTATCAGTAATGAATAAATATACTAGTATTGAACAAGGTCTACCAGTATCTGATAATTTTATCAGTAACAAACATTCTTGTCAGTATGAAACATTTTTTTAAAGAGCTGCACACCAATGAGAGCGCTACGCGCTCTATAATAAAATTTATTTATTTGTTATTAATTAATTATGTTAAAAGGATAAAAGTAGAAGCAATTATTAAATAAGCTATAGAAGTAAATATAAGGTAAAGATAAAAAGTTAATTTCTCTAATAATTTATAATAATTTCACCTAGTAAAGTATTAGCATACTATAACTGTTCTAATTAAGAATAATCCTAATAAGCTAATAAGATAAAACAATTAAGCTTAATTATGTTCAATACTCTTAGTAGAAGAAACTATTATTCTATATTGTAATGTATTAACTTTATTTTATGATGGATTAAACTTTACTAACGCTAGAAATCACTTTAGTTTATTAATTTAGATAAATAAATTCTATAAGCAACAAATTTAATTCTTTATATACTAATAAATATAAAATAAAAAAGGTGAGATATATACATTAGATTAAATATTATTATAAACAGCTTTAAATATTTTCAGATTATTAAGTCTTTAAATTTTTATTAGCTCAGAAAAAATGATTCTACTCAATAAGATATAAAAGGAAGCTATACTTTAGTATCTTAATAATAGTAAGTATTTATAAATTAGTGTTAATAAACTTAATAAAGCTGTTTTAGCTAATTACCTTGGAAATATAATTTATTAGATGAATATACTTTTTAATTTTTATGAATTATTAGTCTTTCTTATTTATTTCTTTTTTATTTAGTAAATTAATGCTTTCTTTTGTTATAAGTCAATTATCTATTTAAATGAGCAAATACTTATATATTTTTGTCAAATTTAATTAAAAGGCTTAAAAAAGGAAATTTTTAAAACTAATTAATTAATTTTAACTATAAGGGTTAGGGTCATCTTTAATTAGAGGAAATGTTTCCTCAAATTAAAGACAATAAAAGTTTCTATATTCAATACTCAACTGTACATGTCTTCATCTGAATCAATTTTAAACTGAGATAATTCTTCTTTCTCTTCAATAAGCTCATAGAATTGTTCTTCCATCTTCTTGTAATTTTTCTCCAGCTTCTCTAAACAAATTCTAAGGTCATTGTTGTCCTTTTAAAGCTATTTATTCTGTTACTATTAATTACCAAGATCCTGTTTGATTATTGTCACACTTGAATCATCTAATTCCAGCTTCTTTCTGTAAATACCTCCAGAGTAGTTACAATATAGCCTCCTCGATGTTCCAAATTATTTACGGTGCTGCTCAAGCACTCTTCTTCACTTCGGACATTACCTCCAAAAATGTCCAGCCTTTTGACAACAATAGCAACGTTTTATTAAGGGATTGAATTAAAATTTTTATTCTGTTTACATTTTTTCAATTTCCATTGAAGTTAGTTTTTTTTTTATTGGTAATCGAATTTCTTCTTTAATTTTCTATTGATTTGCTTCTAGGTTTTTTTCTAATAGTTCAAATTAGGAAGTTAAGGCTTCAATTTAAAACTAAACTTTACTTACCAAGTCTTGATCTTCGTTTTTTCTATCTTACAAAAGAAGCCGAAGATTCAAATTTTCCGCCTTCAGGATCTATATTTCTGTATTCATTTTCTCAATTAATGAATAAAGCTAAATAATGTCTTGCTCGTGGGGTTTCTCAAGCTTTTTCAGTTTGCTAGGAAATTCCGTATTTCCCAATCCTTTACAGGAGTAGATCTATCTTTTTTGAATTCTTGGTTCTTGTTAGTTAACTGAGACTTAAGATTGATCTTTAAGGTTAGAATTCAAGGTTTAGATTCCCGGGATTTTTTCCATTTTTTTATTTTAAAATTAAAGAGAATAATTGTATATTATAAGATAGCTTGAAAAAGGGTATATATTCTATTTTTAAATAAATAAAAAAGATATATATTTTTAATTTAAAAATACCTATAAAAAGCTAAAGTTTATTATTCTCTTAATTAAATAAATTTAATAATTTTTAAATCTTTTTTAAATTAATTATCTAAAGGTTATATCTAGGAAAAATAAAAATATTTTTGCTATTTGATTATTCGACTCTGAATTTATTTATAGTTAAGAGAAAAAATTTATTTATTAATTCCGTTTTTATTTATTGACAGTATCTAGATCTTTATTGTTTAAGCTTATTTAGAAATATCCTTAAATTTTTATTGTTTATTCTCCTTAATTTTAAAATATAGAAATTTAAATAACTAAAGCATTTTTTCCTGCTTTAATGTTTTTAAATTAATATTTATTGCTTTTTAAACTTTTTTATATAAATTTATCTATTCTATAAAAACTTGGTTTCCTATGCTTGATATTAAAATAATGAGTTTAATCCTTTTATGTTCAATAGAAGTGTTACTTGAGATAATTTAATTTTAGATATTTATATTTATTTAAACCTGCTTTATATATAATTATAATCTGAAATTATTTTAGTAGTTTCAGGATTCTCAAACCTATTCTCACATCCTAGCAAAATTATCTACGCTTATTAATAAACTTAATATGAAATATTTATTATTACGAATTACATTATTAAAGAATTTATAAATTTATTTTTTATCTTATCTAAATCTTTTATCTTTAAAACCATAGAAATTTAATATTTTTTTCAATAATATCCTTAAATTTTTTGAAAATAATTTGCAGATATAAACTCTCTAAATAGTTAATACTCTCCTCTTTAGCCACTTAAGACTTGCTAATTTATTTAATCATAAATATATTTTATTTAATTTTTTCTATTTCATGCTATTAAAAATGCTTCTAGATGTTGGCTAATTATTCTATGCTTACCATTTCATAAAAGTTTTAAATTCTATTTTTATGGTAATATCATGATCATTATCAAGCTAGCTGTATCAAATAAATATTTTAATTTTTGTTTTCTAATCCTAACTTGATTACCTTATCTTTAAGTTATTGAATACAACAAGGAATGAAAGATAATTTATTTAATTATAATTTTATTCCTTTTTGATTCTTTATAGTATTTAATGACTTTCTCTATTTCTCTTTCGTCAAAGAATTATTGCAATAAGCAAGGTTTTGATATCTTTTTAATAAATAAAAAAGCGAAAAACGTATTTGATTGTTTTACAAAGCTTTGGTATAACTATATCTATTTAAGCTATCTAATAAAAATAAATGAAAATTTAATTTAAAAGTGATCATTCATAAATAGTATAAGATAAAGGTACTTTGAGTTTATTTGTTATGGTATAAAAAATAGAAAGCAAAAGTAAAGAAATTACATTAAAGGAGAAAGGATTGGTAAATTTGTTCTCTATTAATATATAAAAAGAAGATATATAATTTAGTAATTTATTTATATCATTTATTAAGATTTTTTTTCCTTTATAGAACAAATACCTAATTTTACTTTTATATCTCACTTTATCAAAAAGAAAAGATCATTGAGATTTTGATGCTTGTAAGTATTCCTTCTAACCAGTTCTGATATCTTTTATCCATGATTTGCATAATATGATAAAATCACCTTTTAATTTAAATTTGTGACTGTTGTAAAAATGATGTTTAGAGAATGAACTAAAGAATTTTTAGCAGTGAAGGTATATAAATTAAAAGGAAAATTCGTAAAAGGAAAGATTAAAAAATATTGTCAATGAAATAAAGAGTATTAAAAGGCAGTTTGTCGGTTAAGGAGACAGACTTAAATTAGTGCGCGTGGGTTCGAATCCCACAGCTGCCATTTTAAAAGAGAAGAAATATTTTTCTATATATAAAGATTAGGAAATAATAAATATAAGAAGAAATGCCTCATGGTGTAACGGTTAGCACTTTGGACTTTAAATCCAGCAATCCGAGTTCGATTCTCGGTGAGGCAACTTTTTTTAATAAGTTTGAGAGTAAGTGAAAAAAAAGTTGCGAAAAATAGTAATATAAAGTGTTTAATTAAAAGGCAGTTTGTCGGTTAAGGAGACAGACTTAAATTAGTGCGCGTGGGTTCGAATCCCACAGCTGCCATTTTAAAAGAGAAGAAATATTTTTCTATATATAAAGATTAGGAAATAATAAATATAAGAAGAAATGCCTCATGGTGTAACGGTTAGCACTTTGGACTTTAAATCCAGCAATCCGAGTTCGATTCTCGGTGAGGCAACTTTTTTTAATAAGTTTGAGAGTAAGTGAAAAAAAAGTTGCGAAAAATAGTAATATAAAGTGTTTAATTAAAAGGCAGTTTGTCGGTTAAGGAGACAGACTTAAATTAGTGCGCGTGGGTTCGAATCCCACAGCTGCCATTTTAAAAGAGAAGAAATATTTTTCTATATATAAAGATTAGGAAATAATAAATATAAGAAGAAATGCCTCATGGTGTAACGGTTAGCACTTTGGACTTTAAATCCAGCAATCCGAGTTCGATTCTCGGTGAGGCAACTTTTTTTAATAAGTTTGAGAGTAAGTGAAAAAAAAGTTGCGAAAAATAGTAATATAAAGTGTTTAATTAAAAGGCAGTTTGTCGGTTAAGGAGACAGACTTAAATTAGTGCGCGTGGGTTCGAATCCCACAGCTGCCATTTTAAAAGAGAAGAAATATTTTTCTATATATAAAGATTAGGAAATAATAAATATAAGAAGAAATGCCTCATGGTGTAACGGTTAGCACTTTGGACTTTAAATCCAGCAATCCGAGTTCGATTCTCGGTGAGGCAACTTTTTTTAATAAGTTTGAGAGTAAGTGAAAAAAAAGTTGCGAAAAATAGTAATATAAAGTGTTTAATTAAAAGGCAGTTTGTCGGTTAAGGAGACAGACTTAAATTAGTGCGCGTGGGTTCGAATCCCACAGCTGCCATTTTAAAAGAGAAGAAATATTTTTCTATATATAAAGATTAGGAAATAATAAATATAAGAAGAAATGCCTCATGGTGTAACGGTTAGCACTTTGGACTTTAAATCCAGCAATCCGAGTTCGATTCTCGGTGAGGCAACTTTTTTTAATAAGTTTGAGAGTAAGTGAAAAAAAAGTTGCGAAAAATAGTAATATAAAGTGTTTAATTAAAAGGCAGTTTGTCGGTTAAGGAGACAGACTTAAATTAGTGCGCGTGGGTTCGAATCCCACAGCTGCCATTTTAAAAGAGAAGAAATATTTTTCTATATATAAAGATTAGGAAATAATAAATATAAGAAGAAATGCCTCATGGTGTAACGGTTAGCACTTTGGACTTTAAATCCAGCAATCCGAGTTCGATTCTCGGTGAGGCAACTTTTTTTAATAAGTTTGAGAGTAAAAAAGTGAAAAAAAAGTTGCGAAAAATAGTAATATAAAGTGTTTAATTAAAAGGCAGTTTGTCGGTTAAGGAGACAGACTTAAATTAGTGCGCGTGGGTTCGAATCCCACAGCTGCCATTTTAAAAGAGAAGAAATATTTTTCTATATATAAAGATTAGGAAATAATAAATATAAGAAGAAATGCCTCATGGTGTAACGGTTAGCACTTTGGACTTTAAATCCAGCAATCCGAGTTCGATTCTCGGTGAGGCAACTTTTTTTAATAAGTTTGAGAGTAAAAAAGTGAAAAAAAAGTTGCGAAAAATAGTAATATAAAGTGTTTAATTAAAAGGCAGTTTGTCGGTTAAGGAGACAGACTTAAATTAGTGCGCGTGGGTTCGAATCCCACAGCTGCCATTTTAAAAGAGAAGAAATATTTTTCTATATATAAAGATTAGGAAATAATAAATATAAGAAGAAATGCCTCATGGTGTAACGGTTAGCACTTTGGACTTTAAATCCAGCAATCCGAGTTCGATTCTCGGTGAGGCAACTTTTTTTAATAAGTTTGAGAGTAAGTGAAAAAAAAGTTGCGAAAAATAGTAATATAAAGTGTTTAATTAAAAGGCAGTTTGTCGGTTAAGGAGACAGACTTAAATTAGTGCGCGTGGGTTCGAATCCCACAGCTGCCATTTTAAAAGAGAAGAAATATTTTTCTATATATAAAGATTAGGAAATAATAAATATAAGAAGAAATGCCTCATGGTGTAACGGTTAGCACTTTGGACTTTAAATCCAGCAATCCGAGTTCGATTCTCGGTGAGGCAACTTTTTTTAATAAGTTTGAGAGTAAGTGAAAAAAAAGTTGCGAAAAATAGTAATATAAAGTGTTTAATTAAAAGGCAGTTTGTCGGTTAAGGAGACAGACTTAAATTAGTGCGCGTGGGTTCGAATCCCACAGCTGCCATTTTAAAAGAGAAGAAATATTTTTCTATATATAAAGATTAGGAAATAATAAATATAAGAAGAAATGCCTCATGGTGTAACGGTTAGCACTTTGGACTTTAAATCCAGCAATCCGAGTTCGATTCTCGGTGAGGCAACTTTTTTTAATAAGTTTGAGAGTAAGTGAAAAAAAAGTTGCGAAAAATAGTAATATAAAGTGTTTAATTAAAAGGCAGTTTGTCGGTTAAGGAGACAGACTTAAATTAGTGCGCGTGGGTTCGAATCCCACAGCTGCCATTTTAAAAGAGAAGAAATATTTTTCTATATATAAAGATTAGGAAATAATAAATATAAGAAGAAATGCCTCATGGTGTAACGGTTAGCACTTTGGACTTTAAATCCAGCAATCCGAGTTCGATTCTCGGTGAGGCAACTTTTTTTAATAAGTTTGAGAGTGTGAAAAAAAAGTTGCGAAAAATAGTAATATAAAGTGTTTAATTAAAAGGCAGTTTGTCGGTTAAGGAGACAGACTTAAATTAGTGCGCGTGGGTTCGAATCCCACAGCTGCCATTTTAAAAGAGAAGAAATATTTTTCTATATATAAAGATTAGGAAATAATAAATATAAGAAGAAATGCCTCATGGTGTAACGGTTAGCACTTTGGACTTTAAATCCAGCAATCCGAGTTCGATTCTCGGTGAGGCAACTTTTTTTAATAAGTTTGAGAGTAAAAAAGTGAAAAAAAAGTTGCGAAAAATAGTAATATAAAGTGTTTAATTAAAAGGCAGTTTGTCGGTTAAGGAGACAGACTTAAATTAGTGCGCGTGGGTTCGAATCCCACAGCTGCCATTTTAAAAGAGAAGAAATATTTTTCTATATATAAAGATTAGGAAATAATAAATATAAGAAGAAATGCCTCATGGTGTAACGGTTAGCACTTTGGACTTTAAATCCAGCAATCCGAGTTCGATTCTCGGTGAGGCAACTTTTTTTAATAAGTTTGAGAGTAAAAAAGTGAAAAAAAAGTTGCGAAAAATAGTAATATAAAGTGTTTAATTAAAAGGCAGTTTGTCGGTTAAGGAGACAGACTTAAATTAGTGCGCGTGGGTTCGAATCCCACAGCTGCCATTTTAAAAGAGAAGAAATATTTTTCTATATATAAAGATTAGGAAATAATAAATATAAGAAGAAATGCCTCATGGTGTAACGGTTAGCACTTTGGACTTTAAATCCAGCAATCCGAGTTCGATTCTCGGTGAGGCAACTTTTTTTAATAAGTTTGAGAGTAAAAAAGTGAAAAAAAAGTTGCGAAAAATAGTAATATAAAGTGTTTAATTAAAAGGCAGTTTGTCGGTTAAGGAGACAGACTTAAATTAGTGCGCGTGGGTTCGAATCCCACAGCTGCCATTTTAAAAGAGAAGAAATATTTTTCTATATATAAAGATTAGGAAATAATAAATATAAGAAGAAATGCCTCATGGTGTAACGGTTAGCACTTTGGACTTTAAATCCAGCAATCCGAGTTCGATTCTCGGTGAGGCAACTTTTTTTAATAAGTTTGAGAGTAAAAAAGTGAAAAAAAAGTTGCGAAAAATAGTAATATAAAGTGTTTAATTAAAAGGCAGTTTGTCGGTTAAGGAGACAGACTTAAATTAGTGCGCGTGGGTTCGAATCCCACAGCTGCCATTTTAAAAGAGAAGAAATATTTTTCTATATATAAAGATTAGGAAATAATAAATATAAGAAGAAATGCCTCATGGTGTAACGGTTAGCACTTTGGACTTTAAATCCAGCAATCCGAGTTCGATTCTCGGTGAGGCAACTTTTTTTAATAAGTTTGAGAGTAAGTGAAAAAAAAGTTGCGAAAAATAGTAATATAAAGTGTTTAATTAAAAGGCAGTTTGTCGGTTAAGGAGACAGACTTAAATTAGTGCGCGTGGGTTCGAATCCCACAGCTGCCATTTTAAAAGAGAAGAAATATTTTTCTATATATAAAGATTAGGAAATAATAAATATAAGAAGAAATGCCTCATGGTGTAACGGTTAGCACTTTGGACTTTAAATCCAGCAATCCGAGTTCGATTCTCGGTGAGGCAACTTTTTTTAATAAGTTTGAGAGTAAGTGAAAAAAAAGTTGCGAAAAATAGTAATATAAAGTGTTTAATTAAAAGGCAGTTTGTCGGTTAAGGAGACAGACTTAAATTAGTGCGCGTGGGTTCGAATCCCACAGCTGCCATTTTAAAAGAGAAGAAATATTTTTCTATATATAAAGATTAGGAAATAATAAATATAAGAAGAAATGCCTCATGGTGTAACGGTTAGCACTTTGGACTTTAAATCCAGCAATCCGAGTTCGATTCTCGGTGAGGCAACTTTTTTTAATAAGTTTGAGAGTAAGTGAAAAAAAAGTTGCGAAAAATAGTAATATAAAGTGTTTAATTAAAAGGCAGTTTGTCGGTTAAGGAGACAGACTTAAATTAGTGCGCGTGGGTTCGAATCCCACAGCTGCCATTTTAAAAGAGAAGAAATATTTTTCTATATATAAAGATTAGGAAATAATAAATATAAGAAGAAATGCCTCATGGTGTAACGGTTAGCACTTTGGACTTTAAATCCAGCAATCCGAGTTCGATTCTCGGTGAGGCAACTTTTTTTAATAAGTTTGAGAGTAAGTGAAAAAAAAGTTGCGAAAAATAGTAATATAAAGTGTTTAATTAAAAGGCAGTTTGTCGGTTAAGGAGACAGACTTAAATTAGTGCGCGTGGGTTCGAATCCCACCTTAAATTGCTTATTCAAATAACCAAGTATATTTATTGCTTGCTAACGAATAATTATAAGCTTTTACATGATAATCATTTATAGTTAATAGTTTAGACAAAAAGAACTTCTTTTTTTAAATTACATTAGAGTGATCTAAATCAACTTAACATTGATGATAGTTCAGAGTACATTTATTTTATAAACATTTATAGATTTTTTCAATAATGCATCCTTACTTTTGCTGATAATTCTGACTTTCTAACTTTTTCTAAATATTGGTTATCAAACTAAAAATCCATAAACTTATCTAATTTAATAAGAAAAATATCTAATAATTAAATGATTATTTAATCATTTCTAGATTGATAAAAAGGAAAAATTACAAATTGTTTAAAGTATATTAAAGAAAGAACATAAGATATAATTATTTTCATACTTATTAAACTTTAAAAAGACTCAATGGACGAATAAATACATAATATCTTAGTTTTTTATTTTATATTTATTCAGTTATAATGATTATTTATATTTTCTTATATTTTATTAACTAACGAAATAAAATATCCTTAATTATTTTAGTTAGAGAATCATGCTAATTTATATTGATAATACTCTTAGTCTTAGTTATTAAGCTTAATTTTTATTTATTAGCTTTTAAATTTGTTGTAAGAGAATTAATTTAAAGATCTAACATTTTTTGATTATTAAACAAAAATATATGATTCCCATCAATTAATAAAGATATACAAATAAACATATAAATAATAGAAAATCCTCAAAGACTAAAGAAAGATAATAGTAGATTACTAACATATTAATAAGTTAACTAATACATTATACCTCTTAAGTATATCATAATTAATAAAACTAAATCTAACACTTTCGTGAGATTATGTATCTTGACTATTGTGCTTTTAATTTTCATCGAATTAATAGATGTTGACTTTTATATAAAACTAATTTAACTTTAATTATTAAGAAATAAGTAAAATATAATAATAAAGTATTATGGATGTTTTCGTATATAATAGATTTATTTTCTATTTAAATTAGTTTATTCAATTACCATTTAATTTTATCCCTTTTTCCATTATTCACATTATGTATATGCAACAAACCACTTTTATCTTATTTATATATGAGTTGCTGCTTCAATGGATTAAAAATACTTATATATTGCCAATATTAGAAATTTTAATAGGCTTAATGTTTTAAATTACTACTTGTCCTTTATGAATATTTCACATCAGCTAGTATATTTATACTCTGCTTTTGTCTTAATGATACCTGATGATTTAAAAAAATAGTTTATTTTTTAATGAATCTATTTCTTAGTTAATATCTTGAGATTTCCATTTAATTTGAGAATATATTATAAATCTTTAGTATTAATGCTTTAATCACTTGATATTAAAAGAACATTTTCAGAAAACTTTTAAATTTATTAATTTTTTTCATTTGTATCTATTTTTACATCTTTATATATTTTCTTTTATCTGCTTATTTTCTAAGAATAATTGATATTTTGAGATTGTACATATGGAGCTAATTTTATTTAATTACTAGTAACAAAAATACTTGCATCTTTTCTCTTTTTATCTTTTCAAGATAAATAAATAATTTTTTCTATTCTATCATAAAATTAGTTAATATCTTCTTGGAAAAAACCTTTAATTTCCTTTTATATATCACCTAACTGTTAAGTTAGTTTCTAAATCTATTTTACAAGTACTATGAATTATGCTGATTCTTTTAATATCCCTAATAAATTAGTTCTTTAAATTTAACTACTTTTACCTAGATTCATAATTTACTTATATTAAGCTTTTTATTTTTCTAAGTTGCTACTTTATGTTTTACCTTATTAAATAAGCCAGATTTAATAGTGAGCTATTTCTTTTCTTTAGTTTACTACATTTCTTATTTTTATTAAATAGTCTCTCTTATCTTATTCCTGCTTCTACTTGTAAGTTGGTGCAATATTTTATAAA
This sequence comes from Loxodes magnus, assembly GCA_946699065.1. Classification (NCBI taxonomy): domain Eukaryota; phylum Ciliophora; class Karyorelictea; order Loxodida; family Loxodidae; genus Loxodes; species Loxodes magnus. Next base: position 239,739 of record CAMPDV010000214.1, read on the forward strand.
TCAGTTGATGATTTTTAAATTTTTGCATTTTTAAACTAAAAAGGAATTCAAATGCTCGATGGTTCTTAATTTAAGTTTGCTTAGAATTATGGACATCTAATCTACTTATTTTTCCCAACTATCAAATGAACAATTTAAGCATATAAAGTGGTTACAGTTAAATATCCTGAATTAATGATTTATAGCAATATTATTTATGAATGAGACTCTTTCTTTACGTTTATAGTTTTAAGTGCAGGAGCTTTAGTAATAAACTATCTAAAAAGCTTAGTTTATAATCCTTTTAAAATAAATTTAATTCTTAAACTTATAAATAAAAATAGACTTTTGCATATATTTAAAAGCTAAGACTTTATCTTATTTATTTTAATAGGCTATTTATTTGCTTAATATATCTTTAAGTTTAAATTTTATTTAGAATAATCTAAAAGAGATTAAGATCAAATAAGCTTTTAGTCTAAATCAATTATTTTTATAGTTCTATTTATTGTTTTATTAAATTGTTCTACTCAAGACCAAAGAGCTATATTTTACTCCCTAGTAATGTTCAGCAGACAAGAATTATTTACTATTTTATTTATTTTCTTCTATAATTTTGCTCTCATTACAAGAATTAATTAACTGCATTGCTTATATTTTGCTTTTTCTTTACCAATTTCACTATAAAATTTGGATTTTTTATTTTCTACTATTTATATAATCTAAGTTTAAGTAAGGTCTATTTCTGTTTAAATTTATTAATTTAAGTTTCAATTAATCATTAACCATTAAAATAACTGTTCGCCTACCAGCTTAATTGTAGTTTTAAATATATAAAATCTCCGTTCCTGCATGTTCTGTCCTTGCATTGCACTTTTCCTTGATTTCTTTCTTTTATATAATCTGAGTTGAGAATTTTTTTCCAGATTTTTCCATTTTCCGATGGGAAGAATTCCGTCGCTCGTAACTTCAGTCGCTATTAGTTAGTATTTCTCCAGATATTCATTCTTATTTTTTTCTATTGGGGACATTTCCACCATAAATGTCAAGTGCTGTTGCAAATGTAGCATCTTTTTCTTGCTCAAAGAAATGTCTTTTCTTGTTTCTCTATTTCCATTGGAGTTCCTTATGAAGGCTTTTTCAGGTTTTCTTCTATTAATTTGGGTCTTGAATCTAATTTTACTCAATTATTCTCATCTCGCTCTTGCATTATTCAAATATCATTCTCTAAACTTCCATTTTCTCATAATCTCCGACTTTAGTTCTTTGGTCTACCATACTTCATCATCATCTTCATGATTTAACAAATACTGACTTATTATAAGCATCTCTTCCTTCTGGGAGTTTGATATCTCTTCGATTTTTTATGATTCTAATAAGTTGATAAATCAGCTGCTTCATCTATTAAGAGTCCATTTAATCTATTTCAGTATTGTCTAAATAAAAGGTAAATAATTTATATTGAACTATCGTACTTTACCTTCTTTTATTTTTTATTTTTTATTTTTTCTTTATTATTTTTATCGATTCATTTGGGTGGTCTCCTTTTTCAGTTTCAAAGGAGGTGTTGAGAGCTGTGTTAAATTTTCTGTTCTGAATTTTTATCTCAGTTCTTGCTTGTTCTTTGATGGAATAAATCCACTTTATTTTAATTTGTAGGAGTTAGTATTTTTTATAAGTTCTTCTAATCTATTAGATAGTTCTGGTTATTTTTATTAAGAAGAGCTTTAAAATGTGATGTGAATATGTACTTCTGGTTTTCTCTACTGTTCTGAGGAGGTGGTGAAACCAAAAAGTATCCCTTCTTGAAACCATCCATTTTATTTAAGTATCAATTATTAGCTATAAAAGTTAGCTAAATATTTTTAAACTACTAAAAAGAAGGATTTAGACTCTTCTCCAGTTCAGGTCTAATTTGACCTATTCACAAAACTAGAAAGTTTGATCAGAGAATCAGCCTCAGCTGGAATTTTTAATGACTAGGATGAAATAAATGGTTAATAAATTTAGTAATAATAGATTACTTTTAAGGATACTTAAGGTATTAAAAATAACAAGTATAAATTAAATAAAACTGAGTATAAATATGTTTGATCTATTGATATTAAATAGCTTATAGGTATAAAAGTATATAAAAAAGGTTAATTTGATAAAATGATAGTTATATAGAATCTCTTAGAAGAAAGAAAAAAATAGAATACTAATAAATAATTATCTTTTGTTTAATTGTCTCTTTTTAAAAGTTTACATAGTAACTTAGTTATAGTTAGTTAGATGATACTTTTAGCAATATTATATAAATAAGAATTTTGATATTTTAACTGTATATAACTAGTATACACTTGCTTTTTATAACTAGTTTTTAGTTTAATAGATAAATTCTTAATTAGATGGTATGTCTTTGAGATTAGATTTACTTTATTTTCTGAAAATTCAAATGTTTAATTTAAGCTATTTGGAAAAATGTAGATTTTAGCTGAATTAGTTCTTATCTAATACCTTATAAGTTTAGCTTACTTTAGTTATACTAAAAGATCACTAGGAAGATAATGATATAAACTAAATTTAACTAAAAGCTAATGTAGCAAATCCAAGACATTTCAATTAATAATCACCTTTTACTTAATTCTTGCCCATTAGGTTAAATCTATATAAAATGGATAAATTAATGCATAGCAATTGGAATAGACTCTTGATAATATTAAAATTCAGGACAATTAGATATAAAATGATTAAAGAGTACTAATTTTTAGTAATGATGAACAAATAATGATAATGATTGAAATAAAGGATATTGATTAAGCTTCTTTTAGATAATAAGTTTCATGTATTACTAAATTTAACTAGGATTATAGGATTAAGTACTTATAGTTGTAAATTAGTTTGCTAGCTTATCCAAGATTTCAGATATGTTAATTCAGAGTAAATCTGAATCTGCTAATACAATTTGGGTTATTTTATAGCAAGGAGTTAGTTCGCAAATTAAATTTTAGGAGGCGAATTAATTAGTCTAATTATCAAATGAAGTAATAGTCTTAAGGTTTAACTAAAGCAAGAGATTTATAATTTAAGGTAATTAAACTTTGCTAGCTAAAAATTATAAGAATAAAGGATATCCTAACTCCAGATTTACGCTCTAAAATAATGAAAAAAGAAATGACAAAAATTAAAGATCTATAATATATTAAACTTTTCTCTTTTTATAATCTTCATAACTAAGAATTTAGTTAAATAGTAACTAAAATATTAAAATATAGCAAAAGTTCATAGTTAGATATACTTAATCTATAAGCAATCAAAGAGAATATATTAGCAATCATATATTAATATCTTTTCTTAAGCTTTTTACTCCAAGTTAGTAACTAAAAGCTATAAAAGGCTAATAATTAGATAAGGCTTCAAATCTATTGACAAAGATACTTGCATTTATCATTTAACATATATGTATGAAGATATCTCATTACTATTAAAAAGAGAGATAAAGAAATATAAAAAGCAAGAGATAATACAATTACCAAATTATAGTAAACGGAAAAATATAAACAGCTTTTAATTAATTTATACCAATTGCCTCTAATAAAGAGCTGTAAGTTATCATAATAAGTAATTATTAAAGGATCATAATATAGAAATACATGTTTAAAATCATTTTCAAGTTAAGGTATAAATATACCACAAAGTACATTATAAAGCAACTTGAAAGGCTATTATAATGTATGCTCTTTAAATATTAAACTTCTTTTACATGTAAATGAAGATAAGTATATAAATAAAGAGATAACTAAGAATTAATGGATACACGTAAATTATATTTATTAAAATGTTTACCGTTCATCAATATCTATATTAAGAGGGGATAATATAAATTTAAGGGCTAAATTTATTCTTGCTATTAAGATTAAGTTTAGAATATATTTCTTGTATTTTTTAGGGAATAAAGCAATTTATATTTATCAATTACCACTATTTTAAATCTAAGTAAGTTGATAGTTAATCAACACTTACTGTTCTCTAGAAGCCCTGCTATTTTATACTTAGCAGTTTTATGGAATTATACTTATTAGTGAGGAACTAATATTTAGATTTATTTTTAGAAAGGAGTTATTAATCTTGTTTGATATTCATTCCTTTTAACTGCATTTTACGAATTTGTTTATATAACCATATTCTATTATTATAGCAATCTACCTTATAAATTAACTATTTAAATAATTCAAAATTATCAAATCTATTCCCTTTTTTCTAAATCTCGACACTTATGCGAGATTAGTATAATCAGCTTCAATTTACAAATCTATTTAATGCAAGAGACAAAGTTCTAAGGCGCAAAAACACATAAGTAGAGATATATAACAAACTCACTAAATAAAATCCAAATAATTTAAAATTAAAGTTGATACTACAATTTTTTCCCTTAATTTGGAGGATATAAATTTTAAAGAATAGCCTAACAATTTCAAAGATATATTAATCTTAAAGATTTAAATGGCTTAGTCACAAAAAAGGATATTTAAGCTATGCAATTGAATGAAAAAATAAGAGACATCAAGTACTAAAAGCATTTGATCAAATAAAAATTAAAGCAGATTAGAAATCTAAGACAAATTAGAATGAACTAGGCCGTTGAAATCTAACTAAATCTATTTTAAACTCGTTTAAGTATTTCAACTCATAATCTTATAACTCTTACATTGTAAGCAAGAAATATAAATTATTTATACCTTCTAATTATCTAGTATTTATATATATTCTCTATCTTGTTTATGTAATTTCTAGTTTCATTAATTTTAAGTTAGTTTAAATATAATTCTTCATTACTTGTTTTTAAAGCTTTAGTTAGGGATTTTACAGTGAAAAGTTAACTATAAATAGATCTCTATTTTTTATATTGCATGTTATGAGGGAAATTAATGTATAGAATTTTAGTCATTGAATGCTAGTAACTTAAAATAATATGCTTCTGATTTAAAATTTTAAATTCCTAAAATAAAACACATTTCGATATCTTTTTCTAAACATAAGAAAAATAATAAAGATGAACCATGAAAAAATCTCTATTTCAAAATTCTAAATAAGAAAATAAAATTAAATAATGCTAAGAATTAAATAAACTATCATGGTGACTATATATATGCAAGTTAGATAAATATTCCTTCATTTTATTAAATTAATAAAATTATAGAGAGCTATTTTTAAGTTAACCAAGCTTAATTTAAGTGGAAATATATTTATAAGGAAGTAGAGTAATTTAATCAGAATAAGTTAAATATTTTATTAATTGGTATAGCCTAAATATAAGAAAATAATTTAAATTTTTCATTTTTCACTTTTAAAGGTGTTATAAGCCATGTATGTAATGGAAATAATAAGCAGAACTAAGTAAGTAAGGATATCCAACTTTTATTAAATGAAATTTCATATTTTTGTTTTTAACTGTACATTTATTTTATTTTTATTTTACTCTACATTTTTAAAGGTACTTAAAGTTTATTTACTATACCCTTTATCTCTGCTACTTTTATCATCCACAATTTTGCCAATTCGCTTCTGACTCTCATTTTCTTTTTCTTCAAGTAGGAAATTTTTAAGACTCTATTTCCTAGACTGCTGACAGGCTTCATTTTTATTTATTTAGTGCTCTTTTATTTTCTGGGTTTTACTTTAATCTCTTTAATCTTCTTTCTTAGAATTTTCTAATGCACGCTACTCTTAATTATGTTTTTTCTACATTAGCATAGTTTAGAATCCTGCCTTATCTATTAATTACCTCTCATTACTTTTATGATTGTATAAATTTCTTTTTCGACAGAGCATTTTATTACTGAGTTTTTTAGATATAAAATTTGAATACTTCATATGCAAATAATTCTATTTAGCTGTAATATAGTTTTCCGATCCACTCAAAATATCGTTATTTACTTTCCTAATCTAACGATTTTCCAAATCATATGATGCTGATTTTTGATTATTTTTTCCCACAATTTCGGTCTGTAAAGTCTAGCATATAGGAGATTAAGTCCCTTCTTCCAATTAAGACTGAGAGTAAATGGTAAAAAGATGGTAGTCAGGAAAGGTTAACTAGTGTTATAAAATGTTATCCTGCATTCGTATTGAATATTATATATTGGGTATGAATTGCCTCTATATGTAATTATTTTCTATCTAAGAATAAAAGTGATAGAAAATAATATTTTAATAAGTAAAGATTATTACACTCTAATTTAAATTATTATCAATTGTTCTATAAGATAACGGAAACATTCAGAAAGCCTTATGGATATATATTAACACCCACTATCCCTTATATTTTATCTAAATTCTTTAAATTAGCAAAAATTGTTATATCCAACTATTATCAAGCTATAATAGCCAAATAGCATATTAAAACGTAAACGCGCTGGATAAATAATTCAGCTTTAGCTTTTTATTTAGCTTTGAGGCTTTTTTAATTATTCTTAGGTCTAAAAATGAAGAGGTAAATAAATGAATGTTAAGAAGTTGCAGTTAAGGAAAGAAATCTAGTAAATTAAAATAAGCTTAGAATATCATAGCTATGCTAATTTAACATATATACTATATAGAAATCATTTAGATAATTATAGATTTCTATCAATCCTAAATAATAAAGCTATAATTCAAATCTTAAATAAGAGTAAACATTGCTTAGTATGAAATTAAGCATATATAGTCACTTACTTTATACTGTTTACATGGGAACTAAAATATAATTAATAAGTAGATAGTTAATAAAGTAGTTATAATTATATAATCTGACACTATAGCTTTTAGTTCATAAATATTATTACTACCATTTAAATTAATTCTGCTTGATCAATCACTATAAATTATAAAATGCTTGTAAAATCTTGAGTCTATGTTGAATTAGTTTCTACTAATTTAAATAGCTTTATTGAGTGATTAATAAAAATTATTATGTTTTTAAGTTAATAAGAATGACCTAATTATAATCAATTTACAGATAAGGCTATATTATCACCTTTCCAGCTTCAGCATTATATGCATTCTTTTTATTTTAATTCCTCTTCACTTTTTTATATTAAGCTTTGGAATTTTAGCTAGTTATATACTTTAAGATTGAACTCTTAAGCATATAGAGCTATATTAAATAATTTAGTTGGATAAAGCTTAATATATTTCATTGATAATAAATTCACTTTGGTGTATTAAATCCTACTAAAGTATAAATAACTTGTTAGATAGAAGTAAATCATATAATCTACTTTAATTACTAAATTATTCTATTTTCTTAAGGGGATTAAAGCTGAATAATTTAGGATGCTTAGGTAAATTATTTTGTATGTATTAAACAAGATAAAATGATGAAAAAATAGAATGAATGTTATTCTTTAGAAGATTATATTTAATTTACTATTCTACTGTAATTTTTATTAGTAATCTATATAGTTAATAGACATATAGTTTACTATTAAATGATATGGGATTATCAATTATAATAAAGATATTAGTTAAAAATATAAATACTACGTCTAGCAAGTTATCCTAGCTATTTCTTTCCTTTTAAATTATTTAGCTTTAAAGCTAATAAAAGTCCTGTAGATAGAATTACCCTTAAGTAGAGCTAGTTAAATGTTTGATTAATTTTAATATTGTTGGCTTATTCTTCTTGTAGTTATATAATTTTATGATATTTCTCTCTTTAAAGTGTAATATTTAAGGAAACTATGATAAACCACTTAAATACGGATTAGCTATTAATCATATAAATTACCTTTCAAAGATTGGATTATACTACTGATATATAGCTGATTAAGTATACCAATCAACTATTATAAAGTTCATTAGTTTATCATCATAATCAGCTAAACCTTATAATTCAAATTGCTATAAAGAGTCTAATTTTAGGCTATAATAAAGTAATATTCTAGTTAAAAACCATATTAACTTTAAGTCTAACCATTTACAGTTAGAAATTACCTAATTACTAGGTTATTATATTTCATAAATAAATTAACACCTAATCCTTAGAAATTATATAGCCAATATATTTCAATTGTAGACTTATTTATCAAGAATAACTAACACTATTAGAGATTCATACATTAATACATAGTTAAACAAACTTATCAGACTTATAGATTAGTTACCTATAAATAGGACTTATGGAAGCTAATTCATTTAAATACTAAACTTTTTATAAAAGACCTATTTAAATTGCTCCTTAAAAACAAGTTTATTTACAAATATGACATTATTTATACCAGGATTCTTTACGGCTCCAAAAAAAAGCAGGAGTTAATGACATCCTAAAAAGACTAGGACCAGGAAAAGAGTACCAAAATGGATTCCCATCAAATGAGTCCCCCATCTCCAAAGAAAAGCCTAAGAGGTAGGTTAAAAATATGATGTGCTCGGAAGTCTCGAATCTTACCACATAATAGTTAATAAGTTATTATTAGCTGATTAAATAGGTGCTGGTTCTTAAAAAAAGGGTTAAAAGTTGAAGAAAGGCAATAATAAGTTAATGGAAAAGTTTAAACTTTCAGAGGAAATAGAATCGAGACTCATGACCTAAGAAAGAGACCTTAAGCATATTGTTAAATATTTCACAAGACTAGAGCAGTTATTCTCAAAACTAGCAATAGAAGTAGAAAGAACTTATCAACAAGTTAGAAAAAATAAAAAAAAAGTAAAAATTAAAACGTTAAATGGAATTTAAAGAATAAATGAATGATCCAACGATAAATGAAAGTGAAAATAACTCAAGATTTCACATAAAAGACAAGCAAAAAGATGCTATTAATGTAATTCTCAAACAAATTTGTGAAAAAGGTGCTAGAAATTTCTCAATTTCAAGTAAGAATATTAAAACTAATAGAAATAGTTGGAGAAAAAAAGAAGAGACAATAACAACTTAAACTATCAAGAGAAAAAGAAAGATTATATTGTAAATAATTTGGGGAAATTTACAAGAAAAAATATTTCTAGCATCTAGGTAAAAGAATAAATCATAGACATCATGCATAGATTTTCATACTTTTATATTTAGCCTCTAGAACAATTTAGAAGTTGGTGGGAAACAGGTTGAAATACCTCCAAGAACGCCGAATATTTAATTTTGTATTTGTGTCTAAAAATAACTAGTTTTTATATATTTCTAGCATTAGAATCAAATAAAAAATAATGATTCAGCTTTAAGTTTTATAAACAAAGGCTTTATTAATAAAATTAAACGCAAGACAATAAAAGAATACAATCTAACATAAGATATCACTAATTATATAATTAAGTTTCATTATCATTAATAAACTAATTTTTGAATAAAATTATGAATAAATAAGCGGGGCAATCTAAAATTAAATTTTTACTACGACTAATAATCTTACCAGTAAAGTATAATCCTTTAAACTATCAAATCATTAAAAATATAATTAATAATTAATATTCTCAAAATATATCTATATCAGTTAAATCATATAAGATTGCATTAGATTCCAATCATTTCAATTTTATTTGTGTTGGGTTGCGACATCTGTAAGCTTTTAATAATATATAATTGATACTTTTTTATATTTCTATTAAGTGTTTTTTTAACTAAAGAATCATTTAAATACTTAATTATTATCAATCAATTTTAATATTTAATAACTTTAGCAATTTAATTTTAATCAAAAGTTAAATTACATTAGTGACAAAACTTTCTATAATTTATCAATATTTCTTATTCCTTTAATTTATGGAATTAAAAACAGGGACATTAAGCTTGCAAATCATATTATACTAGTCTAAATTATTTCAATCACCTTTATTTTATTATTAGCAAAGCTAATTGATTTAATAATTAAACTTTATTGCTTAAATAAGCTTATCACTTCTAAATCAGCCTTTATTATACTCTGAATGCCAGGAGGAAACTTTCTTTATCATAAGTCGGGAAAGATGTACCCGTAATCGCAAATTGCATCCTATGCTTTGGGAGGAAAAATTACAGGGACGTACTGCAGGAAGAGAAAAAAAGGATAGAGAGACCCATAAACTTTTTTGCGACATTAAATAAAATTAATTTAAAGAGCTACGCACCAACGAGAGTGCTACAAGCTCTATAATCCAATTTATTTATAATAATAAAATTATGTTGGCTGCGATCAGAAGAACTATTAGGTAATCCTGTGCAGTGTATACTGCATTGCGAGTAATCTAGCACAAGATGCCACCTCGGAGAGACAAATCTAACTTACCCGAGGATTCTTGCTAGCAATACGAACACTTGACTGACGGGCCATCTAATATACTTAATTACTAATTCTTATTTGATTTTGTTCAATAAGACTGGAGCATTTGGTTCAAGAATAATTATAAATAAGTAGCCTCTCCATTTGGAGAAGTTAACGTATCTCATTGGAAGGCTAGTATAACATATAAAATATGAGAATATTTTTTTAATATTTAATATTAATATTTAAAGAGCCACGCGTCATTTTTTATCATAATAAATATTGCTAAATCTTATAGCTGCATATAATGCTTATATTAATTCGACTATAATAATAATAATAAAATTAAGTTTGGCAATCTTGGAGAAATTTCACCTCTTCCTGCCTATCGCCGGATTGCTCCTGGATTATATAAAAATGTTTAAAAGTTTAATCTCCTCTCTCTCACTTGGTCATATTGTCTTCGGTTTCATCTTTTATTCTGTTCTAATTTCTTTCTGTAGATCTTGCCAAGCTCATTCATATAAAGTCCTTCTCTATCTCTTCTCTATTACAGTTGATATTTTTTCCTTTATTGCGCTTGTAGTTTTCTTTGCTTTGTTCAGTATTAATTCTTGAAACTTAGGAATTTCTTGCATCTTCTTCATAAATATTCTCCCGAAATACAATAATAACATCTTTTCTGAATTCTTTTAGGTTTTCTTGCTTCTTCCTTTTCAATCACCATTGGATCACTTCTTTGCTCATTTTACTCTATTTTTCGTTGCAGTTTCTCTTCTATTTTTTCAAGTCTATTGTCCAGTTCTGTCTGTTTCTGAAGCTAATTTTGGGATTAGCTACTCTGATCTTTTGATATGTTCAAAAAGGCGCTTAGTTCTCTTTCCTAGGACATGAGTCATGATTCTATTCCTTCTGCTAGGTTAAACTGTTGCATTAGCTTCTCATTGTCCTTCTTTAGCTTCTTGATCTCTTCCTGGAGATTTAGTACCATTTTGATGAGCTATCCCATGCTCATCTGGCCAGAAGGATTAAATTCTGATACCTCCTGGTGCAAAGCAGACGAAGTCTGCTTTCTGGGTTTCTCCTGAGACATTGGGGTGATTGCATGGGTGATTTTCTTAAATTATTTTCTGTTCTTCTTGAACCTATGTTCCGGATTATTAAGAAAAAGGTTAAGTAAAGGAAGACTGGTTGAGAGTTGCTTCTGGTTTCCTCTCCTTCTTGGAGGTGGTGTAGAAACCTTTTTTGAAGCCTTCCATTTTTTTTATTATTAATTCTACTATTAAATTAGAATTTCCATCACTCTTTCTTGTGAGCATCTCGTACGCTAATATTGTATTATAAATGATATTTAAAAGAAGGTTATAATGGTTGCCAAAAAAATAAAAAAAAGGTTTCTCTCATTGATTCAGAAAGTTTATTATATCAATTAAACTTATCAAATGAAATGTAAAAATACAAATAACTTAATCAAGAAGAAACAAAAATTGAAATATCATTTAAAAAAGCCAAAATAATTAAAAGCTTAGATTTTAACTTCAGGTAAATAAGAAATAAAATTAATTTAAGAGAAAAGAGAAAAAATTGAGAAATTGAAAAATGAAATAAAAATAGAAAAAGAAAAAATATAAATAGCAAATTATAAATAAAATACGGTATAAAAAGAAGTAAAGCTAATTCTAAAAATGAATAAATTTTTTGAAAGATTAGAAAAAATATAAGATGCAGAAAGTAAAAAATGAAGATAGAAAGTAATAAATTAATAAATCAGTTTTTGAAAAATTTAAACAGTAATATGGTATTAATATAATAGAAGAAAGTAAAGATTATTACCAATTAGAAAGTTAAAAAAATAAAAAATAGGAGAAATTAAAATATTTAAAAAGAGGTAAATTTGAATTGATCAAAGTTTATAATAATTGTATAGAAGGTAAGCTTTAAAGAATTATGTAAAATATTCATCTTAAGTGAGTTAGAACTTAAAGTTAGAAAGTTATAACTTTTAATAACGATAAAATATAAAATGATTGAACTTTTATCCAGGAAAGGAAATATAAACTAAAGTAGAGTGTAAAATATAAAGAAGATTGCAAATTAACATGAAATTGGTAATTAATCAAATGAAGAAAGTAAGATATTAATGCAAAGAGAGTAAAATTAATAAATAAAGGAGAAAAATAAAATAAGAAGGCATTAATATATCATATAGAATGTAAGATATATTAATTTAATATAGATTGTAATATATTTTAAATATTTATAGAATGTACGACATTTTAAATATCTATAGAGGGTAAAATAATTAAATATTTATAGTGTGTGGGATAGATTAAATAATTATAGATAAATATATAAAAATCGAGAAATTTGCCAAAGGATTTATGCTATTAAAAGAAAAGAAAAAGATCAGAAAGGATAATAGCAATCAACTTTTTCATCCAGTACTCCAAGATAGAAAAGCGAGTACTAAAATTTTTCTACTACCTAAAACAGAAGTACTTCTTAAAAAGTAAAAAATATTGAGGGATAGAAAAAATGCAAGAAAATTTATGACAAATGCCGATTGGAGTGACTTAACCAAAAAAATCCTTGGAATAGATTAGAAGCAGACTTCGAAAATTATTTTTCATCTCATTATAAACTTTATGGAATTGGAACAAGAGTTAGAATAGCTCTAACATAACTTCAACATTCATTCTAGGATTTAAACTCACATACTTCTGCAACTCAAAGGCATATCATGAGACGAAAATATAAGAAATAGATTGAGACTCGTAAATAATAGTATAATATAGTAAAAAAGCCCTAAAAAACAAAATAAAATTAGTTATGATCAACAAACAGAATCAAGAAAATTGAAATAATTTTAAGCAAAAAAATAATAACAAAAATAAGTAATAAATTAAGCGATCCCAATGGAAATAGAGAAATTAAACAAAAAGAAAATTAAAAAGAAATGCTACATCTTTAGCAGTAAATGATACTTCGGAGGAGAAGCAATTAAAATAAAAAAGTCCGGAAGCAATTTTAAAAGATCTAACTATCTTTTATCCTTCAAGTGATAATAAGATATGAAAGAAGAAACTTAATAATTGAAAGTAGCATAACTCTAGAACTGAAATAGACATAAACTAAGGAATTCGGTGATCTGAACGTTACTCATGGAAAAGGAGACTTATTAAAAACACATTTATTTTTTTCTAAAAACATTTAATTTAATTTAATTTAAAAATTTATAGATGGTAAACTATTTTAAATATTTATAAAATGTAAATTTTTATAAATATTTTTGGTATTCAAGAGATTTTAATATTTATAGTGATTAAGAGATTTTAAATATATATTGCTTGATATGTTTTGCTATTTTTAGTTTGAATTAAAAGATTATTGCATATGGTATCTTTTTGTTTATAAGCTGTAATGATTGTTTTATACTATATTTTAAAATAAAAGCAAATTGCATTAATCTGATTTTAAGCATCAACAAAAAATCGAAGTATATAGAAGAGCTAGTTTGAATTTATAATATTTTATATTTATTTTATTCTTATTTGTATTTATTCCTTATTGATGAAAAGCAAGCAACTAATAAAAATAATTTAATTTCAATTGATAATCAATCATATATTATGTTCTGTTATCTACCATTTATGATGTTTTTTATAGTCATTTAGTTTCTATATGTCTGTCTTATCATTTAAGAATATTCCTTTTTAGAAGTTAGCAAATTTTTTGGAAATAATGAAAAGTATTAGCTTATTATAAAGTTTTTAGATGATTTCTGGTTTTGGATTTTTTATTGCATAAAGAAATTTATAGGTTTAAAGTGAATTGACTATCACTTTCAAATATTGATGCTTTAGGTAAAAATATAAGGAAGAAAGATTGTAGATACTTTACAAATCAGGTTGATGCTTTCAAATAATACAGGGTAATTAAATAAAATGAAAAGTGTAAATAATTAAAATTTAATAGTTTATATCATGCAACTAACAATTTACATAAGCAATTACTTAATTAAAATTAAGAAAAAATTAAATTAAAACAATTAAAAATAGAAAGGAAAAAACAATAGTAATATCTCTAGATATAAAGAACTACAGAACAACTACTGAGTTAAACAAAAGTCTGTCTTGATTAAGAACTTTGGGTACTATTCTTTTGCTACAGAGCCTTAAAGAAACAATAAATTTTAAATAGAAAAACAGAATAATTTTAGTTATGAAGAAATAAAAGTATTAATTACTTATAATTTTATAAGTTAAGTTTTATTATTTATTTATGGAAATAAACAATTGCTATATTTTTTATTAAATATTTAAGTCTATGATTGATAACTCCTCTTACATCAAAAATATAATTGAATTTATTCCTTATAACTAATTAAAAAAACAAAAAGAATCTTGATCTTTAGTAGAATTTAAGATTCTTATTAATTAATTTCAACTAAAAAAGTTTTTGGACCGGAAACTCCTTTCCGATTACACGACCCGACACTCTCTTTTTATGGAATAACGGGGATATCCTGTTGTGCTCCAGGCACAGCTACTAGGGAGCTCCATCGCTATGAGCAACCAGGCTTCAAGCCCCTACCAAGAGCGGATAATCTCAAAGACAGTGTTCCCTTCAGAAAATGACTCTGACCAGGGACTTTTTCAGCGACAGGAAAGGAACTTGTTCCTAGCCATAAAACCAGAAAGTGTTGTCACGAAGGTCATTCTCAGCTCCCACCATCTTTTCAATTATTTAGAATTTAAGATTCTTAAGTATCAATAAGAAGTTTCTAAAAATGTTCTTTAGTAATAAGTATTATTCCAATAAATAACTTTTTATTAAGATCCTTAGTTTATTTTCATATATAATAGAAAAGTTAATAAATAAATAGCTAGATATATTATTAAAAGCTTATCTAATTAGATATAAATAAAAAGTCTAATAAATATATTTATCTTTATCTTTAATATTTATAAACAAAATACTTTAAATTATTATATTAAGAGTAAGAAGAGCAAACTTTCAAAAATTTTAGTTAAAATTTATAAATAAATAATTAAGTTTCATTAGTTAGAGAATGCTTTTTCAGAATGCTATTAGCTTTAGAGTAAAGTTTCCTAGAAAAAAAATTAAAATATAGAGAATTGTATAAAATAAATAGACATACAGTTAGCAAGATATCTGAAGCTAATTTATTAATTTAATTAGAATATTTTAAGAAGCTTTTAAGAATCAAATTTATATATGAAACTTTAGATTGTAAATCAAGAAAAAATAAAGTTTCTAAAATTAATTAATGAAAAATAACTTTAATTATCAATTAGTAAGTGCTAAATAACTTAAATTAATGCTCTGCTTTATAAAAAAATTGTAATGATAGTGTTAAAGAGTTTTCCACTTTAACCTTGAATGTAGATTTATACCTAAATTTATTGAAAAATGTATTTATATTAAACTTTGAAAGCTTTAATAAATCTAAGCTAGAGGCTTAAGAATTAAGTCTTTATGAAATATTCTTTTACTATTTATGAAAATCAGTTTAATCTAAAGAATCATACTTTGTTAATAAAGTGTTTATAAATCCTTAGAATACAGTTTTTAATTTTATGAATGATAATTAATTTATTTTTGCCAAATTTGGAGAATAAAAAGCTAAATAGAAAATAGTTAGTTTTTATAAGACTTGATATAAAAGAAAAATAGCATAATCAAATTGTCTAAATTATCAATGCTAAAGAAATTATTAAAAGTATAGAGCAAAAGAAACTTAAATGAGATTAATTACTCTTTCATACTAAAAAGGATAAACATTTTAATTAAGAAATTTATTTATTTAGCATTCATAAAATTTTATTTTAAGAAATGCATAAGAATTGCTATTCTAGTAAGGCAAAATAATAATAGATATTATTTAAAATACCTTAATTATATATAGAAATCAAATATAAAAGAAAGAATAAAAAAACTTTAGCTTTCGCAACAGTTAAAGAGAAAATTTTTATTTTAAAGCAGAAAAAAATTTAAAAGAGAACCTAAAAACAAACATAAGAAAGCTAGAACTGCTTTGCTTATAAGAGATAAAATTTAGATTTATTTAAAGAATAAAATATTTTATTTATAGAAGTAGCTAAAGTGAAATGCTATATTCATTATAAATATTTCTTAATGGAAATAATAAGCTATACAAAATAAAAAATAACAATAAAACATCATTCCTTGTTGCTCATATTTTAAGAGAGCAATCTAATTTAAACTTTATAAAGCTAGGATAGAAATTAAAATAAAAGGTAAATATTTATTATTTTATACATGCTATATACATAAAGCTAAACTTAAAGAAGTCAAAATCTATTTAGCTATTAAAGTCAAAAAAGCAAGCAAAGGTTAAATTAATAGTAAATTATATAAGGTATTTAATTTGATCTATAAAAGCTAAAGATGCTCTTTATAATTAAAGCTGTTTAATAAGGCTTATTCATAAATACAAACTTAATATAAGATCTTGAAACTTAGAATTAATATTAAATGCTTTAGACAATAAATTTATTAAAATCCTTTTAAATCATATGAAAGATTCTACCTTAATTTAGAGTGTACTAGTTACTAAATCCTTTAAGCTTATTGAATTAAATTTGATTCATAATATACTTTAAATATAAAATTTAGTTTTAGATATATTTTCTTGCTATTTTACTAGAATAAGATAGTGAACAAGACTCTTTAGAAGCTTAAGTTTTGAAGTTAAAATTATAAATGAAAGTTAAAAGTATATCAAGAGTTTTATTTGCTTTGCTTTCTCTTGTTAAATAATAAATCTTCTTGAGCTTATATCTGATCGAAAGATTTCTCTACATATTGCATTTTTTATTCTTATTCTGTTTATCAATTAGTTTAAGAATTGCCTTAGCTTAAGTTGGTTTCTTTTTATTGTATTTACTAAACAATTTCGTGGCTTTTTTATCTTTTATTAGCATTAATTTCATATTATACTTTCTAAATTGCAACTTGATTGATGGAACGGCGTACAAAAGCATTTGATAAAAGTTTATCGGGATATAAAAACTAATTTCATTCGTTATTCATAACAATGTGCTAAAGATAAAACCTAAGAGAAAAATTTTTTTGATTTAGAATGAAATCTTCATCTATAAACTATTTTTCAGCAAGGTACTTTCTGAAGTTATAGTAAGTAAGCTAGTTTTATATGTATTATCATAGCAGCTTTTCATTCTTTTTACACTAAAATGCTCATCGGAATAAATAAGTCTCATCTAACTCGAAGAATGCGATCATCGTCTTTTGCTTTCTTTATACTATATATCCTATTAAACTAGTTATGAAACATCCTAAACCAAAAGAAAGCATAAAGATTCTTTATTCTATTTCTCATTATACCATTTATATTCTAAAAATCTATATAATTGCATGGTTTATGTTAAAGGATAGAACTATCAGGATCCAATAATTTAACTTTTAATAAGAGCAAGGAAAGGCTTTATAAGTATAAAAGAACCAAGCTATCAATACTAATAAATATATAATAGCGTGAATCGTTTTGCTTTACTACTCTATAAGAAAATTAATTGTCACCAATACCATAAAAAGTACTCTCTACATCACTAAATAACTTTTCTTATACTTTATTTTCATTAAAAATCCATAAAGTTCTTGCCACATCAGGATTGTTCTAGTTCCTAAAATAGTATAAAAAATGAAGCAAATAGAACATAAAAGCACAAAAAAAAGATGAACTCCTTGCCAGCATTTCCAGTTACAATCTTTGTAATGAAAAGATTCTGAAAATTATATGGTTCCATTGTGATTTCAATCTACTCCATCAACACAAATAAATAAGTCCATAAAATTTCAGTTCAAAGGAAGGAAAAAACTAAATGCTAGAAAAGGACCTAAATAGTATGAAAAACTTCCTATTAAATAGAATATCGTTCGTTTAGAAAATTCTAATTTAAATATAATGGAAAGGAAATTTATGAATCAAATAATAGCAATAGTACAAGCTACTATTTAATTAGAATATTATTTATTACGAGACTATCCAAAAACATTTACGAAATCTAACTTAACACAATTTGAGATAAATTCTACAAAATATCCGTATTCTGAAATATCAGGTCCAACTGAGACTATCTAAAGAAAATATAAAATTAAATGTAGCATATAAATAAAATCCCAAGTTGACATTACAAACACTCTCTTTAATCTATCGAATTTATAATTACTTTTTCTTAAAATTTCTTTTATCGAAATTATTACTAGTCCAAGCAACATAGAAACTAAAACTGCTATTTTTACTATTTGTCCATTCTAGAATTCTTGCTTTTCTCTTTCTTTAAATTAGCAGGATAATTACCAGCTATCACTGAAAGCTCCGCTACTTCCATCTCCTCACATAAAAGGAGTAGTAAAATCAAAAATTACATCGCAAAATTTGCAATAAACTCCTATTTTCTTAATCGTTCAATTTCCTTGATCATCTTTACGATAGTTAAAAATATTTCAAGGCATAAAGTCTCTGTCATTAGAGTTTTATTTTATAAATATTTTTCCTGTTGTTCCAATAAACTTAACGCTTCTAACTGCCTTCATTATATTTTCTATATTAGAATAATTTTATCCTGATTAAATTAAACTTTATAGAGCATATGCTCCTAGTAAAATACTATCAAACTCAGTAAACATTAAGCTACTTCCTGTTTAAGTATTATATTATGTTTATATTTAATTAGCTATTGTTTATCCAAACTCTCCAATCCACCCAATTGTATCAAATTGAATTGAACCTTTTACAACCGTTTATATTTTATTCAACTCGTTTCCACTTTCCAAAAAATGCTCGTTTAATCAACCGAAGGATAAAAATACGAAATCTCCTTCTCTTGCTCCTAAATCGTAAAAATATCTTATTATTATATTAACATCATCATCATAAGCAGCTATTAATATTACTCTTGTCTTTTTATATATTTCATTTACAATCTATTTTCATGACTAATTATAGATTTATGCCTTAACATCACTTACTTTTCTTTATTCATTTACTATGTTTATCTTAAAATGATTTGCTTCTTTTATGAAAAAACTGTATATACCTTCTGATCAAGCGTTATCTTGATAAATAAATCCAACATTCTTTCATCTTTGCATTTAGCATATTCACACTACCAAGACAGAAAGGAAAGAATCAGGGCAAATAGTACGAGCAAAATTAGGGAATTTTGTATCATCTGATAAATCAGTAGCAGTATTACCACCAGAGAGACAGGCCATTGTAAAGTTTTATTATTAAAAAAAGGGATAAAGCTATAATGAGTTAGAACTAGTTCCTGGCATAAAATGAATAAGACCATAGTCGTTCTTTTTTGCACTTCATTCCTTGTACACATAGTCGTAATCAAAATACTCTGCGCCTGTATAAATATTAGTAGACTTTAATTAATAGTAAGGTAAAATATTACTTAAGGTATTTACATACTATACACCATATAATTTTCCAATATATAAATCTTTTATTCATGAAACAGTAATTCCATCAGGATTTTTTTCATCTAAAACCATGCTTATTGGAATTTAAGTCAAACTGTTATCAGGAGGTGTAGTAGTTCCATCAGGCCATACTATTTACTCGTTATAATCTATTGAAGTTAGATTAACAGTTCCAACTACTTTAACTTAATTTTCTTGAATATTCAAAATTTAAAGCTGGATATTTTAACTGGAAAACAGGCTTTATTCAATAAGATCTACTTAAACATTGTTGATAGAATGAAATTCCTTTAAAACTTCGAATATTTATTGAATGACTAGCTCTATACAAGCAAGCTAATATTCTAATCTAGTTTTAGTTATTCTATTTCCAAAGTTCAAACCTATGAAGCCATTCAAGTCATATTTGTTTACTAAGTCTCATATCAGCCATGAATTTTAAAGATTCATAATAAATGCTTTGATTTTTATTTTTTTCTGAAACATATACTTAAGGAAAGTTTCGAAGTTATAATTAATAGCACTATAAAATTTAGTTATTCCCTTTTATTAAATTTCATCTGAAATTATTTAGAACTGAAGGTTTTAGTTTGAGAAATCTGGAATTTATCATAAATATTCCATATTCTTAAGTTCTTACTATATTATAAGAGATTCATTTTAGGAAAATTAGTCTGTGAAATATCCCATAGATTTTCACTTAAACCGATCTACGAAATGAGACATTACTTAGGCAATGGAATCAGTAGAAGGTAAAACAAAATGAGTGAATTAGTTTCATTTAGTTTTCTAAATGGTTTAATCTTTAGCTACTAAATGAATAATTTTGTTTTAGTTGGAAAAAATAGAAACTAAATAGGTAATTTGATAACTTGAAGTGACGTCTATTATAAGATTCAGATTTTTCTTGGTTCATTCTAAAGTGAAATTTCAGTTCTAATTCTAAATAAGAAAGTTTTTCTCAATCTCCTAGTACTCAATTTATAAATTGGTACTCTAAAAGCTTTAGTTAAAATAATAAGCTAAGTTACTTTCTAGTTGCTTACTGAAACTTTCAAAGCTTTAAGTGCTTTTGGGTTCATATAAGTAAAGAATTTTAAAACCTTGAATTCCAAATAAGAAATTAAAAATAAAGCAAGCGAAATATTTAGCTGCCATTTAATTTTAAGAGTATTAGTTAAAACTTAATACCTTTATATAATAATTAAAGCATAGCATTAATATGCTAAAATTATTATCTTACAGCTACATACTTTTTGAATAAATTAAAGATATAATAAGATAAGCAAAAATAGAATAACGAAAAGAGCTTGTGTAGATTTATATTAGTGTAAATATAACTATAATTGGTGTTAGTTTTATATTATAAGCTAAATAAAGTATTTATTGCTAGGACTTAAAATCAGAATATTTTAGGATTAATTAATCAAATTTAAGTAATAACAAAAGCTTTTATCTTAGTTTTTTCCATATTCTCGCTATTTAAAATTACCTTACAATGACTTTAGAAACTGGAGGAATAATGTGATAATGCAATATCTTCGAAGAAGTAAATTAAAAGTGCTTAAAACTATTAGATTTATTTAAAAATTGTATTTATAGATTCTTTCTTGTATATACTCTATTCCTAAGAAAAACTTGCTTTATCAAGTCTCTGAAAATCTAGTAAGAATTGCAGAAGCTTTATTAATTGCAAGTAGTTATTAAATTCTATTGAAAATTAGGATAAAATATAATGATTTATACATAAATACTTAACAGAACAAATTTTCTTTTATTGCTATCTTAACTAAAAATAAATAATTATCCATTAAGAGACTAAATAATATCTAATAAACATACTTCAATCACTTCAAATCTTTTATCAACTTAAAATTATCTGACTAAAATGCTTAGTTTCAAATTAATTACAAGTGCAACTTTATAAATTAACCTTTCTTTGCATAAATTCCCTTTCAATCTAATATTTCAACAATTTAATTAGTAAAAGTAGCTGCTATATTCATATCAAAATCATTAGACCATTTCTTTTCTAAGATAAAATTGTTTCATATAATGCTTCTTTTGATAATTTTTAATAGTTATTTAAATTTATATTTCAAAACATGCTTTTTTTTCATAATATACTTAGTGCTTTTGGAAGAGTAATTAAATAAAAGCGGAAAACTTTTAGTTTTACAAGAGATTTAGTTACGAAAGTTGAAAAAATTATAATTGATGTACAATAAACAAAATACTTAAAGCAGAACAACTAATTTATATTTCCTTTTTCTATAGAACATTAGTAATATGTTCTCTTCATTTTATTGATTTGAAATTTAATATGACTTTAAGATTTAGATTTACATGGCCTCTATAATCACTTACTTATTAAAAAGCAGAGTACAATTGTTTAGAATAAAATTTTGGTTGGATATTTCTATATTCAAATACTTCTATCTTTTCATTAACTTTTACCATTTTGTCACGATCTTCAATTTTTTAAATTAGCTAAGAATTTTTTGAAGCAGCTTAAATTTCGTCATGTTGTTTATTCCTAGCATTCTCTTTCTAGACCTAAAGATGATATTTTTCTGCTCAGTTTTTACCTGCAGAGATCATATTCGTTATAAAGCTTTCTTCATAATTCTAGTTTTCAAGCCTTTACCAGGTTAGTTAATTTTAGAACGCTTTTTTTTAAATTAAGGATCAACTAGGAATTTATCTAAACTTAGAGATATAATCAGACAAATTAAAGCCTGACTTCTTTCGTTCTTTTGATTAGAACAGATTTTAATCTTAAAATCTAAATTTCTAATACTTTTATAAACCTCTATATCATAAATCTAGCTCATATGCCAAGCATAATAGCCAGTTTAACTAATTATATCAGTAAACGTCTATTATAGATGATTTATAGCTAAGTTTCTTTTATGATACCTATATCAAAATCTACGTAAGAGTAGCTAGGTAAAATATTTATATTAATAGCCTCAGCTAAGCAAAACGAAGTCTATAAATATAGTGTATGAATATGCTATTAAGAAGGGTTAGCTAAAGAAATATTATTTAATGCCTTTCTGTAGAAGCTTAGATTAAGTCAATCTTATTTTAAAGTCTTAGATTAAGATAAATAATTAAAGAGTATATCTAATAAATAAAGAGGCATATATAACACATGGAAAACCTAGAAGATTTTAGTTAAAAATAATATTTAGATTGTATTTTTTGGGAAAAACTTAAATATGAGAATAAAGCTAAAATGAAATAAATTAAATGCTTGGTAAATTTAAGTTAATTAAGTCTTTAAAATTATTAAAGCTTATGACTTAATAAGGTAAATCTTATGTCAAAAAATTAGAATGAGGTAAAAGCAGGAAAATTATCATCTAATCGAGATGAGACAAACAAAAGACTAGGGAAAGGAAATTTTACTATTTAAAAAACTTATAGAAGAATAGACTTAAAATACTAAAAGCTCTTTAAATCTAATATCTAGTTGAAAGTTGTCTATAGTTATATTAATAAAAAAGCAAATGTCAAAGCTAATTACTATTAAACAGCTATTAGCTTACATTTCCTTTTATTTAGATTTATCCTTCACTATGATTATCATATTTATTGATAATTATGAAAATGATAATAATTAAACCTTTTATTTAAACAGAGTTAATAGATAACTATTAATTTTAATTAAACCTAGAATTAATTATCTAGCATTAGCAAAATATTACTTAGAATTATGATGGATATATTAAAGCATCTTTAATCATATAGCTTTAAAGGATTAATTATACCTAAATTAAAGCTTTTATTTATTAATACCATTCTGTTCTAGTTTATAATTAGAGGATTATATCAGCATTATTTAGATTTTACCTGCTTTTAATTTTATTTTAATACCAATTTTAAATTTATCTTCTTCAGTCAATTTTAGTTACTATTTAAAAGTGAAATAGAGCTTTGCTTGAAAAAATAGCCTAAAAATAGAAATATTTGTATAAGCTTAAGTAGTTCTTAAATGATAAATATTTAGCTTAGCAATCTATTTAAATTATCATTATTTATATACTTTGATTGCGTCACCTTTGATATTTTATTCCTATACCCTAATTTTAGTATTATAATTATCTAGAATTAAACTGGAATTATATGATATTTATTAATAATCAAATAAGGTGTTAAATTTAAATAATTGACTAAGGGTAAAATTCCTTAATTACTAAGTATTTAAAGATAAAATAGTCGTAAAGCTATTTCAGTAGGAAGACTTCTAGAGCTAGTTTTTTGAATCTATAATTGCTTGATATTTTCTCAGCTTTTTAGAATATTTATTAAAGAGTATTTAATAACTTATATATCTAGGATACTTAAATGTAATATCAATATAAGTTAAATGCTATATCAGAAAAAAAAGAGGTTGTTTTTTTAAAAGCCAAAAGTAAAAACTATAATAAAATCTAAAAGCTTAGTTGGAACTTTTATTTATGCTTAATTAGAACGAATTTCAAGCTTTTATATTTTTATATTTTATGAAGCTTAGAGTAAAAAAATTTATATCGCTAGTTTTAAAACTGATTAGAAGAGAAAAAATTAAAACACAACAAAATTTCATTTTTAACCATGCTTAATTTAATAAAATAATGCATTTTCTTTTTATTAATTACATCTAAAAATTATGAAGTAGGTATGTATTTGGATGATAACGCTTAAGACTTGAATATGATAAACGATTCGCTTTTTCTTAATTTAATTTCTAATTTTCTTGTTTAGAACTGCTTTTCGGAGTATTCTAACTTCCTTATAAAAGATGGTAGATGCTAACTAGCATCTCAAAATATCGATTTAAAGTTTTCTCTTTTACTTTAAAAGGCTTAGTTATTTTTATTTTTCAATAATATAAAGCAAAAATAATTTTCCTTAAAAAAAGATCATAATCATAATTAATAAATTAGTATTTATTTATCAAATAGAAAGTGAAAGGAGGAAATTTAGATAAACAGTATAGGATGTTGAAAATCCTATCTAGCTAAATGTTTAAAGAAAGAATTAAATTGAGTTAAATTTGAAAGTTCATAAATTATATGCAACTTTGATATATAAAAATAAAATTAGTTTCTAGTTAATTTTTTAAAATTGTTTATAATAATTTTTAGGTAAAAGCTTAATTTATTAATTAAACTTTTATGACTTGTTTATTTATTTATTTTAAGTTAAAATATCTCTTTTTTAATTTTATTTAGAATCATTTCTTATTTCTTTACTCCTTAATAATCTAGATATTTAAATTAAATATTTTTGTTCTTTATTAAAAGAAACTTTAAGGTAGATTGAATAAATAGCATTTCTTTAAATAGGAAGCTAAAGATTTATTTATCTTTTAAATTAATTTTCTTAGCTATAAGCTAATATCTTTAATTATTCTTTTCTATACATTTTAAAATAATTACTTAGATTTAATTACTAAGGCTATTTATAAAATTAACATTTTTATCTTAGATAAATAGATACAAAATTAAAATGCTCTATAGTCATTATTTTAAACCTTTTCATTTAGAAATCCAACCAACTATTTTTATATTTCTTATTAAACTAAAGTTACATTTGTAACTTATTAATTTATTATTTCTTTATATAAGGCATTAGTTATAATCACTTATTAAAGGCACTTATACTTTTCTTTAGTTTCATAGACAATATCTTTTAATCTTTCCTTTTACGAATTTTCCTTCTAATTTATATACCTTCACTGCTAAAAATTCTTTAGTTCATTCTCTAAACATCATTTTTACAACAGTCACAAATCTAAATTATCAGGTGATTGCCATCAAATTATGCAAATCATGGAAAAAAGATATCAGAACAGGGTTAGAAGGAATACTTGCAAGCATCAAAATCTCAATGATCTTTTCTTTTTGATAAAGTGAGATATAAAAGTAAAATTAGGTATTTGTGCTATAAATGTAAAAAAATCTTAATAAATGATATAAATAAATTACTAAATTATATATCTTCTTTATATATATTAATAGAGAACAAATTTACCAATCCTTTCTCTTTTAATGTAATTTCTTAACTTTTGCATTCTATTTTTTATACCATAACAAATAAACTCAAAGTACCTTTATCTTATACTATTTATGAATGATCACTTTTAAATTAAATTTTCATTTATTTTTATTAGATAGCTTAAATAGATATAGTTATACCAAAGCTTTTTAAAACAATCAAATACGTTTTTCGCTATTTTATTTATTAAAAAGATATCAAAACCTTGCTTATTGCAATAATTCTTTGACGAAAGAGAAATAGAGAAAGTTGTTAAATACTATAAAGAATCAAAAAGGAATAAAATTATAATTAAATAAATGATCTTTCATTCCTTGTTGTATTTAATAATTTAAAGATAAGGTAATCAAGTTAAGATTGGAAAACAAAAATTGGAATATTTATTTGATACAGCTAGCTTGATAATGATCATGATAATTACCATAAAAATAGAATTTAAAACTTTTATGAAATGGTAAACATAGAATAATTAGCCAACATCTAGAAGCATTTTTAATAGCATGAAATAGAAAAAATTAAATAAAATATATTTATGATCAAATAAATTAGCAAGTCTTAAGTGGCTAAAGAGGAGAGTATTAACTATTTAGAGAGTTTATATCTGCAAATTATTTTCAAAAAATTTAATGAGATTATTGAAAAAAATATTAAATTTCTTAGGTTTTAAAGATAAAAGATTTAGATAAGATAAAAAATAAATTGATAAATTCTTTAATAATGTAATTCGTAAAAATAAATTTTTGCTAGGATGTGAGAATAGGTTTGAGAATCCTGAAACTACTAAAATAATTTCAGATTATAATTATATATAAAGCAGGTTTAAATAAATATAAATATCTAAAATTAAATTATCTCAAGTAACACTTCTATTGAACATAAAAGGATTAAACTCATTATTTTAATATCAAGCATAGGAAATCAAGTTTTTATAGAATAGATAAATTTATATAAAAAAGTTTAAAAAGCAATAAATATTAATTTAAAAACATTAAAGCAGGAAAAAATGCTTTAGTTATTTAAATTTCTATATTTTAAAATTAATGAGAATAAACAATAAAAATTTAAGGATATTTCTAGATAAGCTTAAACAATAAAGATCTAGATACTGTCAATAAATAAAAACGGAACTAATAAATAAATTTTTTCTCTTAACTATAAATAAATTCAGAGTCGAATATTCAAATAGCAAAAATATTTTTATTTTTCCTAGATATAACCTTTAGATAATTAATTTAAAAAAGATTTAAAAATTATTAAATTTATTTAATTAAGAAAATAATAAACTTTAGCTTTTTATAGGTATTTTTAAATTAAAAATATATATCTTTTTTATTTATTTAAAAATAGAATATATACCCTTTTTCAAGCTATCTTATAATATACAATTATTCTCTTTAATTTTAAAATTTTCCTTTTTTAAGCCTTTTAATTAAATTTGATAAAAATATATAAGTATTTGCTCATTTAAATAGATAATTGACTTATAACAAAAGAAAGCATTAATTTACTAAATAAAAAATAAATAAATAAGAAAGACTAATAATTCATAAAAATTAAAAAGTATATTCATCTAATAAATTATATTTCCAAGGTAATTAGCTAAAGCAGCTTTATTAAGTTTATTAACACTAATTTATAAATACTTACTATTATTAAGATACTAAAGTATAGCTTCCTTTTATATCTTATTGAGTAGAATCATTTTTTCTGAGCTAATAAAAATTTAAAGACTTAATAATCTGAATGTATTTAAAGCTGTTTATAATAATATTTAATCTAATGTATATATCTCACCTTTTTTATTTTATATTTATTAGTATATAAAGAATTAAATTTGTTGCTTATAGAATTTATTTATCTAAATTAATAAACTAAAGTGATTTCTAGCGTTAGTAAAGTTTAATCCATCATAAAATAAAGTTAATACATTACAATATAGAATAATAGTTTCTTCTACTAAGAGTATTGAACATAATTAAGCTTAATTGTTTTATCTTATTAGCTTATTAGGATTATTCTTAATTAGAACAGTTATAGTATGCTAATACTTTACTAGGTGAAATTATTATAAATTATTAGAGAAATTAACTTTTTATCTTTACCTTATATTTGCTTCTATAACTTATTTAATAATTGCCTCTACTTTTATCCTTTTAACATAATTAATTAATAACAAATAAATAAATTTTATTATAGAGCGCGTAGCGCTCTCATTGGTGCGCAGCTCTTTAAAAAAATGTTTCATACTGACAAGAATGTTTCTTACTGATAAAATTATCAGATACTGGTAGACCTTGTTCAATACTGGTATATTTATTCATTACTGATAAAAATGTTCAATACTGATATAATTTAAGAATACTCGTAATCTTTAATACTTGATGGAGGTCCAAGGACATGGCAGGATTGTGTCTCATTGCATCACCAAATCAGAGGACGACATGTTTCAATTATGGGTACTTAAATTCCCCACCTCTGATGAAGTTCGCAATATTATTTCTTTTTCGTTCCAGAATTAAACTAAATTAAGCCAGTGACGAAGGTCTAAGAATCTTATGTCTCGAGGCCAAACCAAAGCAGAGGAAGACATAAAGTTGATTATAGGTACTTAACTTCCTCGACCTCTGATGAAGATGACCTTGTTGTTCACCTTCGAACAACTATTGAATATAAATAATAATAATAAATAATAAAGATTAATGTGAACAGACTTGCTTACTATATATGAAGATTCTATAGGAAATAGATTTATAAAAGAGTAATTAATTTTATATTTATTATATTTGATAAAATTGAACTATCAAATAAGTGATTTACCAAAAGAGAGATATATTAATTAAATAGTTGTAGTTCTTAAATATTCTAAAAGAAATATTTATAAATCATAAAATAATAATATAGTTCATATACTAGTACCAACTAACTATTTATTATTCATATAGGTTACTTCAAATATTTTCAAGTTACATATCTAACTTCAAAGCTATATTCGAAATATTCAGACTTCTTTCTTATAATGTTTCATATATTACATAATAAAAATATTTAGGGTAGATAAAGATAAAAAAACTTTAAAAAAGACCCAAAACAAAAAATTAAAATAATTTACTATCTTATTATTTGAAAAAACTACTAAGCAAATATTTTTATTTAAATTGGCAAGGCTTTCAAACATGATAGATAAAGATAAAAAAGCTTAATTTAAAAATCTTTAAATTATTATCAAAGAAATCACTAAAACGAAAGAAATTTTTTTATAGATACTACAATTTCAAAGAAATAGAAGGATTTAAATTTAAGTTTGGAGGATGAAATTAATATAAAAATTAAAATATTTATTATATTTTTAATTATAAAGAAGCAAATTACGTAAATTAAAAGAATAAACAGTTTGCACAAATAAATTCTTTATATTTTAACTCTCTTTATGAAACTATTTATCTATAATTTAAATCTTGCTCCACAAAATTAAATCATTTATTAAAATTAAAATTATATCCTGGTACTACTGCTAATAAAGCTTAAAATATTAAAAGAAAATCAAACTTAAAATAAGAAAACATTTAATTTATATTATTAGATAGAGTTTAATATGTATTTTTGATTGATTTAATGAGAATTTTATATAGTCTATAATTAATAAGTCCTTTAATAGTTTATCTAAAATCAAAGGTAAATCTGATTTTAAGAAAATGCTACCAAAACAATTTTTGTGTTATTTAAAGCTAAAAAAATAAAAATAAAATTAGATTTATTGCTAAGACATTTAAATATCGCGTCTTAATATTAGCAAAATAATTAAGAATAATATATTAATTTTAAAACTAAATTATTAAGAATAAAAATCCTAGTTAAATAGAAAAATTCTTTTAATTTTATAAGTATATAATTAATTTAAGCTTATTAAATCTTAAAATCAAATTAAAAAAGGTTAAAGCTTCTCATATTATTTAGATATTTTCTTGTCTCTTAAAAAAGATTTAATTATTTTAGCTAATAACTTACTTACAATCTTTTTCATCTTTTTTAGTAATCTCAATTTTTTTTTCTTTAAGACTATTGGATTTAATAAAACTCTGAGAAGTAATACTTCCCACTTAAAAAATGTTCTAATTAACAGGAAAAATTTTAGTCTATTTTTGGTAGTTAATTTAATCTTCTTTTTATTGCTATCTAATTTGAGAATTTTAGGAATGTACATTTTGTTCAGATAAAGACTCTGAAAACAAAAACTAATTCCATTCGTTATTCGCTACAACGTGCTAAAGATAAAGTTTAAGTGAAAAATTGCTTGAATCAAATAAAAAATTTTCGTCAATAAGTTATTTCACAGCTAGGAATTTTCTGAAATCTAGGAAAATAAGTTAGTTCTATATATATTATCATAGCAAATTTTCATTCTTTTTACACTAAAATGCTCATCGGAATAAATAAGTCTCATCTAACTCGAAGATAGTAATCATAGACTTATGTTTTCGTTACGTCATGTAACCTATTAAACTAGTTAAAACGCATCCTAAACCAAAAGAAAGCATAAAGAATTTTTATTCTATTTCTCATTATACCATTTATATTCTAAAAATTTATATAATTGCATGGTTTATGTTAAAGGATAGAACTATCAAGATCCAATAATTTAACTTTTAATAAGAGCAAGGAAAAGCTTTATAAGTATAAAAGAACCAAATTATCAATATTAATAAATATAGGATTGAATGGGTTGTTTTGCTTTACTACTTTACTAGTAAATTCATTAATATCAATACCATAAAAAGAACTCTCTACATCACTAAATAGCTTTTCTTATACTTTATTTTCATTAAAAATCCATAAAGTTCTTGCCACATCAGGATTGTTATAGTTCCTAAAATAGTATAAAAAATGAAGCAAATAGAACATAAAAGTACAAAAAAAAGATGAACTCCTTATCAACATTTCCAGTCACAATCTTTGTAGTGAAAAGATTCTGAAAATTCTATGGTTCCATTATGATTTCAATCTACTCCATCAACACAAATAAATAAGTCCATAAAATTTCAGTTCAAAGGAAGGAAAAAACTGTATGCTAAAAAAGGACCAGAATAATATGAAAAGCTTCCTATTAAATAAAGTAATGCATGTTTAGAAAACTCCAACTTGAATAGAATGGATAGTAAATTTACGATCCAAATAATAGCAATAGTACAAGCTACTATTTAATTAGAATAATACTTGTTATGTGATCTTCCAAAGATATTTACAAAATCTATTTTAGCACAGCTTGAGATAAATTCTGCAAAATATCCGTATTCTGAAAAATCAGGTCCAACTGAGATTATTTAAAAAAAATATAGAATTATATGTAGCATATAAATAAAGTCCCAAGTTGACATTACAAACACTCTCTTTAATCTATCGAATTTATAATTACTTTTTCTTTTAATTTCTCATATTGAAATTATTACTAGTCCAAGCAACATAGAGGCTAAAACTACTATTTTTACTATTTACCCATTCTAGAATTCTTACTTCTCTCTTTCTTTAAATGGACAGGATAATTATCAACTGTCACTGAAAGTTCCGCTACTTCCATCTCCTCACATAAAAGGAGAAGAAAAATTAAAAATAACGTCACAAAATTTGCAATAAACTCCTATTTTTTAAATTGTTCAATTTCCTTGATCATCTTTACGATAGTTAAAAATATTTCAAGGCATAAAGTCTCTGTCATTAGAGTTTTATTTTATAAATATTTTTCCTGTTGTTCCAATAAACTTAACGCTTCTAACTGCCTTCATAATATTTTCTATATTAGAATAATTTTATCCTGATTAAATTAAGCTTTATAGAGCATATGCTCCAAGTAAAACACTATCAAACTCAGTAAACATTAAACTTGTCCCTGTTTAAGTATTATATTATTTTTATATTTAGTTAGCTACTGCTTATCCAAACTCCCCAATTCATCCAGCTGTATCAAATTGAATTGCTCCTTTTACGACCGTTTATATTTTGTTTAACTCTTCTCCACTTTTCAAAAAATGCTCGTTTAACCAACCAAAGGATAAAAATTCGAAATCTCCTTCTCTTGCTCCTAAATCGTAAAATTATCTAATTATGGCTCTAATTTCATCAATATATGCAGTTATTAATACTATTCTTGTCTTTTTATATATGTCTTTAACAATTCTTTCCTATGATTAATTGAAGGTTTATGCTTTTATATTGCTTACTTTTCTTTATTCATTTACTATGTTTATTTAAAAATGACTTGCTTCTTTTATAAAGTATTCGTAAATACCTTCTGATCAAGCATTGTCTTGATAAATAAACCCTACATTCTTTCATCCTTGTATCTGACATATTCATACTACCAAGATTGACAAGAAGGAATCAGGACAAATAGTGCGAGCAAAATAAGGAAATCTTTTAATATCAGATAATCCAGCAGCAGTGTTAGCACCAGAAAGACTGACTATTGTAAAATTTTATTACTCAAAGAATTGATAAAGACTTAGTGTGTTAGAACTCGTTCCCGGCATTAAATGAATAAGACCATAGTTGTTCTTCTTCTCACTTCATTCTTTATACACGTAATCATAATCAAAATACTCTGCGCCTGTATAAATGCTAGTTGACTTTAATTAATAGTAAGGCAAAATATTACTTAAGGTATTTACATACTATACTGCATATAGCCTCCCAATATATAAATCTTTTACTCATTAGACAGAAACTCCATCAGGATTTTTTTCATCTAAGACCATGCTTATTGGAATTTAAGTTAAATTATTATCAGGAGGCGTTGTAGTTCCATCAGGCCAAACTATTTACTCGTTATAAGATATTTAACTAAGACTAACAGTTCCAACCACTTTAACTTAACTTTCTTTTATATTTAAAATTTAAAACTAAAGTCTTTAATTGGAAAATAGGTCTTTGATTATGCGATCTACTTAAATATTATTTATAGAATTAACTTCTTTTAAAGATTCGAAAATTTATTATAAAACTAGATCTACACAAGTAACTTAGTATTCCACTACATTTCTTATTTCTCTTTTTCCAAAGTTCAAACCTATGAAGCCATTCAAGTCATATTTGTCTACTAGATCTCATATCAGCCATGAGTTTTAAATGCTCATAATAAATGCCTTGATAGTTATTTTTTTCTAAAACAGATACTAAAGGAAAGTTTCAAAGTTATAATTAATAGTGCTGTAAAATTTAGTTATTCCCTTTTATTAAATTTCCTCTTAAATTATTTAGAACTGAAGGTTCTAGTTTGAGAAATCTGGGATTGATCATTAATATTCCATATTTTTAAGCTTTTGCTGTATGATTAGAGGTTCATTTTAGGAAAATTAATCAGCAAAATATCCCATAGATTTTCATTTAAATTGGTCTAAAAAATATGACACTACTTAGGCAATAGAATCAGTAGAAGGTAAAATAAAATGAGTAAATTAGTTTCATTTCATTTTCTAAGTGGTTTATTCTTTAGCTACTAAATGAATAATTTTGTTTTAGTTGGAAAAAATAGAAACTAAATAGGTAATTTGATAACTTGAAGTGACGTCTATAATAATATCCAAATTTTTCTTTTCTCATTCTTAAGTAAAGTTTCAGTTCTGACTTTTCATAAGGAAATTTTTCTCGATTTTCTAATACTAGATTTAAAACTGGTAATTAGTACTCTATAAGCTTTAGTTAAATAATCGAGCTAAATTACTTTCAAGCTGCTTATTGTAGTTTTCCAAGTATTGGGTTTGAATAGGGTCATATAAATAAAGGATTTTAGAACCTTGTAGTTCAAGTAAGAAATAAAATATAAAGCAAACTAAATATTTAGCTGCCATAGATTTAAGAAATTATTCTTTAAAAGTATATAAAGCATTTTGAGCAAATAAACTAAATTCTAATTTTATTTTATTAATTACATAACCAATCTTTTTTCTTATTATTTATTAAACAACTTAACTGTTGTAAGGTTAAAGAATAGTTTAAAACTAAGAAATTAATTATCAATACACTAAAGATAAGAAATATTTGAGCTCGAGAAACTTCAATGAATTTGCTACTTAATTATTAAAATTTTTTAAGCATACTAGCTACAAAAGTATTTAAAATAGTAACTTAAAAATTAAAAAAATGTTGATAAATAAATTTTTTATTAAATTTATCCTTATCTTATCTAAGTAGATAATAGTAGTTAATTTAGCTATACTTTTAAATTAAGAGGAATGAATAAAACTTTGATATACGTATTTTACTAAAAATAAAGCAGTTGAATTTATCCTTTAAATGATTACTTGATTTCTTTAATTAGCAATTATTTGTTTAATTTATTTTCGAACTTACATTATACCTTTGAAATTAAAAAAATGAAGAGGTATATTTCAATTTATTTTTTAAGACTTAAGAAAGAACATTTGATTGCTAAAGCTGATTATTAAATGAATTATTATTCTAATAACGCTTGCTGTTTGTTAATATTATAAATTTATGTTCTTAAATTAATTAACTAATTGATACTAAAACCTAATGTTTCGAAACAATTTTTCTTAAATTTTCTAAGTCAATCAAAAATATAAAATTATGGTTCTTGAATGCTACTAATAATTTGAAAGATAGATGAGTGTTTGATTATTTTTAGTTTATAGCATAATAATTTAGTAACTTCTTTTCTCTTTTACTCTACTTTACAATAAGCTTACATTTATTTTCTTAGAATTAATTCTTTGTGATAAATAATTTTAACTTTGTATGTTTTTTTAATTATTTCTGATTTATTAAATAAAAGTAAAGTTAATAAATAGCTATTTTTTAATTAATCTATAAATGAATATATATTATAAATTTTATAATATATTTATTATTTCCTTATAAGTTTTCCCTTTTATTTGTTTTTATTACATATTAAATTTTGGAAATGCTCTCTAAAGTTTAAAAAATGACTGAAAAATTTATTCTTAATAATAGCAAAAATCTAAATTAGGTATTTATGATTGCTTTTAATAATAAATATTGCCATATTCGATAAAATTTAAATTTTCTTAAATTTAAACTAAGAGAAATAAAATTTATCATTCAATCCCTTTAAATTTATTTTCAATTATTAGCATTTTTTAATTTAGAGCTTCAAACTTTCTTTGACTATTTCAAATTAAAGAATTTTCAGTCTTATACAGCCTTAAATCCAAAATTTTGAATGTAATTATTCTAAAGTTAGATTTAATATTTCAAACATAGGTTTATTCACTTCGCTAAGAGTATTTTTAAAATAAAAATAAATCTTCTAAAAATCATAGGACATATATTATATTATATTATAAGTATTTTAAAACTAAATTTAATAACGAAATTTAAATGCAAAGGGATCAGATGGAAAATAGAAGAAAGCTTTTAGATTACATAAACTTAAATTATGAAAGAGAAATTTAAAGTTTCTAAGTCAACAAAAGTGAAAAAATAAATCAATAAAAATAATTTTTTAGAATCAAGAGATAGAATATTTAGTTATTATTTTATCTTATAAATGTAATTTTAAGAGTTATTTAATTAAAGAATATCATCAAACAAATATAATAAATAAACTCTTTAAATGGCTTGATTTTTGTATAAAATGCTTGTATATCATTAATAGCAAAGAAACTTCAATTAAATAAAGATAAAAATGTTTATATTCAAATCCAAAATAAAAATACAAACTAAAAGAAACTAAATAATTCTTAATAAATATTATCAAATTTTCGACTTAAATGATCTGTAGATATTAAGTAGCATTAGTAAAAGTGATGCCAAATTTTAATTATTTATACCAATCTTTATTATATGCTTACACTTTCTACCTTAAATAGGAAAGCTGAAAGTTAATATAACGCGGTTTTAGCGCAGTCGGTAGCGCGTCAGTCTCATAATCTGAAGGTCGTGAGTTCGATCCTCACAAACCGCATTTTTTATTTTAAATGATTAATAAAGAAATTATTGATACAGCATATGAATGAGATAAGTAAAAAGTATTTAACTTTTTATTTAGATAAAGTATAAAATTAATTGTTTTAAACATATATAAATAAATAGATATTTAAATTATTAGAATAAATTAGGAAAGCAAACTTAATATCTATTATACATTTATTATATCAGGTTTTCATTATATTTTATTGGATGTTTTAATACTATTTAAGTTAAGATTCTATATAATAAAATAAGAAGAAATGCCTCATGGTGTAACGGTTAGCACTTTGGACTTTAAATCCAGCAATCCGAGTTCGATTCTCGGTGAGGCAACTTTTTAAATAGGATTTGAATTTAAGAATTAATTTTAGGAATAATATTAAATAATAATCAATAAAATATTTTAATTTATAAAAATTTTTATTTTTTACAAATTTGATTGTTAGTAATAAACCAGCTTTTTTAATTTTATATATTTCAGATTAATAATTTTTACTCACAAGTTGGAAAATGTGACATTAGAAAATTAATAACCTATGACCAAAATTATATCAATTAATTTCCAATAAACAAATTAGAATACATTGATCTACAAATTAAAATTTTCCATAAAATGTTGTATAAAAGGATATTTGACTTATTCGAATTAGAAAAAGACCTATAATAAGAAAGTTTTGAGACTAAGAGTAAAGAAGTGAAAGAGCAAGAAAAAGATGAAGAGAATAATGAAAATGAGGAAGGAAAAGAAGAACAAGGAGGAAAAGATGAGCAAGTGGGAGATTAGAAGGAATAAACTGATGACGAAGATGATATAGCTGAAGAAGAAGATGAAGTAGAAAGTGTTTTAGTTGAAAATCTTTTAAAAAACATAATAGCATCTTTAATTGAAGGAAGTAATTCCAACAATAAAAAGATATCTCTCGACTCCTTTAGTTAAATTTAAATTTAATTTTTACTCACTTGTTCTCACAATATTTATTTTTCATTTATGTCTTTTCATTAATATTTTATTTAAAATTGTTTATCTAAATTAATATTAAAAGTTCTAGTTTATACCATTAATTTTAATTTTCTGATATAATTTATTCCTAAATATATCTTTATTTTAATTTTTATATTTATATCTAAGTTAGTTTTATTTTTTCTTTTAGATCTTTTAAATAATTAAAAAATGTATAGTTAGATTTTTATAACAATATTTTATAAGTTGATATTTATTTTTCAAAAATATTTGTAAGCAAAATAAAATTTTTTAGAGATAGAAGTTGTATTAACTTTTGCTTCTTTATTATTAAAAAGAATGTTAACAACTAAAAGTTTAACATTTAATAGGCAGTCAAACAAATTTTTTATTTTAAATTTTTTATTATTATTATTATAAACTAAAAGTAATAGAAAAGTTCTGCCTCCCCTGGGATCTCAACCAGGTATGTGCTGCCATTTTGGTTTCGTGGATGGATACCACGACCATTTTTTCCTTGTGGATAGTGTCCACGTTTCGTGCTCTGGTTTTGCAAAAATTCTTCTTTTAAAAACTCCTTACTAGTTTATATAAAGTCAGTTGATTTCCTTTCATCTTTTATTTTCTTCTTTTTTTATGAGAATTTTTCATTCCCTACAATATTTTAGTAAATGCCACTTCGATTTGCAATAAAAGCAACTTTTAACTTAGTTTTACTCTTTTCTTTTTGGAAGAATTTTTTTCTCTAGGACTCCAATTCGTTTCAATATTTCTTAGTTTGAACCTTCTTCATTGTTCATGCGATTTTTAGGTGATTGATCTTCGATTATCATTCTATTTGATGTCTTAAAACTTTTTTATGATTATAAATACAATTCTTGCTCACTTACTACTTTTTTTCTATTAGTTAATTTTTTAATATTATTATTTCGTTATTTAAATCTTCAATTTCATTCATAAAATTGCGAATTCTCTCTTCTTAATTGAATATAATTTCGTCAAAGTCAGATATTCTTTTATTTAGTTCCTAATATTGTTCCATTGTTATTAATAATGTTTTAGTTTAGTTCTCTTCCTTCTCTAGAATACTCACCATGATCTTACCTTGGGAGGAAG
Source organism: Loxodes magnus (assembly GCA_946699065.1). Taxonomy (NCBI): domain Eukaryota; phylum Ciliophora; class Karyorelictea; order Loxodida; family Loxodidae; genus Loxodes; species Loxodes magnus. The sequence continues at coordinate 277,473 of CAMPDV010000214.1, forward strand.
AGCTCGATTCGTTCAATTTTTCTTATTGTCTAATAGCCTTAGCTGCTTTCTTTCTAATCTTTCTGGCTTAGTTCTTTGACATTCTTATTGACTACTCCATTTTTTCTCTTTTAAACACTTTTTTACTTTATTTTATAATAATAATAATATACTTAAAGTTAGTAGAGTTTTGCATTCTCTGGAATTGCAACCGGTTCCTGCGGACAGTTTTTTTAACGTGGGTGTGATCCACGACCTTTTTATTAAGTGGAAGGTTACCACTGTAACCGTTCAAGTGGTCTTGCAAAAAGCTTTTATTTGTAGATCCCTGTTGGAGTTATTCATAGTTTATTGAGTTGTCTCCATGTTCTTTTCTGCTCTTATTCGTTTATTTTCTTTCATTATCAACAGTTTTTTAAAATATGTTGCTTTGATTTGCAACATCAACAAAGTATGTATTATTGTCTTTATTTCGTTCTTTTTTATGATAATTTATTTTCTATATTTTCTAATCTTTTAATGAAACTTGTAGCAATCATTTCTTTTTCTGGATTCAATTCTGTTTTTAATTCTATTGGTATTTTTGTGTCGTATTTAAAATTTTATTATGATTAAGTTCAGAGTTATTCTTCCGTTATAATTTGCTACAAATAAGTTATCTTCTAAGTATTAGTAATTCGTTGTTCTAATCTTCTATGTTACTCATTAGTTCCCGTATTTTTTCGCCTAAGTTGTAGTTGTTTCTTCATAATTTGATATTACTTTTTACATTTGGTCTAATTAAATTTAAAGTTTTTGATTAGTTTCGTTTTTAGGTTAACTTATCTCTATTTATCCTACCATAACTTTACCTTCTGAAGAAGAGCTTGACTCCTATTGTTATTATTTTTTCTAAATTTCTTTTGTCGCTTTTCTCTTTAGGTTTCTAAGTTAATTTTTTGAGAGTCGAAGAGATTAATCCATTTTTTTTTCTTTTATTTTATAGTGTAATTAGTTTATATTATTAATTTTATATTAAATTTTTTATTTCACTTTTTTATTTTCTTTCAATTAGCTTACTTTTTTTGAAATTATTTAGATATATTTAATTCTATAAATAAACTCTAAAGAAAATACTTAGCTTGATTACTTTCCATACTTAAATTTAATTTCTTAATAGTTCTTTCTTATTTTAATCAAAAAGGATAAAAGGATAAAATTAAGTTTATAGTTTTAGAAAAGAGCTCCAGGGTTCACTTGTTTTTGTTCCTGCTCTTTCCTGAAATAAAGGACTGCGTAGGACTACATTAGTCCGCCATCCTTGTCTCTCCCTCATCCACTAATTATCGTTATAGTTTCTTCTTCCATTTTTATAAAACTCGTTTTTTCTTGAGTTGTAGAATTTCTTTCTGTATACTTATCCTGTTCTTGTTGGTCATATTCTGAAAAGTTAGTCTAATATTTATTACTTGTTAATTTTTTCAATTTCTTGTTTCTTCCAGCATTTTTTCCAACAATTATTTTTCTAGCATAAATAGCACCGAATCTTTTTGCGATAATAATTGATCTTATTTATTTCTTATTATTAGAATTCCGATTCGATTTCCATTGGGATATTTGATTATTAATCTTATTAATCTTATAATTTTTAAATTATTACTTGTTATTATTCTTGTTTTTCTTAAAGATGTTTTATTTGATATTCAATTTAAGAAAAATGAAATTGGAACATTTGAGGGACTTCGTTAAATTATTTATCAATTTATTCCAATTTAATTACTATTTACGATTAGATTTTATCTAATGATTCATCTATGGATGGGAATTATAGGTTTAATTATTCCATTAATTTTTCTAGTAAGTTTTTTCTAAATTTTCTATTTTTTATCTTTGCTTTTTCAAATCATATTGGATATTTGATATCCTTTGCTGAACTGATTATGCAAAGGATTCCTTAGATTATTAATATTTATCTTATTAAGGCTATTCTTCAATTAAATTAGGTTATTCTTATTTTTTCAAGTATTCGTTAATAGAGGTCTATTATTTCTTAGGTGCCATTTTACTTTTATTCAATATTCTTAATTGTTTAAGAAATTTACTATAAATTTAAAAGAAACAATTAATTGTCAAAATAGTAGTCTAAACATTTATAAATTTTTGAGTATCTCTAAGTTCTTAATAAACAATCTTAATTCTTTTATTTTTAAAATAAAATTTTCTATAAAATTTCCTTTTAGTTAAATAGATTAAAATGTATAAGAAATGTAAATATATACTTAAATAAAGCTTTTCTATTTTATTTAGACTTGAATTCTTTATTTTATAATATAAACTTTATTTATTTTATTACTGAAATTAGATTTGCACATTTTTTTATTTATCTTTAGTTAATTTCTTGTGAAATATTAGAATACACAATTAGAAATTTTATATAATATAAAAATATAAATAATCAGAGTAAGCTTTAATTACTCAAAATATTAATTTACAATTAGAATTATCATAATAGTTCCTCTCTTAGAGCAGCTTAAAATAAATTATAATAAATGAGCACATAATTATATATCTATAATTAAAGGTAATTATCTTTTATGTATTAATATTTCTTTAAATTATATGTTTAGTTTAAATATTTATTTAGGAATTTAGTTAACTAGATGATTTTATAGAAAATAATATATTTAAAAATGTTTAAGTTTATTAAAAGTTTGAATAGCTTTAAGAATAATAAATTATAGTTGGTTTTTAGTATATAAATATTGGGTTTAAATGAAGGTTATTAATAATTCTATATCTAAGTTACTTACACTATAGAAGTTTGATTAAACTAAGCTAATAGATATAGTAAGGGCTAATTATAAAAATATTGAAAGGGTAAAAAGCTTATATATGATTTATTATATTTGATTAATTAAAGATTAAATAATTAAACATTACTAAGAGACAGAGTCTATTAAATTCCTTCTTAGTTTTTAAATTAAGTTTATTTATTTCTATTATTTAAATTGAACACTTTTAATTTATAAGTATCTAACTTAATGTATTAGTTATTTATAGTAGTGTATTAAAATATTATTACATTTATTATTTTAGCTAGTAAATATACTAAAGATTCTAAGATTCTTAATATTCTTTATGATCATATAAAGTAACTTCATTTTATAAAACTTTCTAACTTATAATATCATGTATCTTAACTCAAATTAACTATTTTCTTTTATTTTCACTATTTTATAAAAAATTAAATGCAAAATCTAATTTCTTAAATAAGACCAATTATCAAAATTAAAAAGAAAGTTAAATAGTTGACTGAACCAAGTTTAAATACTAATTACTTTTTCTTATTGTAAGTATAAAGGGAGAATTATCACCCATTAAAAGTTCTTCGAGAATTCAATTCAAACCTTAAAGATATTAAAATTAATTCAATCTTACCAAAGTTGGGTAGATGTGTTACTTCCTCTAAAATCATATAACTAACCACATGAGAGAGACACATTCATTTATATATCAAATAAGGAGCATATTCTAAACTATTCTAATAAATAATGTTGTCAACAAAGATAAGTCTTAACTAAAACATAATAAAGGTCTTATTAAAACATATAATATATTCATAAAATCTAGTTTAATATCGGACAGCATCTTAGCAAGGCCGAAATTAATAAGGCTAGAAGAAAACCCAATCTAATTTAAAAGTAAAAAATGTAGGCCTTAGAATAATCAAGCTCTTCATCTCCTTCCTAGGGAAAGCGCATGGTTGACCCAGAAACTTCTTGAATGGAAAAAGAATAAGTTGAAAAATTAAATTAAGTTATAGTCAAACAAGAAGAAAATATCTGAAATCTGACAAATTAAATTCGAGAAATTCTTACTAACTACGAACAACTCAACCTTGAAATAGATTAACTCAAGACAATATTAATAAATAATAAATAAATCACAAGATAATAAATTTGGTCCTAATCTTAACTGCCTCCATCATCAGTTGTATCAATGTAGGTTGAAGATCCTCAAAATAAATTAATAATCTCTCAATCCTAAGAAAAAATAACAGAATAAGAAAATAGTAAAGAAACAACCTAAATGAACACAAGAATTAAAAACATTGAAAATATTTTGAATATAAGAACTCAAAATAAAATAGAAAGAAAAAATGCTGATACTGTAGATCATAATGACATATTCTAAGGAGATGTAAAATTTTTTAAACCAAACAAAAAATTGAAGAATAAAAAGCATTAAGAATTTTATCAAGACTTTATGTAGCAAAGGAAGGGATCTATAAAAGAAAAATATTTTAAAATTTTAGCTCGGAATTTGTTCATGAGAATTGTCTTCTCAATAAAAAAGACCGTGGAACCCAACCACGCAAAAAATAGTGGCAGCTGCGACCAGGTTTCAAGTCCTGCGATCGGCAAACAATTTTATTAAATTAAGTATATTATTATTATTATTATTATTATTAAATCATATAATAGAAAAATATAATCTAAAAACTTTTTTTGGAAGGAGGCTAAATAGTAAATAACTATTAATAGTATCAAATATCTTTTCTACATCTATAAGAATAGAAAGAAAGCGCTTTCCTCTTCTTAACCTGTGTTAGTCAATATCTGATTATAAAGTTCAAATTTGATGCATTGATTATCTCTTATTTAAAAATTCTTATTAAGAAGAGTATATGATTTTAAGCTCTTAAATATTCTTATAAATTCTTTAAGTTACTATTTTATCATATATATTGAGGATAAATTTTATAAAAACGATTTCCCTATTCTTTCAAATATTCTTTGATCTTTTTTATAAATTGAAAGGATTTTAAAATGTTTAAGTTAGTTTGAAATTGTATGACTCTTTGCATATTATTCATAAATCTGTAAAGCAATATATAATATTAATTATTAGCACATTCGATAAGCTTTGCTTTGATGCCATCTACTCTAAATGCTTTATTCTTTGCAAATTTTCTGATGATTTAATTAATTTCTTGTAATTAAATTAAATTCTTTCTTAAAAGGAGTTTTACTTTTTTACAAAATCAAAATTTCTAAAAATTCTATCGATTCTTGATTACAGTTCTTCAACTCTTGTTCATCAATGTTAATATGTTTATTAAAAACATTGCTATCCATTTGTTTACAAATTAAGAAAAACTTTAAAAATCCTTATGCATATAGTTTCTTTTTCTTGGGTTTAGGAGTTTTCTTGGTAATTAAATATTTTAGAAGATAACTTATTAATTATTTATGCTTCTTTTTTGGCCCATTTTACCTTACATTTTAAATAGTTATGGTAATATCTATTACTTTCTGTTTTTTTGGTAGTTAGATAACTTTTAGTTAACTCTTAAATTCCAAACTAGAGCTTTTTATAAAACTATTTGTACTTATTTAGCAGCATAAAGTTATTTATACTTGCATATAGTCAGTTGATTTCGTTGATTCCAGGTTCGCTAATAAAAATAAATATAATAGATAAAATAAAGAAAATAATTAGAATCTATAGCAAAATAAATTTAAAAAGATAAGCTTTAGCTAAATATTTTTGAGTATAATTACTATTTATGCTAATCTACCTAAATAAAATTTAAATTAATATAACTTTTATTTTTTGATAAATTAGCAGAAAATTAAATTTAATTAAAAGATATCCTTAAATTAACTATTAGATCTAGCTATTTAGATAATTAAGCATAATTTTAAGTTATGTTCTTATTAAGAAATTTAAACAAACCTAAAATAAGAAAAATAAATTATAAAAATTAATCTAAAAATAGAAAAAATTAAGTAATCATTAGAGAATAATTATAGTATCTAATATTATTAAAATAAGTCAAAATCGCTATTTCATTCAAAGAAAATCTTAACCTTTATATATACAAATTTAAATTAATTTATAATATCATGACATATCAAAAGTATAGAATTAGATATTTATATTTTAAACAAAAAAAGCATTTACAAAAACTACAAAACTATATTAAAATAAAGCTATTTAATGAGCAGTATGTACAAAATTATTTATTTAGAAATTTAAATAAATCTAAAAATTTCAAAGATAATAAATACTATTTAATTAATTATTTATTTTATTTATTTATTTCATACCAATTTCTAAATAAAAAGAATTTATTAGATTTAATTTGATTAAATCAAAATATTTAAAAGAATTAAAATTAAAAGATAAATGAAATTAAAAAATAAGCTTTAATAAAATAAAAAAATAAATTAAAGAATAATTAAGATAAGGAAATGGAATTAAAAATAATTTTAAAATTTAAAATTAATTAAGATAAATAATAATTCAATAAATTTATTTAAATATATGAAATAAAATTTAAATTTAAAATAATATAATATAAACAGTTAAAAGAATATGAGTTGGAAAATAACTTAAATAACTTATTATTAAACTATATAAATATAAAATAGTAGCAAAGCTTTATAAATTAAAATATTTTATTGAATATTATTAATATTATTAATTATCATATAGTTGTTCGAAGGTGAACAACAAGGGACATCTTCATCAGAGGTTGGGGAAGCTAAGTACCCATAATCGATTTTATTTCTTCCTCTGCTTTAACATAGTCTCAAAACATCTGCTAATTCAACCTTCGGCACTTGATTATTTTGGTTTTTAATTCTGGAAATAATAGGAAATTATTTTTGCGAGCTTCATCAGAGGTGGGGAATTTAAGTACCCATAATTGAAGCATGTCGTCCTCTGCTTTGGTGATGCAATGAGACGCAGCCCTGCCATGTCCTTGAACCTCCATCAAGTATTAAAGATTACGAGTATTCTGAAATTATATCAGTATTGAACATTTTTATCAGTAATGAATAATTATACCAGTATTGAACAAGGTTTATCAATATCTGATAATTTTATCAGTAACAAACATTCTTGTCAGTATGAAACATTTTTTAAAGAGCTGCACACCAACGAGAGTGCTACGCGCTCTATAATAAAATTTATTTATTTATTTAATATTATTCCTAAAATTAATTTTTTAATTAAAATCCTATTTAAAAATTGCCTCACCGAGAATCGAACTCGGATTGCTGGATTTAAAGTCCAAAGTGCTAACCGTTACACCATGAGGCATTTCTTCTTATTTTATTATATAGAATCTTAACTTAAATAGTATTAAAACATCCAATAAAATATAATGAAAACCTGATATAATAAATGTATAATAGATATTAAGTTTGCTTTCCTAATTTATTCTAATAATTTAAATATCTATTTATTTATATATGTTTAAAACAATTAATTTTATACTTTATCTAAATAAAAAGTTAAATACTTTTTACTTATCTCATTCAGATGCTGTATCAATAATTTCTTTAATAATCATTTAAAATAAAAAATGCGGTTTGTGAGGATCGAACTCACGACCTTCAGATTATGAGACTGACGCGCTACCGACTGCGCTAAAACCGCGTTATATTAACTTTCAGCTTTCCTATTTAAGGTAGAAAGTGTAAACATATAAGAAAAATTTTGTATAAAGAAATTAAATTTTGGTAATGCCTTTGCTACCATTTTTAACATTTTTATATAAAGATATTCTTAAATTATATATTTTTATCATTTAATCTTCCTTCTAGCTCTGTTTCTTCATTAAGGTTTAAAAAAACCTGTGCTTTAAATGTTTTCTTTCTGTTTTTTTAGTTCTAAAAACATACTAGAACTCATTGCTAAATTAAGTTATTTACTTATTTAGTTAATATATTTACTTGAAAATATGCTTTATTTGATTGACTCTTAAAGACAAAAATAAATTTATTTTCGAGATAAATATAAGAATTAAAATAAAGTTAGTTTATGAGCAAATTAGATAAGAAAGTTAAAATTAATTGGAGAAAAATGAAGGACACTAACAATCGAAGAAAAATTCCACAAATGGTAAGAAATTGTTATGCCCTAGGAAATGCATGTCTTTGGCTACAGAGCAAAACAAGTAAATATTGCTCAACTTGCTCTAATGGTCGCCAATCACCAATAAGAGATTTAGAAATCTATGTATCTTACCAAGAAACTGTCAGATAAGCTTGGAAAGAAAATTATAAGATTAATCCAAAATTGAGAATTATGAACGTAAATGAATGCGTTCTTCAATATATAGAACGATCAAAGATAGAGTCTCTCTTAAGCTAATGAACGCACTAGTAAATAGGAAGTAGAGCTTCAGCATATTAAGAAACCAAAAAATTAACAAAATGAGACTGGAGAAGAACAAATGGAGATTGAAGCAAAACAAGAAGGATATAAATTGAGAGTAATCAAGTCGCGTAATCAATGCTACAATTGCAAATCCTCTCAACACCCTATAAAAAGCTGCAAGATATGCATTATATGGAATTAAATCAAGACAAAAGATTATGAGATTATATAGTCAAATTGCATCATAACGAAGGAAAGGAAAGATTAGACTTTAAAAGGAATACAAGATTAAGAGAGTTTCATAGCTCATAATAAATTGGAGTCCCAATTTTTTTTGTTTAATAACAGGGAACTTGAACTATTGATTTTCTGACAGTATTGAGTTACTTTAAAAGAAAAAAATTAAGACTACTTATCTTAAGGAATTTCTACTGTTAAAAGAAAGTTTATTTGCTTCTTTTCAAAAGATAAAAAACTAAATAAATAATAATTAAGAAATTTGATTATAGAGCGCGTAGCACCTCGTTGGTACACAGCTCTTTTCATATTTCGATATATGTCAAGTAAACCTTAAAGTAATAGATGATATTAATCGATTAAAGAAATTTTGACTATAAAATTTCCTTAGTAGCATTAGTTAAAACAAAAATTACTTTAAAATTATTTTAATTCTTTTTATTGTTTTGCCATTTTAACATTTTTCATATCTATTACAAAGGAAAAGTGTTTAAATGCTGTAAATTTTAAATAATTTTAGAAATATTTCTATGGGAATTGAGGTAATATTTTCAAAATTGCTACTATAAATATTTGCATGCAATTGTATATTAGTTCGATTCCTAGTTTACAATAACTACTTTATTTTATACTCTTATAAAATAGGAATAGGGTATATAAATAAATAATAAGTAAAGATTATTATAGAGTGTGTAGCACCTCGTTGGATCTAAAGTTAATTAAGGTTAAATGATAAATATCCTTATATTTATTGGTATAAAGCAAACATTTAAGAATATATGAGTTTTGAATAATGAGCTACTCATTTATTTTAAAACTATTGTTCAGAACTTTTTTTAATTCTCGATAAATGGAAAAAATTTTATAAGACTTAGCCATTAATATCTAAGCAGAATGGATTTATCTGATTCTAGAACTTAATACCTGTGTAGTCTTATTGATATTAAAATAATAAGTTCTTAAAAAGGAATTTCTATTGAAATATATTAGTATGATGATTGCATTAGACTTGGAAAAATCTATTTTCTAAGAAATCTTTAATTTATATTTGATCATATTAGTATAAGAACTGCTTAGTGAGAGTATTTATACTAATAATAGACAATAGCCAAGCATATGAAGCATACATTTCTATTTACTTTTACTAGATACAAAAATTAATTAATTTAGGTTCAGAAATATAGATAATAAATAAAGCCTTTATATAGATACAAATACGAATACAAATACAAAATTAAGTGTTTGGCGTTCTTGGAGGTATTTCAACCTGTTTCCCACCAACTTTTAAATTGTTTTAGAGGCTAAATAAAAAGTATGAAAATCTCTACAACTTTTCTCTTTGCCATGCATGTTTTCCTTTAATTCTTCTTTCACCTAGATTCTAGATGTCTTTTTTCTTGTAAATTCCCCAAATTTGTTATAGTATAATCTTTCTCTTTCTCTTGATAACTTTATTTGTTATTGTTTCTTCTTTTTGTTCTCCAACTAATTCTAATAGTTTTAATATTCTTACTTGAAATTGAGAAATTTCTAACATCTTTTCCACGAATGCTTTTGAGAGTTTCAATAGTAACAACTTTTCTCTTGTCATTTAAGTTTAAATCTTGAGCTATTTCCACCTTCAATTAACATTGATCATTCCTTTATTCTTTCAATTCCATTTAAAGCTGCAATTTGTACTGATTTTCTTCTATTTTTCCTAATTTGTTGATCAATTCTTTCTGCTTCTATTGTTAGTTTTGAGATTAACTGCTCTAGTCTTGTAATATATTTCAAAATGCATTAAGGTCTCTTTCTTAGGTCATGAGTCTCAATTCTATTTCCTTGAAAGTTCAAGTTTTTTCATTAACTTATTATTGTCTTTCTTCAACTTTTTGACCTCTTTCTGGAGGTCTAGCACCACTTTAATCAACTAATCATAGCTTATTTATTATTATGTGATGAGATTCAAGACTTCCGAGAACATAATATTCTTAGTCTATTTCCTAGGCTTTTCTTAAGAGGTAGGAGATTCATCCTGATAGGTGACCTTTTTGTTACTCTTTTTCTGGTCCTAGCCTTTCTAGGATATCGTTAACTCCTACTTTTTAGGAGCCACGAAGAATCCTGGTTTGAATCCCGATATTTTTTTAATTGTCTTTAATATAGATTGTTGACACTCTAATTTAGTATCCTTAATTTAAGTAAAAAATAAGATAAATGAATATGGTCTTTCTTCATAAAATGAAAAAGTTTGCTATCTAAAAACAAATCTAAAAGGTAAAAACAATAAAGAGTGCAAATCGCTGCTTAAAAACGGTAAGATTTATCATTCAGATATATCAATTTTAATATAGATTGATTTAATTATTAACTAAAGAAAATGTAAAATGAGCAACATAATTTAATAGAAGGCTATATAATATATCATAATTTTTTGGTTAAGCAGAAATCTTTTAAAGTCAAACTATTTTTAAAACATAAGTCAAATTAAGAAAATTAAAATTCTTAGAATGTTTTTATTCAAATCTAAAATAAAAAAAGAAGCTAGTAGAAAATAGTAGCTGATAAATTAATTTTGTACCTAAACACCTTAGGATTCTATAAAAAAGACTGAATACAATCCTTCTGATTGAAGATAAAAATATAAAATAGTCACATATTTGTTAAAGATATATCACTTATATTAAAGTGAAAATTCCTACTATATTTTTATTTTGAGATTTGCAATTCAGTAGAATAAGCAGTAAGCATTAAATTTATTCACTTTAAAGTTTTAACCAAGAAATCTGACACTAACCATAATAAGCTTGATAGTTGAGAGTATAAAATTATTAGATTAAAAAATGAGATAAAGGAGGTTTCCAAATTTTTGGAAAGGAATATGAGACTAGAAAGAAGTTGCAATAAAAGAGTTTAAATATTAAAAAATACGTTCATAAACTATAAAAGGGTTCATACAGAAAATGGAAAATAAATATCTCTTAAAGCATAAACTATTATAGGAAATCTATGGACAATTCCTTAATACTTTCTGCTTGATGCTTAATCTTGGTTAGTAATCTTTTACAGTTTATAAAATTTAGCAATAATTTCCTTTAAAATAGCGTAATCATCTTGCACATGACATTACTCTCGACTTTTATCTCTCAAAATTAGAATGTTTTTTATAGAGATTTAAAAGGTATCTAATTTTCTAAAAATAAAATAAAAGCAAATTTAAAAGGTTTTGGATTATACCGTGTAAATAGAGAGGATAAACCAATAAACGAAAGAAATACGTAGAACTATATCAGGAATGGATTTTGAATTGTTTGTGACAAAAGCCTAAGTAAAGCGAAAAATCCAGAATTTACGAAATAAGAGTGATATTTTAAAATCAAAAGCACGAAAGTAGCCACGGGAATGAAACTTAAAAGAGATGATACATTATAATTGTAAAAATGGATAAAGAAAGACACTTCCTTTAAAATATCCACTATTATTTGCAGACATAATTAAATAAAGTCTGGATTTAGAACCTAATTCGAGACTTAAAATAGATGTTCTTATTTTAATGATATATTTTAAAATAAAATCCTGATTAATATTAAAACTCTAGAAAGTCTAATAGTTGTAAGCATCTCTATCAACTAAAATTAAAAAATCTTAGAAAAAATTATAATAACCAAGAATTTTAAAGACTTATATTAAGAATGATAGCAAGTTAATTTATTTCTAATGTTGGGATTTTTTAAAAAAGGTCATAATAAATGAATTAAATCCCTTTATCTTTCCTATAATTTTTCTTTTATTAATATACTAAAAATATTTGAAAAGTCTATTTTATCGAATACCAAAGCAGATTTAAACACTTTTTATCTTTACACATTTACTCCTTTAGACATGAAATATTTTCTATGCCTTTATTAGTAAATAATTAATTTCAAAAATACAAAACAATTAAATTTTTTTCATAATTAAGCATTATATTTTACATAACTATAATTTCATCATTTTGGTAACAATCTATATATATACTTTTATAAATATTTGTCTGAAATAACCTTAAGAAAGATAATAACTCTTAAATTATTAAGTCATTAGAAACTAAAAAATACTATTTATAAATGAGTTTTATTAGATATCTCTTTATAAAGCTTATTGAAATACTTAATAAATAAGTTTTCGAGGATATTTTTTCTTAAGCTTCTAAATAATAAAATTTAGTAATTATTTTTAAAAACATCTTTTCTCCTTTTTTGTTTGTTTAGAGTTTTATAAAACATAGATAAAAATTACTTTTGTAGATGCAATTTAGTAATAAATTAAAAGATCTTTAAGAAAGGAGTACATTTTTTCCTTGCATTTATCTTTAGAGTGCATTCTATTTAAAACTTTATCCTTTTTTCAAAGTTTTTTAATTATTTTATTTATGAATCTCATTCTATTTAACATTTTTTTAATATATATTTAATGATTTTCTCATTATCTGAAAAAGGTGAACAATTTTTTTATTTATCAAAATGTTTAAGTTTAAGCTTTAAATATAACATCTTTAATAAAACCTTAAGGAAATTTTTTTAGCTATGATTATTACTTTCATTAAATCTAACATTTAATATTATCACTAATTTAGCTTCTATTAAAGCATGAAGATTTTATTAACTTAGCTAAAATCATTTTTATATTTTTTTAATTCTGCACATTTTTAAAGTTTAGGTTTATAGATAATTGTAAATTTAAAATTCTTTGTTAAAAGAAAATCTTAAGCTAGGGATTCTAAATTTTCTAGTTACTATCAAATATTTAAGATTTGAATTTTTTAATTTATTTTTTAATTGCATTTCTATAGTTTATTACTAAGAAAGTGATTTCAATTTGAAGAAAAAATTTGAACTTTTCTTATTTGTGATTCAATCTTTATATTATCTTTCTTGAATAAATTACAAAAAGGGTTCTGAAATTAGAGATTATATATTTTAAGTTACCAAGAAAAAGTTTTAATTAACTAAAATAAAATTTCAATTTACTCCTCGATGTATCTTTGTATCCTTAATATAGAAAGAAAGATATTAAAGTATTATTTATTCTTTATATTTTCGTTTTATTTAATTTTATAAACTTCTTCCAGTTTACATTTATGAATTTCTGGCTATAGTTAATTTTTAATTTTAGATTGTAAAATTTTAAAGTCTTAATGATAAAATATTTTTATCTAAGTTGAATGAATAAAACCTTTTAGAGTCCTGAAATGTATTCATTTTTTTTAAGATGTTTAGTTTATTTTTTAGAAGATATAATTAAGCCTTGAAAAAAGGTTTTTTATCTTCATGTATATTATAAAATAAAATCATTCAATTAACATCTCAGATTTTTTGAATTTCTTGGGATAAAAATATTTAAATTCAATCCTTTAACGATTCTGCCTATTTCCGCCTGACCCATTACGCACCCATCTATCATTTTAATTTCCTTTTAAGAAGATATTTAAAATCCAATCTTAATAATTTAGATTTATTCTTTATATTTGAATGTTTCCCTTTCTATTTATTTTTTAAATTCAATAAGGTTTTTCAGTTTTAAATATGAGGAAAAGACTAATTAACTTTATTTTGGTCTTGTTGAATATAATTTTCGTCTAAGCATAAACCTTATAATTTTATAAGTAGCAAATCCTTTTATTTTTATCTAGTCAAGCATTTTATTAATAATTCCTATTTATCCATTGCTTTTAAGTATAATTATTAAAGGTATAAAAATAGTATAAAAGAGAGAAAATTAATTAATTATTAAACTAGGAGTCTAAGATAAAATAAACTTAGCAAGATATTAAAAAGGAAAGTAGGATTTTAAGCACCTTCTAAGTATTCTATTGGATTGCTTTTATGATATCTTAGTAATTTTAGTTATTTTCCTATTGATTAATTAAGAGCTTTAAATAAGCTACTATTAAAATTAAGTTAGCACGGATTTATCTATTTTTAATGATATAAATCCAAATAAAAATTACGAAAGGAATGAAACTAAGAAATATGATAATCTCCAAATGGATTAACTATACTCTCTTTTAAATATCCTTATCAATCTACTCTATTTTTCCTAATATGTAGCTTTTTACTCAAACTTAAGTGATTATAAATAACTATTACTAAAAGATTGATTTCACTCATTTAAATTTGGAATAAAATTCGTTTTTGAGACTTTAATTTTTAAGTTATAGACTTATTATATTTAATTATCCAAATTTTCAATAAATGGTAATTAATAAAAACACTTATCTCTTATTGATTTTTTCTTATATTATATTACATGCATATTAGTGGATGTGAAACAATCATAATAAACTTAAAGCTGAATATCATTAAATTAAGTTTAACTGATTCTTATATTCCTTTATTATTAAACTTGTTTTAATTAGCATATCTTGCTATTTTTATATAGTGCTAATAGAAATAAACTTTTCTTTTGAGCTAATAAGCTTCTCACTTTTTTCTTCCTAGCTAATAACAAACTTGATGGTGCTTTTTTAAGTAATCTGAGTATTTAATTATAAATAATTATGCGATGCTCTTGAAATGAATTAATAACCCAATTAATATTCCTAACTACTTCAGAAGCTTAGAATCGTCAAAGATATTTATGAGAGTTAAGTTCTTAATTTAAATGTCTGCTAGTTCTTGCAAACGCTTATTTAAATCGACTATACTATGAAATCATAGCTAATCTCGATTTCATTTAATCATTTTATTATGTATAAAAATAACTAAATAACTAACTATAAAGATTTTGAATGTAAAAGATATAAGACTTCTTATATTTCTTCAAATTAGAAATAAAGTAATAAACTCTAAGACTTGGTAAATCTTATATCTAAGGTTTCAGACCTTTTGATAGATTAATAAGTTACGCGATTACTTAAGAGAAAAAGTAAATTGCTAGTTGCTTGTTCTTAGAGTGGAATATATCCTGATTTTATGATTTAAATAATCAGCTAATAGTTAAGAATTTAAAGTTTTTTATATTGTCTTTTTTCAATTATTTTAAATAGTGATCAATTATTATTTTCTAATGTTTATACTCAGTTAATCACTTTAAACTGATGATTTGGGTAGAAATAATATTTACCTCTTAACTCATATAAGGATAGTGTTAATTAAAATCCTTAGTCTGATAGATCATTACATTCTTGCTACATTCACTTAAACTCTCTCAAGGTACTTAATTATACATATCTATATTAAATATAACAAATGAAGGCTTATACACTATGATGACTGCCTATCAAAAGCAACTCTAATATAATAACAAGATTATACAGTCTTTAAAATCTATTGCTAAAGCTATTGAAATGCTATTTGCATAATCTTTAGGATAGCTAAGGTTGAAACTATAGAGACAGCTAAATATTTTTTTAGTTTATTTTAAAAAAAATGAGTTTGATTACAGAGATCCATTTAATATTATAAAATACATAATTCACATTATAAATCAAAAGATTCTAAAAAGAACAGATAGCTACTTGAAGAAAAACCTAGAAGGTATAAATAAAAGAAATAGTTAACTTCTAAAAAGCTCTGAAGAAACTATTTAGTTTAGAACAACAAAAAATCAGAAATTGATGTATATAGTAATTTTATAAAAGATAGAAATATCATTTTCATAGCTTTCAACTATTAAAATGCTTGGCTGTAATAAATGCAAAAAATATAGGAAATAAGCTAGTAGATGCATATACAAAATTTTCTATATGAGGAGGATAAATAAATAGATAATAGACTTAAATAAGATTAAATTAATATAAATTAAATCCTATAAAGCTTTATCTTTATTAGCTTACTAAAATCAAATAGCTAGTGTTTATATTATAATTAAATAATATCAGCATTCAAATGTATATTATTAAGTTAGTTAGTTATTATCATAATAACTTTGATTAAACAGTTCAAAGTTAAAGTTAATTTCCTATAGATTTATTTTTAAAACTTCAAACGATATCTAAAATTAAATTTCCTTAAAAGTATTATAAACATAATATTTTGATATTGCTCAGTTCTCTTAATAACCATCATTTGTTATTTGCAAGACTTAAATAACTAAAGCTACTATTTTCTAAATTAGCTTTCTTAAATAAGGCAAATGAGTTAATTTAAGCAGGTTTATCGATTTTTTTTTATAAATATCTCCTTAAAATATCTTGCTTGAAGCTATTAAATTTTAGTTTTATATAACAAAGTATGGATCTCTTTTATTGGTTATATCATCACAATCATATGTTTAGATAATCAAGCATCTATATATTATGAGATCTGTAATATATCTTATAATGATTTATTAGATACTTATTTATTTAAATTCTTTGAAGTTGGTAATTTTAGTTAAGCTAATTTACTTTAAAAGATATTATATAGCAAAATTTTTATTGGGTGGCATCTTAGTATAATTAGCTTAGTTATAATAAGAATAAATAGAGTGAAAATTGCTGTTGATGAGATAAATAATTTATAAAAATGGAGAACACGGGTATCGATCCCGTTGCCTCTCGCATGCAAAGCGAGCGCTCTTCCATTTGAGCTAGTTCCCCTTATTATTCTCTTACTTCTATCAGTTAAATAATCTAAGTCTTTTTAATTCTTCTTCTAACTATTAAATCCAAAGTTACTCTAAGATTTACAAATTCTATTAAAAAGCTTGTCTATTAAGCCTCTATCTTAAAAAATTAGCTTCACTAAACTTTATAAAAAAGACATAACAAATAATTTCTAAATTACCTCAAGTAGTTTTCTTATTAATTTTGAGCACCTTAATTCAAATTAACAGTATAATAATAAGACAACAATTTTGAATTAGCATTTTAAAATTAAGAAAATGATATATCCACTAAAAAGAAAGAAATAGTACCAGATCTTATAATTGACAGCTAAGATTTACTAAATAATTAAAGGGAGTAACCAAAATAACAGAACAAGACTAATGAATAAACCAACTCTTTAAAGTTATTATTTCTTATAATGCTATTTGATTTTTAAATATCCTAAATCTATTCGACTAAAGCTCTTTTTGCGCTTTTTTTATAATTATTTCATCATGCTAGTAGGTAAAATATTTTTAATACCTCTAGAGTTTTTTCATTTTAGATTATAGCTAAAAAGTTATAAATTAAAGTATAAAGCAACTTGGAAATAAAATTTTTGTGATATTGGTGAGCAAAAGTAAAAGGAAGTGAGTTAATAAGTTTCAAATACATTCTGATTTACAGTTAGTCTTAATGATATTATAGTAACTATGATCATAGATTTTTTCAGAGGGACACTTTAATTTAGATCATTAGCATATCAAAATAATAATTTGATTTAAATTGACATGAAACATTGCATTTATTTTTATAGTTATTGAGGAATGATAAATAATAATGGTCTAAGATGTTAATTTTAAAAACTTGTTTAGATAAAATAAATCAATTTTTAGACTAATTTCACTAAAATAGTAATAAAGCGACTTTCTCCTAAGTCAAACAAATCTAGCAAGTGATAAATTTGATATCATATTTTAGAAGAAAATTTAGAGTGAAATTCATTAATAGAATCCCGAAATTTAAGGAATGATATTCAAATATCAATTTGAATAAAATTGAAAATAGAATAAAGATGGATATTAGAAGCCTTTAATGAATACATTTCTAAACCCATTGAAAAGAAATATAACTCTAAAAATTAAAATTTTAAAAACAAAAGCATAATCAAAAAAAGTATTCAGTTCACTTTACTTGATTCTATAAAATATAAAATTAAAAAAAATTTTAATGTATAAAGTAATGAAGAAATACCATACGCTCTTATTACTAAAGATATGAAATAGTTATTTTAATTACTACTTTTATTCTAGTAAATCCGCTATAATAAGCTAGACTAAAGTTTAATCTCATTGATATTTGACATCATTTTACTCATTATCAAAATCATCATTTAATCTGAAGAAAGCTATCAAAGATTAATTTTATAAGCTAAATTTTAACTATAATTAATTATTATTTATTCATTGTGCCTTTATTACTAGCTATAATATCCTTGTTAGTTCATAGTTATAAAAACACATCAAACTACTTCTAGACTTTTAATGTTATGAGAGTTTTATAAAGTTAAATTTCAATAGTAAATCTTTTTAGTATATTTTTAGATAAATTCACATAAGAATGATGTTCTTTAATTATTGCCAATCTTTAAAAATCACGTATTGAGTTTTCTCTCAAATACCTACAAATTCTTCTTCCGCTTTTCATTATTCAACAAATTTATTCCTTATGATTTTAATTTCTAATTAAACCTTCTAGAAATTTCCCATTTTTTAAGCGTGCATTTTATATCCTAAATATCATTCTCTTTTCTTCCCATACTTATTTGATTAATGATACCTTTAGAAATTTTTATTTCGGCAATACACAAAACCAATATAAAATAATTTGCTTAATATCCTCATATAAGCTATATATTCATACTATTTTTAATATAGAAAGAGAATGATAAGGTATATCTACATCAATATTATAGTATGCTTTTATATAGATATATTATACTAGCATTTTATAAATATTAGCTTAGTGATGCTAATGCTTATGTAGATCGTTTTATTTTTAATTTGCTTTCAGATAATTAAAAAAAGTTTCTTTGATATAGAAGGTTTTGGTACTATATGGATCTAGATTATTTAAAAGAATTTAGACTAGGAATTTAAATTGAGATTGTGCTAGATACAAACATTTTATAAGCAGAAGGGTAAGTTTGCCAGACAGTAATAGAGGTTATTTTAGTTTAATTAATGGAGAGTTTAGAACACTTTTGTCTTGATTTTTATATTGCAGCAATCTGGTTATTAGTAGAAATATTACTAGCTTAAAAAATTTAAAATCAGAAAAATTTAAAAGAAGAAAATCCAAACACGTTATAAAATTATAGAGAAAGGGAAATAGAAAAACAGATTTAGTATTATCAGTTCGGAGTTTCTGCTATCTAGCAACTTTATACACAATGCTTGTTAAAATTTTTAAAACTTATTCTTGAATAACTATTTTAAACCCTAAATTTCATCACTACGCAATATCTTTTAAAAATTTTGTATTTATTTAGGAAAGGGATATATGCATTATATCTTTCAATTTTACTATAAAATAACTAAATGAATTTTCATATGACGAAATGATATAATCATCTAACTAAAGGCATTCTTAAATAATAGTTTTTAACATAGATAACTTTAAGCAAATAAAATGGTTATAATCAAATAATACCCTTTGCAAGAGATTTTTTTTATTTGTTCAAGATTTATTATTTTATATCATTCATAGAGCAATTAAGGAATTTCTAGAAAATGATTTATATACTTCTTTCTCTTTTGCATCAATTTTAACCTATGAAGTATAATATCTGCTATCATTTATAGAGATATATAAAGGCATTTTTCGACTTTTAAAATCGATAAAATGAGATACTTCTGTTTAAGCCTAATATATTGAAATATCTTAAGCAAGCTCTTCATTGATTAACTTTATTATTTTAAAACAATCAGCTGATTATCTCAATAAAATAATCTTAATCTTTCTTAATTACTACTATAGAGAAATGAGCGAATGAGTTAACCTAATATTTTGGTATTATTGCTATAATCTAAAAGCAACTGATTTTAAGTCTTAAGCTTAAATAGATATTTTAGTAAGCTATTTTAAGCTATTTAATCCTCCTTTATGCAGTTATATTTTCTTTATCTATTCTCTAATTTCTTATTTATTAGTAATTTTTTGACTACATTCATGTTATTTTATTTAGATAGTTAGTTTATAAAAGCTAGCATTAAGTGTTGGTTGTATATGGCTATATAACTAGCAAGCTTTTTTATTTATATTATACATTTAATTAATTTTTAGCTATCACTCTTAAAATTAAATGGCAGCTAAATATTTCGCTTGCTATATTTATTATTTCTTGCTTGGAATTCAAGGCATTAAAATTCTTTATCTATATGATTCCATAGATATTTATCACTTGGAGAACTATTATAAGTAACTTGATAATAACTTATCTAATTATTTTAACTAAAGCTTATAGAGCACCAATTTCAAGTTTTAGATTGAATATTAGGAAATTGAGAAGAATTTCCTTATGAAGAATTAGAACTGAAATTTCACTTTAGAATGAACCAAGAAAAATCTGAATATTATCATAGATGCAACTTCTAGCTATCAAATTACCTATTTAGTTTCCATTTTTTCCAACTAAAACAAAATTATTCATCTAGTAGCTAAAGAATAAACCATTTAGAAAAAGAAATGAAACTAATTCACTCATTTTGTTTTACCCTCTACTGATTCAATTGCCAAAGTAGTTTCATATTTCATAGATTAATTTAAGTGAAAATCTATGGGATATTTTGCTGACTAATTTTCCTAAAATGAACCTCTAATCATATAATAGAAACTTAAGAATATGGAATATTTATGATAAATTCCAGATTTCTCAAACTAGAGCCTTCAGTTTTAAATAATTTCAGATGAAATTTAATAAAAGGGAATAACTAAATTTTATAGTGCTATTAATTATAAATTCGAAACTTTCCTTAAGTATATGTTTCAGAAAAAAATAAAAATCAAAGCATTTATTATGAATCTTTAAAATTCATGGCTGATATGAGACTTAGTAAATAAATATGACTTGAATGGCTTCATAGGTTTGAACTTTGGAAATAGAATAACTAAAACTAGATTAGAATATTAGCTTGTTTGTATAGAACTAGTAATCTAGTAAATTTTCGAATCTTTAAAGGAAGTTCATTCTATAAATAATATATAAGATCACATAATAGAAAATCTATTTTCCAGTTAAAACCTTTAATTTTAAATTTTGAATATTCAAGAAAATTAAGTTAAAGTAGTTGGAACTGTTAATCTAACTTAAATAGATTATAACGAGTAAATAGTTTGGCCTGATGGATCTACAACACCTCCTGATAACAGTTTGACTTAAATTCCTATAAGCATGGTTTTAGATGAAAAAAATCCTGATGGAGTTACTGTCTCATGAATAAAAGATTTATATATTGGAAAACTATATGGTGTATAGTATGTAAATACCTTAAGTAATATTTTGCCTTACTATTAATTAAAATAAACCAATATTTATACAGGCGCAGAGTATTTTGATTACGACTATGCATACAAGGAATGGAATGAAAAAAAGAACGACTATGGTCTTATTCATTTTATGCCAGGAACTAGTTCTAACTCATTAGAGCTTTATCAATTTTTTTAATAATAAGGCTTTACAATAGCCTGTCTCTCTGGTGGTAATACTGCTACTGATTTATCAGATGCCAAAAGATTCCCACATTATGTTCGTACTATTTGCCCTGATTCTTTCCTTTCTGTCTTGGTAGTGTGAATATGTCAAATGCAAGAATGAAAGAATGTTGGATTTATTTATCAAAATAACACTTGATCAGAAGGTATATACAGTTTTTTCATAAAAGAAGCGAGTCATTTTAAGATAAACATAGTAAATGAATAAAGAAAAGTAAGTGATATAAAAACATAAACCTCTAATAATTAATGGAAATAAATAGTATAAGAGATATATAAAAAGACAAGAATAGTACTAATAGCTGCTTACATTGATGATGCTAATATCTTAATAAGATACTTTTATGAATTAGGAGCAAGAGAAGGAGATTTTGAGTTTTTATCCTTCGGTTGATTAAACGAGCATTTTTTGGAAAGTGGAAACGAGTTGAACAAAATATAAACGGTTGTTAAAGGAGCAATTCAGTTCGATACAATTGGATGGATTGGAGAGTTTGGATAAACCATAGCCAATTAAATATAAACATAATATAATACTTAGACAGGAACAAGTACAATGTTTACCGAGTTTGATAGTACTTTGTTAGCAGCGTATGCTATATAGAGTTTAATTTAATCTGGAGAAGATTATTCAAGCACAGAAAATATTATGAAGGCAGTGAGGAGTGTTAAATTCATAGGATCAACAGGAAAAATATTTATAAAATAAAACTCAAATGACAGAGATTTTATGCCTTGAAATATTTTTAATTATCGAAGAGACGATTAAGGGAAATGATCGATTTAGAAAATCGGAATTTACTGCAAATTTTGTGATGTAATTTTCGACTTTACTACTCCTTTTATGTGAGGAGATGGAAATAGCGGAGTTTTCAGCGATATCTGATAATTATCCTGTCCATTTAAAGAAAGAGAAAAATAAGAGTTTTAGAATGGAAGAATAATAAAAATAGGAGTTTTGGTTTCTATGTTACTTATAGTTGTGTTAATTTCAATATGAGAAATACAAAGAAAATGTAATTATAAATTTGATAGATTATAGAGAGTATTAGTAATATCAACTTGGGATTTTATTTACATGCTACATTTAATTTTATATTTTCTTTAGATAGTCTCAGTTGGACCTGATATTTCTGAGTATGGATATTTTGTAGAATTTATCTCAAGTTGTGCTAAGCTAGATTTCGTAAATATCTTTGGAAGATCACATAACAAGTATTATTCTAATTAAATAGTAGCTTGTGCTATTGCTATTATTTGATTCATAAATTTCCTTTCCATTATATTAAAGTTGGAGTTTTCTAAGCATACATTATTATATTTAATAGGAAGTTTTTCATATTATTTTGGTCCTTTTCTAGCATATAGCTTTTTCCTTCCTTTGAACTGAAATTTTATGGACTTATTTATTTGTGTTGATGGAGTAGATTGAAATCATGATGGAACCATAGAATTTTCAGAATCTTTCCACTACAAAGATTGTAACTGAAAATGTTGGCAGGGATGTCACCTTTTTTTTGTACTTTTATGTTCTTTTTGCTTCATTTTCTATTCAGTTTTAGGAACTAGAACAATTCTTATGTGATAAGAACTTTATGGATTTTTAATGAAAATAAAGTATAAGAAAAGCTATCTAGTGATGCAGAGAGTACTTTTTATGATTTTGGCATCAATGAATTTACTTATAAAGTAACAAAGCAAAACAACCCATTCAATCATATATTTATTAATATTGGTAATTTGATTCTTTTACACCTATAAAGCTCTTCCTTGCTCTTATTTAAAGCTAAATCATTGAATCTTGATATTTCTGTCCTTTAACATAAACCATGCAATTGTATAAATTTTTAGAATATAATTAGAATAATAAGATATAGAACAAAAGATATTTATGATTTCTTTTGCTTTAGGATGTATTATAACTAGTATAATAGGATACATAATATCAAGAAAACACAAGACGATGATAGTTATCTTCGAGTTAGATGAAACCTATTTATTCAGATGAACATTCTAGTGTAAAAAGAATTAAAGACTGCTCTGGTAATACATACTAAACTAGCTAACTTTTTATAACTTTAGAAAGTATCTTGCATAAAAATAGCTCATAGACGAAAATTTTATCTTCGATCCAAATAATTTTTCTCTTAAGTTTTACCTTCAACATATTGATTTGAAAAAAGAATGAAATTAGTTTTTATATCCTGAACAGCTCCTATCAAGCACTATTTTGCGTCGTTCCATGTCTCAAGTTTAATAAATAGAAAACTAAATTAATAACCAAAAAAGATCTAGAACTTTTTCAGTCCTTTAGCAAATATAATAATTAGAAACTAATATAAGCTAGAATATAACTTAATCTAATAAAAAAGTAGAATAACAACAAAAATTTCTAAGTGCAGAGAAATCTTATGAATAAGTAAACACTTAAGAAGATTCTTTATTTTAAAAGAGGAGATAGAGTATATAGAACTCATGACAAACTTTTAACTTTCATTTATAATTTTAACTTAATATTTTAAGCTTCCAAAATATTTTATTCACTTAAAATCTAAGAAAAAACATTTTTATCTAAAATCCCAATTTTTTATATAGAGAACTCTATTAAGTTAAATATAATACCATAAGCTTAAATAATTTCTTCAGATTTATTCTCTAAGTCTACATGAGTAACTAATTAAGCTTACTTTTTAATTTTATCTCTAAAATGAAATGATAAATCATTAAATAAAGTTGTTTATTCTTTAATAAAATATAGCCATAATTTTGGAACATAGGGCTAATGTTAGCAGCTTATAACATTAAAATTTATCAAACTCTTTTAAAACATATCTTCTTTGAAATATTTTCAATTTTATTAATTTAACTTAATCTTCTCACATTTGAAGTTTTATGCCTTTACTTTATAGAAAATAAAAGCTTTCACCTTTAAATTTTTTTAAATTAGCTTAAAATTATATTAATCTCCTAAATAAGGTAAGCAGAGTATGAAATCTTTCTAGAACTTTAAATTTATTTTATCTTATTTTTCAATTAAGAAATGCCAATATTATATAGAACACTTCACTGTAATTTGAACTGACTATTTTAACAACTCGCATAATAATATTTATTCTTTAAATAAATTATTTTCGATCTATTATAAACAAATAATCCTAGCTTTCCTTTTTTTAATTACTCTTTAAAAATTTGTCAAAATTAAAGCAAAAGTTATGATCTTAGCCTTTACTAAGATAAAAGCTTGGTCACTCTTTCAATTATATTTAGTTTCTTTCAGTGAATTTAATTTTTAAATCTATATCAAATAAAGATTGGTTTTACTAGTATTATATTCTTTCGTATATATCTTCATTTAAAATCTTTTGAAAATCCCCATTTATCGAATAGATTTATTCTAACCTATTAGCCTTTTTTTTATTTTAGTGTATTTAGAGTATCTTAACTCTTTATAAATTTAACGTTGGCACTTTTAATTATTTCTTTAGATTCAGTAATTTAACATAACTAATAGAGTTCTTATTCTTCATATCATTATTAAGAAAAATCTATCTAATTATTAAAATTTTTACTATTTAGACTGCTTTCTTCAACTTTAGTAATAGAAATTACTTTAGGTAGTAATAGAAGCATTTCGATGTCATATAACTAAAAGGAAATAAATCTATTATTTAAGCATGCGAAGCTAAAACTAGCATATCAAAAGATTTCACAATTAACTCTTAGGCCTTAGTGAACTGTTTTATCAAAAGTAGGTATATTTAGATAAAATCAATTCAAAAATTAGCAAAGGGATATTTCATAAAAATAGAGATTATACAATTATGCTTAGTTATATTTATTTTCAATATATTTATATGCTTAATACACTAGTAACCTTATATTAGAGGTTTAACTGAGGGAAAAACTCTTAACATTTTCCTAGATTTTCTTCTAAATTAATTAGAAAGGAATAAAAACACTAAGCTGCTTTGGCTTTCGTAATTTCTACATTTTAGCTCTATTTTATTTTTTAATTCTTAAAGCAATCTAATAAAAGAGTATTGCTCACATTTTATAATCTATTACCAGCTTGTAAAGTTTATATGACTAATTGTTCTTTGATACCTAAATTATTATATTCTTAATAGTTATAAATATAACTAAAGTTATTCCTTTTGCACTAAATGTTTATTAATTTAGCTTCTTTCTTTTAAAATTTAACTTTATTAATACTTTCCTCAGATAGTTTCTAGATATAGTCTAAGTAATTTAAATTTGCTATCTCATTTTTTCTTTTTATAGCTAATATTTGTCTAAATCTAAGCTTTATTTTAAAAAGGCTCAAATTGCCTTTTGCCTTTACTTTTTATCAATAATTAGATTATTAACTTGTATTAGATAATTTAATTCAAACTCATTACCTTCATTTAACTATTTTCAGCTTTAAAGATATAAATATTAAACTAGAAATCCTCCAAAAAGCTATGATGGAATAAGCCTTTTACCAATACTAGAATTTAAACTAATTTCTTAAAAATTAATATTCCTTAATACAATAATTTAGGTAGAAGCATATATAGAAGGAATACACATAAGCAGCTGATTGTAGATTATAGAAAGCATAATATGAATATTAGCTAACTATTGTATAATGCTTTATATTAGCTTCTCAATTTTCATAACTATAAATAAGCAAATCATTCTATATAGTAATTTTTATATTTTGATATTAACTTAATTTTGCTCTTATTATAGAGAATCAACTCAAAGATCTTAAGTTAGAACTAAAAAACTATTAAGCTTAAAATTTTATTTCTAAGTACTTCAATTTTTAATTGATTCCATAAAAATAAAGCATTAGATTTATTTACTTAGAAAGTAACTAGGAAAGAGCTAATAATTATTTAGAATGTATACTAAGCGTTAAAAGATTATCTTATTATAGTTTTTTAATACTATAAGATAAACCAATATATAATAAAGTATCGTGTATCTGAAATAGTTTTTTGAAATATCATTAGATTTATTTTTTAGTATCTTTAGTCACGTTTAAAATAAAATTTCTAAGAAATTGTCAATTCTCCAAAGCTTAAAGTTTAGAATGCTTATATATAATAAATACAAAAGTACTGTATGAGTTATTTATAGGAAGTGCTTAATAATAAACTTTATCTTTTATTTTAAATTTATTGCTCGAGTATTGTCCCTTTGGAGTAACTCAATAATTGATAGTGCTGCATAATAAAAAAACTAAATTTTTATCTCTCTAATGTTTTATTTCTTTTGATGATATTTAAAATTTAAGCTTTTCTTAATATCAGTGGCTTCATTGTTAAACACAAAAGCATGTTTTTGCTCTTAAAGAAATTCTAAGATATTATCACTTAAATTGCTTCTTTTATTTAATTTTCGTATATTTAAGTATTAAATATGTTACCTCATAAGATATATATCCAGATGAGTTTAGTATCTTTACATTTATATAGTAATAAAGCTATTAAAGCATTCATATTTATATTAGACTTATTAAATTCATTTATAGGAGTAAATTTAATTTTATTCTTCTAAGCAGTTTATTATCTAGATTTGCACAAGTTACTCCTTTATTAACTTAAGAAGCTTATTAATATAACTAAATTTTAGGTTATTTAATAATTAAATCCTAATCTGTTATAATTATTATTTCTAATACCTTCTTATTTTAAAGTGTAAAGTAATTTCTTAGTTCCTTTGCTTTTTGATTAAATTATTAAAGGCAAAAGGTTTATAAAATTGTGCCTTTATTCTGTAAATTAGCGATAATATAATAATATCTAATTCAATGCTTATCTATCAATCCTCATATGCTATATAAAAGCTTTTATTATTAATCATTTATCTATTTTAAGTTGAAAAGTTGATTTTAAGGTATTTTAAACTAGATAAATAGCTTAAGAGAATAAGCGCTAGCAATTATAATTCTATGGATTATTATTTTTAATTTTTTCTATCTAGGATTATTTTATCATAAATAGTGACTTTATTATTTTATAGCTTTTTGCTTTTATTATTATTCCTAAATTTATTTGGTATACTATAACTCAAGTTTCTCTTTAGTTGTTTTTTAATTTGCTTATAACTATATCTCTTCAGTTTAATTATTATCTTTAGAATGATATGAAATAGTAAAATCATAAAGGATTCTTTATTTTAATTTTAGTTTATTATTAACTTTAAATAATAACTATTGACTTTGCTTATTAAGTGCATTCCTTGTTTATTTGGTTTACTTCTATTTAGATAATTTTTAGTGCTTGCGAAAGTTTAAAATAATTGTTTCTTAACATGCTACTTAATGATTTGGTTATTTCAGCTAGCATTATTTGCATCTAATGACTTATATATGATAAGTTAAATTTATTAATCATAATTAAAGGCTTTTTAGGTTGAATAGCTTCTTGTATCATCCTTAATAGGAATATAGCAACTGTAGTGATATTTTGATATGCTCACTTTTTATTTTAATAGTTTCCAACTAGCAAAATTAATTAAAATATCTTAGTTTATTTCTTAAACTATTCTTTCTATCAAAAGTATTACTTTTCATATTCCTAAAATTAAAAAAGTCAGATTTTCTGAGTAGATGTAGATGAAAAATGTGGAATGGAGATTTAAATGTAAAGTATCAGATAAACTTAGTTAGATGCTAAACTAACCTTACCATTTGTTTCTTTATACTTAACTAATATTTCTCCTTTGCGTTTGTAGAAGAGAAATTAAGAATTTATAGTAGTAAAAGCGACTCTACAGGGATTTGAACCCCAATTTTGGGCTCCGTAGGCCCACGTGCTACCCTTACACCATAGAGCCTCTTGCTATTATATATTTCTTTAGTTTTTAAATTAAATTTACACATCAAAACTATAAAATGGCAGCTGTGGGATTCGAACCCACGCGCACTAGTGTGCAACAGATCTTAAGTCTGTCTCCTTAACCGACTCGGACAAACTGCCTTATACTTACTAATAAGCAAATTCTATTTATACATTTAAACTTTTCTAAGTATTTAGCATTTTTATCACTAATTAGATGGCATAATAACCATATTAAGATCACATAATTAATATCTAAAAGTAAAAGATTTTAAAGACTTATTATATGATTTAGCTAGATTGTTATATTATACACTATCATATACACTTAATAAATATTAATTTCATATTTTCTTTATTAAAAGCATTCCTTAAGAGTGCTATGCTACTTTTATATAGCATTCACTTTAATAAAATATAAAGTAATCATATAATTTATATAATCATCCCTAGCTTTATATTATAGTTGCTGCATTAGGAATTATTTTATTTAGTTTATTTTAAGTCTTTAATATATTGAGAATAAGCATATTCAGATTAAATATATTTAGTGTAACTATTTTATGTTTTTAGTTTATTAAGTTTTATTTACCTTATCCCATTAATTTAGAAATGTAACTATTAGTTTTGTTTCTTTATCTCCCTTTAAGAATATAGCCATCTTATAAGCTTTTATTAATTTAGCTACTGCTAATAAGTTTCTAATGCTAAAGATATAAAATTGCCTACTTAGCAAGCTTCTTTTACATCTTATTATTTAAATAAAAAATGGAGAACACGGGTATCGATCCCGTTGCCTCTCGCATGCAAAGCGAGCGCTCTTCCATTTGAGCTAGTTCCCCTATAATTTAATAAGCATCATTCCATTAAATAATCTAATTTATCTCACTTTGATTTAAGTATTTTAGCTCTCTAATACGATACTTGCTTTTTATTTAAGTCCAGGAAATTCTATTTTTACAAACTAATTAATTCTTTAGTTAAATAACTTTAGAACCATTTTTAAACAAACTTGGTTATTCTAGCTTGTTAAAATAAATAATAATTCCCTTAAAATAATTAGCAAGAAATGATAATATAATTATAATAAAAATAGTGTATTTTGCTTAGATTTTCTAATAGCTTAAGTTGTAGTAAATAGCATGATAAGCTATTCTTAATAGTAGGGATACTAAATTATTGCTTGAGGGAAACTTTATTTTAATGATTTATGTTAAATTAATTTAATTGCTAAACTAAGTTTACCTTAAGGGGTTACAATTAGTATTTAAATAAGGCTAGTCTAAATAAATAAGCATGTGTGGCCGAGCGGTCCAAGGCGCTAGACTCAAGTTCTAGTGGGAGAAATCCCGCATGAGTTAAAATCTCACCGCATGCATTTTTTAAATAATAGTATTAGATTTGATAGTTTTATTATTAAAGCTATATATAAAGGAATTAATGCTTCTTGAACTAAGCTAATATAAGTAATTTTTATATTTAAATAGTTAATTAACTTTAATATTCTTAGCATCTTAGATTAATTATTTATTAAATATTCCATTTTTATTTATTTTTGCTAGTTTTCTCACTAACTTTTAATATATCAGGATTTAATAGTAACTATCTCCTAAAAAGTGTTTATTTCTACCTTAATTTTTAGGTATTTTATATACTTTTATTTTAAATTGTTATACTTGTATTAAAGCATTTTTCTCAAATTGCTAAAATTAAAATTAAGCATTGGTATTCTTTTATTCTATAGCTATACTAAGAAAGTATGACTCTATAGCTATTATTAACTTATATTATCTTATATTAATTAAATTATTTTTGCTTATATAATCACATACATAATAATCTTACTAATGATAGCTTAAATCTATTTTATTTTAGACTTAATAAATAAAGAGTTTATGGAAAATTCCTTTGTTTTGATATGTTTAAATAATTAAATTCTAGTTAGTTGTTTAATATGCTCTTACAATGTTTACTCATACTAATTTATACTTTTAGTATAGCTATTTTTGTTTAATGTGATAAAGCAACTTTTGGAAATTATTTGGTTAGTCTAGAAAAGAATGAAACTATTTTAGTATAGTTATGTAAATAAAGTAATTATACTTAATTCTTATGTACTAGAAATTTAGTCATACCTAAATTAAAAGCTTCATATTATATCTTTAGGTATAAACTAAATAAATAACTGATATTCCTCATTTATATGGAAGATATTTATGCTATCATCACTAAATTAAATTAATGCTTACTAAAGAGTATCTTAGTTAGTATAACTATCAGATTATTAGTCAAGATAAGTGATATTATCTAATAAGAGTTACTTAAATAACTTCATTATTAGTCTCCATTAATATACTTGTTTATGATATTTTACTATTTAGTTACATTTTTATAGCATTAATCTAATCCCATAAGACTAACTGCTTCACTTCTCATAAATAAACGGATGCAGAACTTAAAATAAATAATTATTACAGGAATCTATTAAAAAATAATTTAAATTGTAGGATATAAAATAATTAATTAGAGTCTAAAGAACAACAACAATGTACAAGAAATAACAGGGAAGAAATGAAAGATGAAAAGAAGGATGCTTGGACTTTATGAGCATAATAGAAAGGAAATGCCTGATTCATATCAGTAACTTCATTTGATTAACATTTTTACTAAAGTTATTTCTTCTTCTCCAATCTCATAAGCATAGCATATACCTTGCAATAAATTAAACACTATTTAACTTAAATGTAATTTATAGTAAATCTTCTAATTTTTGGTAAAAGGAAGATATTTCCAAAGAAAATTTGTATCCTTTTAAATATCTGATTAGCTTAATATTATAGAACAAGAAATAAGTAAGATAAGTTAAAGAGTCTAATTATTATTAATCTACTTTTGCACTTAGTAAAAACATAGAAAATAAACTTAGAAGAATTATAACTAGCAAGTGAGTAAATTATATACAAAGTAGTTAGAAATCAGTTACTGGCACAAATTAAAATTTTTCTTATAGAAAAGACTAAGTAAAAGATTGAAATTCAAATGGTAAGAAATCAATTGGAAATTGAAATTAGAACTTAGATTAAATTCCCTTAAATTCTAAAGAGAAGAATAAGTGCTAAAGCATTAAAAGAAGCATAAGAGTAAGACATAAAATAATAAAAAATGTTAAATAGTAAAAGAAAATTAAATATTTACCTGCTGAGAGTTCAAAAGAAAACTTGGAAATTAAATGAAAAAACCTTATAAGTAGAATAGAGAATATTAATTCTAAGAAAGAAAAGCAAACAGAAATATATTTACTTTAATCATCGATAAAGAAATTTTAAAAGATAAGGTAAACTTATTTGTAATTATGATAATTTTAGGTAATAAAACCATAAAGATTTATTTTTGAGAGCAAATCAGAATATAAAAGTAAAAATTTAACGAAATTAGAGATATAAAAATATAGAAACCATGAAATAATTATAATCTATAAAATAAAAGAAGCACACGAGGAGATAAATGCTTGACAAATGAGATAAAAAAGTAGTAGATAACATTCATTTATATATTTTTGTAAGTTTAGAGAGTTATAATTAACTTAGCCAGCCTATTTCATAAACTTAATTTTTTTTAGTGATGTCTATATAACGTTGAATTTAGGATTAGCATTGAATTATTTAATTCTTCTTTCAACATTTTAGTTATCTCTTTAGAAAAATTTGAGAATGTTTAAAATTAAAATTAAGTTAATAACAATGAATGCTATTGTGGTAAAAGGAACTAAGAACATAAGAATTTTATTTTAATCATTTTGTTATAGTAATGAAGATATTTTTCTTTATCTTGCTATAATTATTAATTAATTCAAGCAAATAATAGAAAAAGCTAAACTATAGCTATGATTTTTATATGATCCATAGAAATGCCTAAGATTTAAAATTAGAAGCATCTTTATTGAAAATAATACAAACTCTTAAAACTCATGAAACTTAAAAGAAAACCCTTATAAATATTGTTAGGATCCTATTAAGATATAAGATATTAATTTACTTGTTTTCTTGATTGATGTGTCATTTATCTTTGTGAAATAAGAAATTCTTTATAAGGTTAGATTTTTTTAATTAGTTTACAGAGACAATTGATTTCATTAAAATCATAGAGAAGTTTAAAATCTAAAGAAATATATTAATATAAGAAGTTATAAGATTATGGTATTTGAAATGTAAAAATTATGAAAAATAATAAAAAATATAAAAAACTAGGAAATTTGACTGCTTTTTTGATTATTATCTGCAGTGTATATAACTAAAATATTTTATAATCAAAAGATTGAATCCTTAGTTAATATTTAATCATATTTCTAATTAGCTTTTTATTTTTAATTATTAAAGAATATCATCTAGTAAATATACTATTAAAGCAATGAAAATATCTTGATTCAGTTAGAAAACCATATATTCTTTAAAACCAAAAAATGAGAAACAAAATTATTTAATTTAACTTAAAAATAGAGAAACAGCACTAAAATAACGTATTTAATTGCTAAAAATTATTATAGAAATAAATTAGTTTAATTATGATATGAGCATGCTAAGAAATATCAAGAAAATCATTAGCAAGTTATAATTATTTATACAAAATTGATTATGCTTTTACATTTTTATTTTAAGCAGGGAAGACGAATATTATTACAACGCGGTTTAGCGCGTCAGTCTCATAATCTGAAGGTCGTGAGTTCGATCCTCACAAACCGCATTTTTTCCTTGTTATTTAAGAAATTGAGATATTGCAGTTAAATATGATAATTAAACTAATTTTTAGGTTTATAATAGATAAACTATAAAAATATCTTTCTTGAAAAAAGAAATTAATAAACTAATTTATATACTTCATAGCCTTTGTCATTTTTGAAAATCAGCTTAAGATTTGTAGTGCCTTTCTTACGAATCGTGCTACTAGCTTAAATTATTAAATATTTTATTAGTTTTTATTAAGAATCTATTTAATAAAAATAAGAAGAAATGCCTCATGGTGTAACGGTTAGCACTTTGGACTTTAAATCCAGCAATCCGAGTTCGATTCTCGGTGAGGCAATTTTTTAAATAAAATTTTTAATTTAAAAGATAATTATTTTAAAGCTAAGGAAAAATAATATGCATCTATATTTTTAGTTTTAAAATGTTTTGCTTATAAGATTTATTAGCTAATAATAAGACTGTTTTAATCCAATCAAAAATAACTCAGACTCATAGTTTTCGTAGTTTTATTCCAACAGACTAATTTGTTTTATTTTATTTTTTAATTAAATATTTTTTATTTATAATAATTTTATATTAATTGCTATTTTTAAAAGGAATATCTCTTTAATATTTCAATTCAATTTTCTTATTTATTTTAGATATAATTTATTTTAATTATAATAATATTTTTAAATTAAGGATATTTTTGTGATTTAGGATATAAAATATAAATATTTGATAAAAATTATTTTATAACTTTATTATTATTATTAATTTAAATATAGTTGCTTCTTATATTTTAATTTATAAATTAAATCTAATTTAAAGTTTATTTATTTTATACTTTATTAATTTGCTTATTTATCCTTTAAGTTTTTTATGAACTTATATTTGTTGAATTAGATTTGTTATATTCTATAAAAATATCTCCTAAATTTAAATTTATTTCTCTTCCACTTTTAAAATTTATTTTAATGTTTCTTTTTAATTTTAAATTAATTAATTTGGTAGCTTATGATGTAAAATAATAAATTAGTAATCATAATAAAAGCTTAGTTGTTTATAAGTATTAGAGTGTTCTAATTCTTAATACTTTATCTTTATCTTGGAAATAAAGCTTTTAGTAATATTTCCCTTTATTTAGTTAAAAGTGTATAGCAAGTATATAAATATATGCAGCTTTTCTATTTAAGTTTTATTCCATTCACACTTAAATGTTCAACCATAGTTACTTTTATTGCTCTTACTATATCTTTTGCTAATTTCGAATCACTTTTTTGTAAATCTTTATAGATTAGCAGTTTGAAAGGCTTATAACCATAAACTTAACAAGAACAAACTTTTATTGCTTCTCATTTAAATCTCTTTCGTATCAATTATCTATTTGAGCAAGTAAGTAGTAAACTAAAAATTAAATGATCACATTACTTTATATCTCCATTAAGTATTTCTAAATTGACTATCTATATGAATTAAATTATAGCAGATTAGTAGAAATGTATAGCTTTAAGTGAAGTTTAATTTTAAAATTTAGTAGACTAAATGAGTTTTAAAGACTTCATTTATAGAAAGCTTCTTAAGTTATAAGAAGCTTTTGATATGCTTAAACTTAATAATCGTATCTATTATACAGTACTAAGTTAAATGAAGCTTGCTAACTAATCAAGCTATTTATGCTCTCTTATTTCTAGAATATAGTTCCATTGCTAGTTTAGAGATTTGTCTTTAAGTCTTTGACATGAAGTATGTAGATTGACTTTAGAGTTTCTTATTCCACTTTGATAATTAAAAATAGAAATATCTTAAATGATAATATTTG
Source organism: Loxodes magnus (assembly GCA_946699065.1). Taxonomy (NCBI): domain Eukaryota; phylum Ciliophora; class Karyorelictea; order Loxodida; family Loxodidae; genus Loxodes; species Loxodes magnus. The sequence goes on from CAMPDV010000214.1 coordinate 312,519, forward strand.
CAAATATTTGAAAAGAAGTATTACAGTCTATCTAGTAGATACAGCAAACTACTAGAACACTCTATGAAGAAATTAAATAAAGAGCTAAAGATTTTGGTTGCTTTATCAATAAATTAAGCTTTATAGTTAAATCTACTTCAATGCATAGAGATAAAGATATTAACTAGCCTTTTCTATAACTAAACACTTGCTAATTTAAGTTCTTTACTCTTATAAATAATGAATATCATAGCTATATTGATTAGTTGCTTTAGCAATAGCACAAACTTGGCTACACTTAAAGTTTAACTATAGATCCTTTAGCTTTAATATCTTAGAGCTCTTAGTATTTATTCTTATAGCTTCATTTTATAAATATCAAGTATTTAGCTCAAATAGCTAAATACTTTACCTTACTAAATTATAAAATAAATGGAAAACTCTAACTTCTTAAATACGATGAATGATCAAAAAAAGCCTTTCAAAAGCAAAAAATAAGTGGATTGAACCAAAAGAGAAGACTGATTACTATAGCATATCGTTACTGCAATGGGAGATAATATCAACTGATAAAGAGTGGCTCGAGAACTTAACTCCGAATTTCATCCTCACGACGTCAGGAAAGGAGCTCAATGCAAATAGCGCTGGATAAATGTGCTACTTCCTCTGAAATCGTATAAATGATCATATGAGTAAGAACGAACTATGATGCATTTATATATAAAATATGGAGCATATTCTAAACTCTTCTATGAAGCTTGCTACCAACAAATGCAAGGTCTAACTCGAAACATGATAAAAGTCTTATTAGATCATATAATAGAAAAATATAACTTAAAAACTTTACTTTGGGGAGGAATGTCACTACCAAGAATGACGAAAAAAGAAAAGTAAAGTGTAGAGTCAAACAAAAATATTCTCGATGAAAACATCAAGTCATCATGCGACCAGCAACCGGTCATCGAATGAATATAAACTCTAAGACAATTTCAAAATGAGTATTGAAATAAACTTAATGAAAATGTTTATGTAAAATTATATTAAAGAATATAATAAAATACTAAGGATTTAATTAAAAAATGAAAACAAATAAAGTTAATTTATTACTAAATAAAAACAGATTTAGTATAAACTGTATAAGTAATAAGTTGTGTAATAACTCTAGTAGTAAAAGTTTTAAACTAAGGGTATGGATTTCTATTAAAGGTATATAGGAAAGGGAGAAATATAAGATAAATAAATATTTACTAAAACTAAACAAAACAAATACTTTTTTAGATTGAGAAGGATTAATGCAAATAAGTATATATTTAAATGTAGTTTCTTTAAGGTTTGTTAGTTATTTTATTAGATACGTTAAATCAAAAATTTATCTAGATTTTTAGAATTATTTTAATATATTTTCTTTAATAATTATTATTTAATCCTTAGTTTTAATTAAAAAAATTAGAGAACTTAAAATTTCTTTTTAAATACAATCTATGATTTAAAAGGAATAAGCTATTAATAAAGTTGTTCAAGTAGACAAAATATAAGCTTAAGCAAAGCTTTTTCCTACATATTTTTTTCTAATTCTTTTATTACCTATTTACTAAGCAATCTAGGAGATTTAATTACAGTAAGCATATTAAAATCTATTTTTATTTACAATTTTAAAAGCATAATAAACTAAAGATGATAATTAAAGATAAATTAGATTTTATAAAATAAAAAAGAGCTTCAAATGATAAACAACATCAATTATAATATTTTAGCGGAAATTAATTTTGCTAATATAAGAAGTTGTAAGAATAATTTTAAAAAATTTGCATTCGTGAGTTATATTTGAACTACTTTTAGTGAAGTTATCTATAAATAAATAACTTTATTATATCTTGCATTAACAAATTGAAAAATTCAATTTAATTTGTTTTAATAACAAAAACTACAAAGTGGAATTTCATTTCTTCACTTTTTAATATTCTAATTTTTTAAATGATATAATAATAAGAAGATTGGAATGTATAAAAAAGGAGATAGCTAGGATTATATAAAACTGAGAAAAGAATGCTATTATTTTAATAATTAAAATAAAAAAGATGATTAAAGTAAGTTAAAAAATAATAGAAGTAGCTTATAGTTATAATATAAACAACTTATCTCAATTTTAAAATCTAGAATATTAATTTATAGTTGAAAACTTCAAAAAATATAAGATTATGAAAATATAAAACTTCTTAATTCTTAAAATTATAAAATCAGATAATTTTTCATTGCCAAATAAGAAGTTAAGTTGCTATCATTCTTAACTAGTCAACTTTATATAATAATAAAAAGTAATTAAATCATCATAAAAATAATGCAAAAATGAAATTTAAAATTAGACTATTAATTATAGATTTTTTTATTCAAAGATAGAAAAATTCTTTAATAGATAATTTGAAAAAATACCTAAAAAACTTTTATAATTTAAATTAAGAGAGATCAAAAAGATTGTTAATGAATCTTTATAAACCAACTTACTTTTAAAAGATTAGATTTAAAAAGTTATTTCTATTTTTTAATTGATAAATTAAATTCATAGTATACTTTTTCTAATTATATTTTACAATTTAAGTGATTCATAGAAAAATTTTAAAAACAGTTGAAAGCTACTTAGAAAGATATAAATTAAAAAATTAGCTTGCTAAAACACAATCATTAAAGTGTAAGGGAATCTTTATCTGCTTAGAATAAGGAAAAGGAAAATAAAGCGTTGTTAATCAATGTTGGCAATGTAATAAATTTAGAAGAAGAATATGGTTTATTATTATAGAGAACTAATTATTAAATACTTGTTTATTATGAGAACAAAATTTAAAGAAGTAATTGAATAAATAATTACTAACTTAAGAATTAATTCTCTATTATGAATTTTGTTACTATCCTATCGCTATAAGATAAGAAGTCTTTTAACACTTAGACATCAATTTATGAAGATAGGATAGTGGTTTTTATTTAATTATGAAAAAAAGAAAAAAGTGTTGCAGACTAATTACTTTGAAAAGGACTTTTCCTTTATTTAATAATACAGCAAGATAAATTCAAAAGCTCTTAAATTTGAACGTAGCTAAGTAAATAAAACAATTTGCAAATTTATAGATTACTTCACTATAGCATTATAGAAGTTTTACTCTAAGCACTAATAAATTTTAAATCTTAAATATAAAGCAATAATTTAAGATAAAATTAAGAAGAAAAAGTTAAATTAACTTTTACAATTGCTAAATATGATCTGATATTTATAGAAAATTATAATTTAAATTTATTGTTTTAAATATTAAATCTTTAGAATAAAGCATCTAAATTTTAAATATTTTAGAAAAAAGGCATTCATAAAGATTTGCTGAATAGATAAATAATAAATTGAAAAAAATTGAATGATAAAATAAGAAAGAAAGTTGTAATATAATTTCATCGAAAATCGAATAAAGATAGAGAAAGTTAAATGCTTATTGAGTTATTTTAAAATTAAAATTAAAATAATTAAATTAAATGAAAAACTAAAATTTTTTTACAATATAATTATGAAAATAAAAAAGTTTTGTTCCATTTTAACAACGGAAAATTAGAAGAACGAAATAATAAAAATAACAAGAATATTGATTTAGGATATAATAAAACTATTAGGACGATATTAGATAAAAAATTTTATCTCATAATTTTTTAAATATCTTATAAATTATAAAAGGATTTTAAGTCAGAAAAGCTAATAAGTTTATATTATCTGAAACTTAAATAAATTAAAATAAATATTCTTAAAATAATTGATAGAGTTTCTACATAATAGGAGATAAAAATATTTTTCTATAAATTATGATTTAAAATTTTTTTTATTCTGAAATCTCAAGAATCTATTAAACAAATATATTTAAGCATTATATATTTTTGCTTTTATAAATCACTTTTTTTCGAGAGTATATTAAACATTTATTCAAATATTCATTTTCATATATATAAAATATATTATTTACTAAAATACTTATGATCTAATTCTTATAAATAAAATTTATATTAAAGCATCTAAATGAAATTTTAATTATAAGAACAAAAAATGGGAATATATATCTAATTTTGGCATGAGTTTATTTTTATTTTACGAATATATTTTATCATTTTAATTTTATGTGTTAAGACTTTAATATAGTTTATTACTGTTTGTAAGAAGTGAATTTGCTTATTTTTTAGTTCACTTTATTGTTTAAAAATTTTCTAAGCAATTTTTAATGTAATTAAGCAAAATATGATCCAAGTATCTATGACTTTAAGATTTGCTATATTTTTTTAATTAAAATTGAGTTAGAATATAAAATAAGTTTTTATTTAGATTTCGATAAAGTTCTTAAAAATTTGGATTATATTATTTGAGAATAAGTCTTTAAAAATTAAGTCACAAGTAGTCGTATAAACTAATATAGATGAATTGGAATTTCTTATTCCAGAAATCGTATATTTTACCCTTCTATTTTCTTTCTCTTGAAAAATATTTAAATTAGTATTTAATATTGTAGTTGAGTACCCAAAAATATATATTTAATTTTATAGCTAACAAGAGAATTGAAATTCTTCTCAAGCATTTTTGAAATTATTTAAAGGTTGAAAATATAAGGAACCAATTTCAAAAAACTAAGCTTTTATAAGCATTTTTATCAATATATAAAAAGATAAAATTTTGAAAAAATAATTGTTAATTTTAAGATAGGTGGAATATAAGATTATGCCTATATATAGAATAAGAAATTGTATTACAATATTAAAAAAAACAAATATTAGTTAAATGATTAAACTATTTTTGTATACATGAAAAATAAAAAATAAAAATATACATCGTCATAGATAAATATTTGAATTAGAAATATATGAGACTATAGGTGATTTTTAATGAAGCAAATATTTAATTCATAAGAAAAATGAAATTAAAAAATAAATTTTTTTAATTGATTAAGATAATGAACCATTTTGAGATTCGCTAGTTGCTTCAGATTTTCTAAAATGAATATCCATTTGAATATTATTTGATTATTCTAGTTTAATTTATTATTATTTAAATTAGATTTTCTTATCTTATTATATAAATAAACATAGTTTCCTCTCTATCCAGTCAAGTAAAATTTATTCTTCTGAAAAATTTTTTTGGTGAATTTTCATATAATGACTAATTTTTTTCTTCATATAAGCATACTTAGATAAAATAATATCTTTAATCATTTTATAAGAAAGCATTCTAACTGAAAAGTGACTAGGAGGAAAGTAGCTTTGGATAAAGTTTATACTGAAAATAAATAATAAAGAATAAATTAAAATTGACTATAGCTAATAAAAGTAAAATGGTTCACACGATTTTTCAAATTTATTAATTAAAAGCAATACCAATTTTCGCTTATATTAATTTTATGTCTTTGTATCTATTTTTTCAAATTATTTAAAAGGAATGCTGTTTAAGTTATAAATAAACTTGGATTAAATCATATCATAGATAGGAAATTTTATTTAATCATTCAAAGAATCTTTTATAAATTATAAATAAATAAATTTGATTATAGAGCGCGTAGCACTCTCGTTGGTGCGCAGCTCTTTAAAAAAAATGTTTCATACTGACAAGAATGTTTCTTACTGATAAAATTATCAGATACTGGTAGACCTTGTTCAATACTGGTATAATTATTCAGTACTGATAAAAATGTTCAATACTGATATAATTTTAGAATACTCGTAATCTTTAATACTTGCTAGAGATCCAAGGACATGGCAGGATTGTGTCTCATCGCATCACCAAAGCAGAGGACGACATGTGTCAATTATGGGTACTTAACTTCCCTTCCTCTGATGAAGCTCGCAATATTATTTCTTTTTCGTTCCAGAATTAAAAATAAACTAAGCCAAGCCAGTGTCGAAGGTCTAAGAATCTTATGTCTCGAGGCCAAACCAAAGCAGAGGAAGACATAAAGTCGATTATGGGTACTTAACTTCCCCAACCTCTGATGAAGATGACCTTGTTGTTCACCTTCGAACAACTATGACGGTTTTAAAAAATATATAATAATTTTATAGAAAAGACTGAACATTAATAACTTTATATTTCTCTATCTTTTCTTGAAATTATAAATTGATGAAAAATATTATCAAATACCTAAACAGGTGTTTGTCTGTAAATTTTTTTTTCGAGTGAAATTTATTTAAAGAATTATAATTACAAAGATATAAAATTATTTGGCCTTCGGTTTTAAGGTTAAAAATAGATAATTATATAAGTTTTAAAAATGAAGTGTGCGATAATAAATCATATCTTTATGCAATTTTTCTTATAAATGAATAACTTAGATTATTTTATAATAAATTTTCCAAAATTTAATGCCTGAGTTTTGAAAAAATCCAAAATTTCATGTTTACAAAGATCAGATATAAAATAGTTTAAAATATAAAAGTTATTAGATTTTATTTCTAAAGCAGGAGCAATCTATAAGAAAATTTTTTTAGTAAAGACTATACATTAAAAAATAGAATAAAAACTATTTGAGAAATATTCCAAAATTTTCAGCTTTAATATGTTCAACGATTTTATAATCTTGAATTTCCAATTTACTTCTTTCTCTGGTTTAATTTTTTATTTATCTGAATTACTAAATAAATCATATAAAATTAAATTTTCAAGTTCTATTTAGATATAACAATTTTTTTTCATTATTTATAAAAATTTTCGAAATTAACTTGTAAAAAGACATTAAATAAGAATATAAAAAATATTAATTTATAGATTTTAGCTTAAGTTGGTTATTCATAAAATATTTTTAGATATAAGTAAAAAAAATAGTTTTGCATGATTTTTATATCCTTTACTTTCACTTTTTTGTTTAAATTCTTAGAGTGAAACTTTTATTATAATCAATTTTATTTAATAATAATCATTAATTAAAGTGACACTTCTTTCAGATAGGCTCATAACTATAAAAATGTTCAATACTGATAAATAAATAAATCTTGAAAATAGAGTTGTGGAAGGTTGCCTCTCTTAAAATTGCCAAAGCAGTACTCATTAACATCCAAATCAGGTGTTAAGACAAATAACCGCCAGAAATAAAGATTCCGTTCAAGATCCCAAGAATTAGCAGAAGCAAAGAAATACACGATCGATTATGGTTATTTAAATTCCCCAACCTCTAATTAAACTATCCTTTTCTGCATCATTCTTTGATTTGGCTTAGGTTCTTACTAAGGTTCCACCCGCTAAAGCAAGCTAAACAAACTAAATCTTGGGAACCTCCATCTTAATAAAAGAACTATATAATAAGTTATCAAGATATTTACTATCTGAAACTATTTATAGTCCTCTTTATTAGTTGTTTCTTTTAGTTTAAATTTTAATTAAATTATTAAAATAACTTAAAAAGTGTTAAAATAAACTTTCAGATAAATAATTTAACTATATAGAAAAAAGAATTATTTTAGAATATTTCTTAAATTTAGAAATTTTCTACTGCTTTAAACCTAGTTTTTAGAAATTCTATTCAATCATTTAATACTTTAATTTAGCATTAAGTGGGTTAAATAGTTAATAAAATTTTATCATTTTACACGATTTTTTTGATATATCTACTAAATTTTTTCGCTTTAGCAGAAAAGATAAATGAATTAAGTTTTTGAATTTTTGAGTTTTATAATTTTCCTAATTTTTCAAAACATTCTATCTATCTTTCAAATTGTTATTAGAATCTCTTTACTTTCTCTCATAATACAACTATTCTTAACTTTACCTCTATTGATTAATTTTTTTGAATCAGTTTATTAGTTAAAGATACAGATTGAATTTATAAAAAGTTTTTTAATTTTAATTTTCTTATTGAAAGCAACAATATTTTTATTCTTTTTAACTTAGTTAATAAATTACAAGGTAATTTAATTTACATAGTCACTAGATTCAATTTGTTTGAAAATTTAAGAAATAGAAGAGTAAATAAAAAATTGTATAAAAAGTTTTAGTGTGTGGTTAAATTAGATTCAGCGATCTTTTTAACAAGTAGAATGAAATAATTAAAAGAAGCCATAAAGATTGTAAGCTATTTTTAATAGAATTTGAGGATTGAATATTTTAATAAATATGAAAATTATAATATTTATAATTTTCATATCTTTTTAGATTTTTATTTGCTAATTTTCTCTCGTTATTTTTAAAAGTCGAGCAACTGTAATTTTCAAACTTTAATTTTATATTTTTGAATGGTTTTATCTAAATTAAAAATAACAAAAACTTTTTTTCTTTTATTATATAAAATTTTTTGCATTGAGTATTTGTTATGGTTTGAAACAGAAAAAATTATTTTTTAAAAGAAATAATTACTTAATTGAAATATTTAAGTAAAAATCGTTATAATTTATCATGTTTTTTCTTAGTCATGCTAAAATTCTATTTTCAAAATTGTTTAAGTTCGCACTTTTAAAGAAGAAACATGAATAAAAATATCCTTCTGTTTCAAAAAGCAAGTGACTAAAATTATAATCAATATAGTTCCTAAACTTGATGATATTCAATACCAAATCTAATTTTTTGGATAAAAGTTCTTAGACTTATTTAATTTTATTTTTTCATACATTCTTCAAATCAGATACTCAATTTAAAATGTGAAAATTTGATTTTCTACTTAGAAATTTGCTTACAATTTATTTAAAATTAATTGTAAAGAGTAGCTGAGTAGCTATTTAATTAAGTGGAAATCTCAATTATAATTATTTAAATCGAAATCTTACATTAGAAAGTTTATGATGTTCATATGAGTTACCTTAAGTCATATTCAGAAGATCATTATGCTTATAAAAAAATGTAAATTAAGAATATTCTAATATTCTTTTGTTCAAGATACTAAGTTTTTAAGAAAAAAAACGAAAAATTTGAATTAAAAAATGCTATAATTTAAAGTTTTCTGCTTAAGAAAAGTTAAAAAGAACTTTAATAGAATAAAATAGATAAATATATTATTAAGCATACTTTATAGCAGAACTATAAAAAACTTAATAATTTTTAATCTTGTAAACATTTTTAACGATTTATTATGAAACTTATTAGTAAATCTTAAATTAAAATATATATGTACTATATTCTAATTTAAAATATCTTAATCATCAATTTTGTTTAAGAATCTATTTTAAAGGTTTTCCTTTGCAATAATATTTAATTTAAAATAATTCTAAAAATCTAGATAAATTTTTGATTTAACGTATCTAATAAAATAACTAACAAACCTTAAAGAAACTACATTTAAATATATACTTATTTGCATTAATCCTTCTCAATCTAAAAAAGTATTTGTTTTGTTTAGTTTTAGTAAATATTTATTTATCTTATATTTCTCCCTTTCCTATATACCTTTAATAGAAATCCATACCCTTAGTTTAAAACTTTTACTACTAGAGTTATTACACAACTTATTACTTATACAGTTTATACTAAATCTGTTTTTATTTAGTAATAAATTAACTTTATTTGTTTTCATTTTTTAATTAAATCCTTAGTATTTTATTATATTCTTTAATATAATTTTACATAAACATTTTCATTAAGTTTATTTCAATACTCATTTTGAAATTGTCTTAGAGTTTATATTCATTCGATGACCGGTTGCTGGTCGCATGATGACTTGATGTTTTCATCGAGAATATTTTTGTTTGACTCTACACTTTACTTTTCTTTTTTCGTCATTCTTGGTAGTGACATTCCTCCCCAAAGTAAAGTTTTTAAGTTATATTTTTCTATTATATGATCTAATAAGACTTTTATCATGTTTCGAGTTAGACCTTGCATTTGTTGGTAGCAAGCTTCATAGAAGAGTTTAGAATATGCTCCATATTTTATATATAAATGCATCATAGTTCGTTCTTACTCATATGATCATTTATACGATTTCAGAGGAAGTAGCACATTTATCCAGCGCTATTTGCATTGAGCTCCTTTCCTGACGTCGTGAGGATGAAATTCGGAGTTAAGTTCTCGAGCCACTCTTTATCAGTTGATATTATCTCCCATTGCAGTAACGATATGCTATAGTAATCAGTCTTCTCTTTTGGTTCAATCCACTTATTTTTTGCTTTTGAAAGGCTTTTTTGGATCATTCATCGTATTTAAGAAGTTAGAGTTTTCCATTTATTTTATAATTTAGTAAGGTAAAGTATTTAGCTATTTGAGCTAAATACTTGATATTTATAAAATGAAGCTATAAGAATAAATACTAAGAGCTCTAAGATATTAAAGCTAAAGGATCTATAGTTAAACTTTAAGTGTAGCCAAGTTTGTGCTATTGCTAAAGCAACTAATCAATATAGCTATGATATTCATTATTTATAAGAGTAAAGAACTTAAATTAGCAAGTGTTTAGTTATAGAAAAGGCTAGTTAATATCTTTATCTCTATGCATTGAAGTAGATTTAACTATAAAGCTTAATTTATTGATAAAGCAACCAAAATCTTTAGCTCTTTATTTAATTTCTTCATAGAGTGTTCTAGTAGTTTGCTGTATCTACTAGGTAGACTGTAATACTTCTTTTCAAATATTTGCAAATATTATCATTTAAGATATTTCTATTTTTAATTACCAAAGTGGAATAAGAAACTCTACAGTCAATCTACATACTTCATGTCAAAGACTTAAAGACAAATCTCTAAACTAGCAATGGAACTATATTCTAGAAATAAGAGAGCATAAATAGCTTGATTAGTTAGCAAGCTTCATTTAACTTAGTACTGTATAATAGATACGATTATTAAGTTTAAGCATATCAAAAGCTTCTTATAACTTAAGAAGCTTTCTATCAATGAAGTCTTTAAAACTCATTTAGTCTACTAAATTTTAAAATTAAACTTCACTTAAAGCTATACATTTCTACTAATCTGCTATAATTTAATTCATATAGATAGTCAATTTAGAAATACTTAATGGAGATATAAAGTAATGTGTTCATTTAATTTATAGTTTACTACTTACTTGCTCAAATAGATAATTGATACGAAAGAGATTTAAATGAGAAGCAATAAAACTGTAACTATAGTTGAACATTTAAGTGTGAATGAAATAAAACTTAAATAGAAAAGCTGCATATATTTATATACTTACTATACACTTTCAACTAAATAAAGGGAAATATTACTAAAAGCTTTATTTCCAAGATAAAGATAATGCATTAAGAATTAGAACACTCTAATACTTATAAACAACTAAGCTTTTATTATGACTACTAATTTATTATTTTACATCATAAGCTACCAAATTAATTAATTTAAAATTAAAAAGAAACATTAAAATAAATTTTAAAAGTGGAAGAGAAATAAATTTAAATTTAGGAGATATTTTTATAGAATATAACAAATCTAATTCAACAAATATAAGTTCATAAAAAACTTAAAGGATAAATAAGCAAATTAATAAAGTATAAAATAAATAAACTTTAAATTAGATTTAATTATAAATTAAAATATAAGAAGCAACTATATTTAAATTAATAATAATAATAAAGTTATAAAATAATTTTTATCAAATATTTATATTTTATATCCTAAATCACAAAAATATCCTTAATTTATAAATATTATTATAATTAAAATAAATTATATCTAAAATAAATAAGAAAATTAAATTGAAATATTAAAGAGATATTCCTTTTAAAAATAGCAATTAATATAAAATTATTATAAATAAAAAATATTTAATTAAAAAATAAAATAAAACAAATTAGTCTGTTGGAATAAAACTACGAAAACTATGAGTCTGAGTTATTTTTGATTGGATTAAAACAGTCTTATTGTTAGCTAATAAATCTTATAAGCAAAACATTTTAAAACTAAAAATATAGATGCATATTATTTTTACTTAGCTTTAAAATAATTATCTTTTAAATTAAAAATTTTACTTAAAAAATTGCCTCACCGAGAATCGAACTCGGATTGCTGGATTTAAAGTCCAAAGTGCTAACCGTTACACCATGAGGCATTTCTTCTTATTTTTATTAAATAGATTCTTAATAAAAACTAATAAAATATTTAATAATTTAAACTAGTAGCACGATTCGTAAGAAAGGCACTACAAATCTTAAGCTGATTTTCAAAAATGACAAAGGCTATGAAGTATATAAATTAGTTTATTAATTTCTTTTTTCAAGAAAGATATTTTTATAGTTTATCTATTATAAACCTAAAAATTAGTTTAATTATCATATTTAACTGCAATATCTCAATTTCTTAAATAACAAGGAAAAAATGCGGTTTGTGAGGATCGAACTCACGACCTTCAGATTATGAGACTGACGCGCTAAACCGCGTTGTAATAATATTCGTCTTCCCTGCTTAAAATAAAAATGTAAAAGCATAATCAATTTTGTATAAATAATTATAACTGGTTAATGATTTTATTGATATTTCTTAGCAAGCTCATATCATAATTAAACTAATTTATTTCTATAATAATTTTTAGCAATTAAATTAGTTATTTTAGTGCTGTTTCTCTATTTTTAAGTTAAATTAAATAATTTTATTTCTCATTTTTTGGTTTTAAAGAATATAAGATTTTTTAATTGAATCAAGATATTTTCATTGCTTTAATAGTATATTTACTAGATGATATTCTTTAATAATTAAAAATAAAAAGCTAATTAGAAATATGATTAAATATTAACTAAGGATTTAATCTTTTGATTATAAAATATTTTAGTTATATACATTGCAGATAATAATCAAAAAAGCAGTCAAATTTCCTAGTTTTTTATATTTTTTATTATTTTTCATAATTTTTATATTTCAAATACCATAATCTTATAACTTCTTATATTAGTATATTTCTTTAGATTTTAAACTTCTCTATGATTTTAATGAAATCAATTGTCTCTGTAAACTAATTAAAAAAATCTAACCTTATAAAGAATTTCTTATTTCACAAAGATAAATGACACATCAATCAAGAAAACAAGTAAATTAATATCTTATATCTTAATAGGATCCTAACAATATTTATAAGGGTTTTCTTTTAAGTTTCATGAGTTTTAAGAGTTTGTATTATTTTCAATAAAGATGCTTCTAATTTTAAATCTTAGGCATTTCTATGGATCATATAAAAATCATAGCTATAGTTTAGCTTTTTCTATTATTTGCTTGAATTAATTAATAATTATAGCAAGATAAAGAAAAATATCTTCATTACTATAACAAAATGATTAAAATTAAATTCTTATGTTCTTAGTTCCTTTTACCACAATAGCATTCATTGTTATTAACTTAATTTTAATTTTAAACATTCTCAAATTTTTCTAAAGAGATAACTAAAATGTTGAAAGAAGAATTAAATAATTCAATGCTAATCCTAAATTCAACGTTATATAGACATCACTAAAAAAAATTAAGTTTATGAAATAGGCTGGCTAAGTTAATTATAACTCTCTAAACTTACAAAAATATATAAATGAATGTTATCTACTACTTTTTTATCTCATTTGTCAAGCATTTATCTCCTCGTGTGCTTCTTTTATTTTATAGATTATAATTATTTCATGGTTTCTATATTTTTATATCTCTAATTTCGTTAAATTTTTACTTTTATATTCTGATTTGCTCTCAAAAATAAATCTTTATGGTTTTATTACCTAAAATTATCATAATTACAAATAAGTTTACCTTATCTTTTAAAATTTCTTTATCGATGATTAAAGTAAATATATTTCTGTTTGCTTTTCTTTCTTAGAATTAATATTCTCTATTCTACTTATAAGGTTTTTTCATTTAATTTCCAAGTTTTCTTTTGAACTCTCAGCAGGTAAATATTTAATTTTCTTTTACTATTTAACATTTTTTATTATTTTATGTCTTACTCTTATGCTTCTTTTAATGCTTTAGCACTTATTCTTCTCTTTAGAATTTAAGGGAATTTAATCTAAGTTCTAATTTCAATTTCCAATTGATTTCTTACCATTTGAATTTCAATCTTTAGCTTAGTCTTTTCTATAAGAAAAATTTTAATTTGTGCCAGTAACTGATTTCTAACTACTTTGTATATAATTTACTCACTTGCTAGTTATAATTCTTCTAAGTTTATTTTCTATGTTTTTACTAAGTGCAAAAGTAGATTAATAATAATTAGACTCTTTAACTTATCTTACTTATTTCTTGTTCTATAATATTAAGCTAATCAGATATTTAAAAGGATACAAATTTTCTTTGGAAATATCTTCCTTTTACCAAAAATTAGAAGATTTACTATAAATTACATTTAAGTTAAATAGTGTTTAATTTATTGCAAGGTATATGCTATGCTTATGAGATTGGAGAAGAAGAAATAACTTTAGTAAAAATGTTAATCAAATGAAGTTACTGATATGAATCAGGCATTTCCTTTCTATTATGCTCATAAAGTCCAAGCATCCTTCTTTTCATCTTTCATTTCTTCCCTGTTATTTCTTGTACATTGTTGTTGTTCTTTAGACTCTAATTAATTATTTTATATCCTACAATTTAAATTATTTTTTAATAGATTCCTGTAATAATTATTTATTTTAAGTTCTGCATCCGTTTATTTATGAGAAGTGAAGCAGTTAGTCTTATGGGATTAGATTAATGCTATAAAAATGTAACTAAATAGTAAAATATCATAAACAAGTATATTAATGGAGACTAATAATGAAGTTATTTAAGTAACTCTTATTAGATAATATCACTTATCTTGACTAATAATCTGATAGTTATACTAACTAAGATACTCTTTAGTAAGCATTAATTTAATTTAGTGATGATAGCATAAATATCTTCCATATAAATGAGGAATATCAGTTATTTATTTAGTTTATACCTAAAGATATAATATGAAGCTTTTAATTTAGGTATGACTAAATTTCTAGTACATAAGAATTAAGTATAATTACTTTATTTACATAACTATACTAAAATAGTTTCATTCTTTTCTAGACTAACCAAATAATTTCCAAAAGTTGCTTTATCACATTAAACAAAAATAGCTATACTAAAAGTATAAATTAGTATGAGTAAACATTGTAAGAGCATATTAAACAACTAACTAGAATTTAATTATTTAAACATATCAAAACAAAGGAATTTTCCATAAACTCTTTATTTATTAAGTCTAAAATAAAATAGATTTAAGCTATCATTAGTAAGATTATTATGTATGTGATTATATAAGCAAAAATAATTTAATTAATATAAGATAATATAAGTTAATAATAGCTATAGAGTCATACTTTCTTAGTATAGCTATAGAATAAAAGAATACCAATGCTTAATTTTAATTTTAGCAATTTGAGAAAAATGCTTTAATACAAGTATAACAATTTAAAATAAAAGTATATAAAATACCTAAAAATTAAGGTAGAAATAAACACTTTTTAGGAGATAGTTACTATTAAATCCTGATATATTAAAAGTTAGTGAGAAAACTAGCAAAAATAAATAAAAATGGAATATTTAATAAATAATTAATCTAAGATGCTAAGAATATTAAAGTTAATTAACTATTTAAATATAAAAATTACTTATATTAGCTTAGTTCAAGAAGCATTAATTCCTTTATATATAGCTTTAATAATAAAACTATCAAATCTAATACTATTATTTAAAAAATGCATGCGGTGAGATTTTAACTCACGCGGGATTTCTCCCACTAGAACTTGAGTCTAGCGCCTTGGACCGCTCGGCCACACATGCTTATTTATTTAGACTAGCCTTATTTAAATACTAATTGTAGCCCCTTAAGGTAAACTTAGTTTAGCAATTAAATTAATTTAACATAAATCATTAAAATAAAGTTTCCCTCAAGCAATAATTTAGTATCCCTACTATTAAGAATAGCTTATCATGCTATTTACTACAACTTAAGCTATTAGAAAATCTAAGCAAAATACACTATTTTTATTATAATTATATTATCATTTCTTGCTAATTATTTTAAGGGAATTATTATTTGTTTTAACAAGCTAGAATAACCAAGTTTGTTTAAAAATAGTTCTAAAGTTATTTAACTAAAGAATTAATTAGTTTGCAAATAGAATTTCCTGGACTTAAATAAAAAGCAAGTATCGTATTAGAGAGCTAAAATACTTGAATCAAAGTGAGATAAATTAGATTATTTAATGGAATGATGCTTATTAAATTATAGGGGAACTAGCTCAAATGGAAGAGCGCTCGCTTTGCATGCGAGAGGCAACGGGATCGATACCCGTGTTCTCCATTTTTTATTTAAATAATAAGATGTAAAAGAAGCTTGCTAAATAGGCAATTTTATATCTTTAGCATTAGAAACTTATTAGCAGTAGCTAAATTAATAAAAGCTTATAAGATGGCTATATTCTTAAAGGGAGATAAAGAAACAAAACTAATAGTTACATTTCTAAATTAATGGGATAAGGTAAATAAAACTTAATAAACTAAAAACATAAAATAGTTACACTAAATATATTTAATCTGAATATGCTTATTCTCAATATATTAAAGACTTAAAATAAACTAAATAAAATAATTCCTAATGCAGCAACTATAATATAAAGCTAGGGATGATTATATAAATTATATGATTACTTTATATTTTATTAAAGTGAATGCTATATAAAAGTAGCATAGCACTCTTAAGGAATGCTTTTAATAAAGAAAATATGAAATTAATATTTATTAAGTGTATATGATAGTGTATAATATAACAATCTAGCTAAATCATATAATAAGTCTTTAAAATCTTTTACTTTTAGATATTAATTATGTGATCTTAATATGGTTATTATGCCATCTAATTAGTGATAAAAATGCTAAATACTTAGAAAAGTTTAAATGTATAAATAGAATTTGCTTATTAGTAAGTATAAGGCAGTTTGTCCGAGTCGGTTAAGGAGACAGACTTAAGATCTGTTGCACACTAGTGCGCGTGGGTTCGAATCCCACAGCTGCCATTTTATAGCTTTGATGTGTAAATTTAATTTAAAAGCTAAAGAAATATATAATAGCAAGAGGCTCTATGGTGTAAGGGTAGCACGTGGGCCTACGGAGCCCAAAATTGGGGTTCAAATCCCTGTAGAGTCGCTTTTACTACTATAAATTCTTAATTTCTCTTCTACAAACGCAAAGGAGAAATATTAGTTAAGTATAAAGAAACAAATGGTAAGGTTAGTTTAGCATCTAACTAAGTTTATCTAATACTTTACATTTAAATCTCCATTCCACATTTTTCATCTACATCTACTCAGAAAATCTGACTTTTTTAATTTTAGGAATATGAAAAGTAATACTTTTGATAGAAAGAATAGTTTAAGAAATAAACTAAGATATTTTAATTAATTTTGCTAGTTGGAAACTATTAAAATAAAAAGTGAGCATATCAAAATATCACTACAGTTGCTATATTCCTATTAAGGATGATACAAGAAGCTATTCAACCTAAAAAGCCTTTAATTATGATTAATAAATTTAACTTATCATATATAAGTCATTAGATACAAATAATGCTAGCTGAAATAACCAAATCATTAAGCAGCATGTTAAGAAACAATTATTTTAAACTTTCGCAAGCACTAAAAATTATCTAAATAGAAGCAAACCAAATAAACAAGGAATGCACTTAGTAAGCAAAGTCAATAGTTATTATTTAAAGTTAATAATAAACTAAAATTAAAATAAAGAATCCTTTGTGATTTTACTATTTCATATCATTCTAAAGATAATAATTAAACTGAAGAGATATAGTTATAAACAAATTAAAAAACAACTAAAGAGAAACTTGAGTTATAGTATAGCAAATAAATTTAGGAATAATAATAAAAGCAAAAAGCTATAAAATAATAAAGTCACTATTTATGATAAAATAATCCTAGATAGAAAAAATTAAAAATAATAATCCATAGAATTATAATCGCTAGCGCTTATTCTCTTAAGCTATTTATCTAGTTTAAAATACCTTAAAATCAACTTTTCAACTTAAAATAGATAAATGATTAATAATAAAAGCTTTTATA
Organism: Loxodes magnus; assembly: GCA_946699065.1. Taxonomy (NCBI): domain Eukaryota; phylum Ciliophora; class Karyorelictea; order Loxodida; family Loxodidae; genus Loxodes; species Loxodes magnus. The sequence goes on from CAMPDV010000214.1 coordinate 330,495, forward strand.
TAGCATATGAGGATCGATAGATAAGCATTGAATTAGATATTATTATATTATCGCTAATTTACAGAATAAAGGCACAATTTTATAAACCTTTTGCCTTTAATAATTTAATCAAAAAGCAAAGGAACTAAGAAATTACTTTACACTTTAAAATAAGAAGGTATTAGAAATAATAATTATAACAGATTAGGATTTAATTATTAAATAACCTAAAATTTAGTTATATTAATAAGCTTCTTAAGTTAATAAAGGAGTAACTTGTGCAAATCTAGATAATAAACTGCTTAGAAGAATAAAATTAAATTTACTCCTATAAATAAATTTAATAAGTCTAATATAAATATGAATGCTTTAATAGCTTTATTACTATATAAATGTAAAGATGCTAAACTCATCTGGATATATATCTTATGAGGTAACATATTTAATACTTAAATATACGAAAATTAAATAAAAGAAGCAATTTAAGTGATAATATCTTAGAATTTCTTTAAGAGCAAAAACATGCTTTTGTGTTTAACAATGAAGCCACTCATATTAAGAAAAGCTTAAATTTTAAATATCATCAAAAGAAATAAAACATTAGAGAGATAAAAATTTAGTTTTTTTATTATGCAGCACTATCAATTATTGAGTTACTCCAAAGGGACAAAACTCGAGCAATACAATTAAAATAAAAGATAAAGTTTATTATTAAGCACTTCCTATAAATAACTCATACAGTACTTTTGTATTTATTATTTATAAGCATTCTAAACTTTAAGCTTTGGAGAATTGACAATTTCTTAGAAATTTTATTTTAAACGTGACTAAAGATACTAAAAAATAAATCTAATGATATTTCAAAAAACTATTTCAGATACACGATACTTTATTATATATTGGTTTATCTTATAGTATTAAAAAACTATAATAAGATAATCTTTTAACGCTTAGTATACATTCTAAATAATTATTAGCTCTTTCCTAGTTACTTTCTAAGTAAATAAATCTAATGCTTTGTTTTTATGGAATCAATTAAAAATTGAAGTACTTAGAAATAAAATTTTAAGCTTAATAGTTTTTTAGTTCTAACTTAAGATCTTTGAGTTGCTTCTCTATAATAAGAGCAAAATTAAGTTAATAACAAAATATAAAAATTACTATATAGAATGATTTGCTTATTTATAGTTATGAAAATTGAGAAGCTAATATAAAGCATTATACAATAGTTAGCTAATATTCATATTATGCTTTCTATAATCTACAATCAGCTGCTTATGTGTATTCCTTCTATATATGCTTCTACCTAAATTATTGTATTAAGGAATATTAATTTTTAAGAAATTAGTTTAAATTCTAGTATTGGTAAAAGGCTTATTCCATCATAGCTTTTTGGAGGATTTCTAGTTTAATATTTATATCTTTAAAGCTGAAAATAGTTAAATGAAGGTAATGAGTTTGAATTAAATTATCTAATACAAGTTAATAATCTAATTATTGATAAAAAGTAAAGGCAAAAGGCAATTTGAGCCTTTTTAAAATAAAGCTTAGATTTAGATAAATATTAGCTATAAAAAGAAAAAGTGAGATAGCAAATTTAAATTACTTAGACTATATCTAGAAACTATCTGAGGAAAGTATTAATAAAGTTAAATTTTAAAAGAAAGAAGCTAAATTAATAAACATTTAGTGCAAAAGGAATAACTTTAGTTATATTTATAACTATTAAGAATATAATAATTTAGGTATTAAAGAACAATTACTCATATAAACTTTACAAGCTGGTAATAAATTATAAAGTGTGAGTAATACTCTTTTATTAGATTGCTTTAAGAATTAAAAAATAAAATAGAGCTAAAATGTAGAAATTACAATAATTTTAATTCTAAGCAATAAAGGATATACACACTCTGTTTTTTTAGATAATTAGATAATCACTCTTAAGGTACTGTATTAAATATCCAAATTTTATTTGAATGTATGAAATATAAATCAATATTCAACCTTTCGCACTTAAAGACAAAAGAATAAAACTAAATATTATAAAGTCTATAACTAAGAATCTATATAATTAACAAATATAGGCATCTATAACTTTAAATACGATATTTCTTAAAAGTATTATTTAAGAAGTTAGAACAATTTATAGCAAAAATGATGGAATAAGATTCTTAATTATTCTCCTTTAAAAATAAAAAATGTAATAAAATAAACAAACGAATTCTTTTTTAAGTCTAGTAAATAGATAGAGAATAATCAAATCTAATTAAACATTTTTAACATGTCTGGTTTCTCTAAAATCAAGCTTCTTTAAGTTTAAGGCTTTGAAGCTAAATAAATTTCAAAAAAATTTCACTAAATTTGTAATAATAGGCAGATGATTTGCTACTGTCTATTATTTAAAATGCTATCATTTTCAAGGATATTTCATTAGAGTAGAATTACAATATCTAAAAGTCAAAATTAGACAAACTCTCTTAAAAAGAATCAAAATAAAAGTTTAAATTAAGGAATATTTTAATTAAGCTAAAATTGATCTCATTCGGTATGAAATTTAAAATTTCAATCAGCAAGGAAAAGTTTAAGAACAAAAAAAAAGGAAAAACATCATTATGATATTAATGGATAACTAAAACATCTTAATATTTCAGTTCTGTTTAGATCAATTTTAAAAGAAAATCTAGGATAATATTAAGAGATTTTTCACTCAGTTAAACATTTAGAAAAGGTTATTGTCTCAATTTATTAAGTATCTAAATATATAATAAACATATGAATGGTCAAATGAAAATAAACTTATTTTTTTCATAATTGTATAACTTAAGTTTTTATGAAATATCCCTTTACTAATTTCAAAAAACCTATCTAAATAAATCAACTTTGGTAATAAAGTTCATAAATATAATAATATATATCCTTGTAGTTATAAATCAACGAAATATTTATCTAACTAGCTAAAAATAAATGCTATTGCTATAATTGGAGCTAAGCATCTAAGAAGTAAAAATTTAAATTATTAGATTAGTTTTAGCAGAATTTTGATAAGAATACGAACTTATTAAGTTTCTAAATTATTTAAGTTAAAGAGGCTATTAAAAAGAGTAAAACGAAAAAGTATAAGTGGTTCAATTGCACTCCAATATGCAAAAGAAAAAAGACTAATGCTTTTGAATAAAATCATTAATGGTTTTATTAAAATAATTGAAATATATGAGTAAAAAGAGGAAGCTTTTATCTTATAAATAGCGAAAAAGAAATTTTTAATTTTAAGCTGAAAAAATTTCACAAGAGTAGTTTAAAGCATATAAGAAAAGCATTGACTAATATTTACAATAGATCAAAAGTGGATTTATTTAAGATAAAATGTTCTTATGTTAATTATTAAAGCAGTCAGATCAAGATACAGAGAAAGTTTTATATAGTACCAATATTTCTTATTTAATCAATAAGTTAAGGAAATTTTAAAATGCTAGTAAGATCTGATACCTGTTTATCTACTATTAAGAAAATAATTAAATTAACTATATAAAGCTAAACTAAATTTTAAAGCTGAAAGCTTAATAATTTTTATAAAGGATATGGATAATGCTAATCTATACGAAATTTAAAGTTGCTAAATTAATAAAATCTAAATGAATAAACAATTAGGCTAACTATTTTGTTTTACCTCTATAATGAAAAATGAGTTTTATGATTTAAGCAACTTAATTGAGTTATTCGTAATTAAAAATTTAATCATTCATAGCTATTGAAAGTTAGAGCTAATTTTAATAGTTTAGATAATGAAATTGTTCAAATCCTTTTATATCATTAGAAAGTTAAGAAGTAAACTTAGAGCATACAAGTTATAAAATATGCTTTAGTTTATTTGATTATATCTGATTAAGCAATTTTATATATTAATAAAATTGAGATTTTAGATCTATTTTTCCTATTTTTTAAATTAGATTTTAAAGGGAATAAGATATTAAAAAGCTCAAAAGTTTGAACTAAAATTATAAAAGAAAGTTAAAAGTGAATCATTATTTCTTCTTACTCTATCTTCTCTTGAAAAATACAGAATCTTCCTAAGTGATAATCTGCTCATAAGATTTCTCCACACATTAAACTTTTTGTTCAAATTCTTCTAATTTGACAACTTAAGTATTACTTTGATTTATGTTAGTTTCTATTTTTTATATTTACTAAATGACTGAAAGAGTTCTCGATTTTATTTGGTTATTAAATTAGTTTTCTATTTATTAAATTTAAGAAATTGAACAGCGCGCAAAAGTGCTTGATAGCAGCTGTTCAGGATATAAAAACTAATTTCATTCTTTTTTCATATCAATATGCTGAAGGTAAAACTTAAGCGAAAAATTATTTGGATCGAAGATAAAATTTTCGTCTATGAGCTATTTTTATGCAAGATACTTTCTAAAGTTATAGAAAGTTAGCTAGTTTAGTATGTATTACCAGAGCAGTCTTTAATTCTTTTTACACTAGAATGTTCATCTAAATAAATAGGTTTCATCTAGCTCGAAGATAACTATCATCGTCTTTTTCCTTCTTGATATTATGCATCCTATTAAACTAGTTATAATACATCCTAAAGCAAAAGAAAACATAAAGATTCTTTATTCTATTTCTTATTATACCATTTATATTCTAAAAATTTATATAATTGCATGATTTATGTTAAAGGAGAGAACTATCAAGATTCAATAGTTTAGCTTTAAATAAGAACAAGGAAGAGCTTTATAAGTGTAAAAGAATCAAGCTATTAATATTAGCAAATAAATGATAGCATGGATTGTTTTGCTTTACTACTCTATAAGAAAATTTATTGACACTAAAGCCATAAAAAGTACTCTTTACATCACTAGATAGCTTTTCTTATACTTTATTTTCATTACAAATCCATAAAGTTCTTATCACATCAGAATTGTTTTAGTTCCTAAAACTGTATAGAAAATGAAGCATATAGAGCATAAAAGTACAAAAAAAAGATGAACTCCTTATCAACATTTCCAGTTACAATCTTTGTAGTGGAAAGATTCTGAAAATTCTATGGTTCCGTCATGATTTCAATCTACTCCATCAACACAAATAAATAAGTCCATAAAATTTCAGTTCAAAGGAAGGAAAAAGCTATATGTTAGAAAAGGACCAAAATAATATGAAAAGCTTCCTATTAAATATAATAATGTATATTTAGAAAACTCCAACTTTAATATAATAGAAAGGAAATTTATGAACCAAATAATAGCAATAGCACAAGCTACTATTTAATTAGAATAATACTTGTTGTCTGATTTTCCAAATATGTTTACAAAATCTAGTTTAGCACAGCTTGAGATAAATTCTACAAAATATCCATACCCAGAAAGATCAGGCCCAACTGAGACTATTTAAAGAAAATATAAAATTAAATGCAGCATATAAATGAAATCCCAAGTTGACATTACAAAAACTCTCTATAATCTTTAAAATTGATAATTAGTTTTTCTTTTAATTTCTTATAAAGAAACTATCACTACTATTAGTAGCATAGAAACAAAAACTATTATTTTTATTATTTATCCATTCTAAAATTGTTGCTTGTCTCTTTCTTTAAATTAGCAGGATAGCTACCAGTTATCACTGAAAACTCCGATACTTCCGTCTCCTCACATAAAAGGAGTAGTAAAGTCGAAAATTACATCACAAAATTTGCAGTAAATTCCTATTTTCTAAATCGATCATTTCCCTTAATCGTCTCTTCGATAATTAAAAATATTTCAAGGCATAAAATCTCTGTCATTAGAGCTTTATTTTATAAATATTTTTCCTGTTGATCCTATGAATTTAACACTCCTCACTGCCTTCATAATATTTTCTGTGCTTGAATAATTCTCTCCAGATTAAATTAAACTTTATATAGCATATGCTCCAAGTAAGATACTATCAAACTCAGTAAACATTAAACTTGTTCCTGTCTAAGTATTAAACTACTTTTATATTTAATTAGCTATTGTTTATCCAAACTCTCCAATTCATCCAATTGTATCGAATTGAATTGCTCCTTTAACAACTGCTTATATTTTGTTTAACTCGTCTCCACTTTACAAAAAATGCTCGTTTAATCAGCAAAAGGATAAAAATTCAAAATCTCCTTCTCTTGCTCCTAAATCATAAAAGTATCTTATTAGTATATTAACATCATCATCATAAGCAGCTATTAGTACTATTCTTGTCTTTTTATATATCTCTTATACTATTTATTTTCATGTCTAATTGTAGATTTATGCCTTAACATCGCTTACTTTTCTTTATTCATTTACTATGTTTATTTTAAAATGACTTGCTTCTTTTATAAAATAATCATATATGCCTATAGATCAAGCATTATCTTAATAAATAAACCCTACATTCTTTCAATCTTGCATTTGACATATTCACACTACTAAAACTGAAAGGAAAGAATCAGGACAAACAGTACGGGCGAAGTAAGGGAATTTTTAAGCATCTGATAAATCAGTAGCAGTGTTACCACCAGAAAGACTGGCTATTGTAAAATTTTAAGACTAAAAAAAATTATAAAGCTCTAAGGAGTTAGAACTAGTTCCAGGCATAAAATGAATAAGACCATATTCACTCTTTTTTGCACTTCATTCCTTGTATACATAATCTTAATCAAAATACTCTGCCCCTGTATAAATATTAGTTTATTTTAATTAATAGTAAGGTAAAATATTACTTAAGGTATTTACATACTATACACCATATAATTTTCCAATATATAAATCTTTTATTCATGAGACAGTAACTCCATCAGGATTTTTTTCATCTAAAACCATGCTTATAGGAATTTAAGTCAAATTATTATCAGGAGGTGTAGTAGTTCCATCAGGCCAAACTATTTACTCGTTATAATCTATTGAAGTTAGATTAACAGTTCCAACCACTTTTACTTAATTTTCTTTTATATTCAAAATTTAAAATTAAAGGTTTTAACTGGAGAATAGACTTTCTATTATGCGATCTACTTATATATTATTTATAGAATGGATTTCTATTAAAGATTCCAAAATTTACTTAACAACTAGCTCTATACAAGCAAGTTAATATTCTTATCTAGTTTTAGTTATTCTATTTCCAAAGTTCAAACCTATGAAGCCATTCAAGTTATATTTGTTTACTAAGTCTCATATCAGCCATGAATTTTAAAGATTCATAATAAATGCTTTGATTGTTATTTTTTTCTGAAACATATACTTAAGGAAAGTTTCGAAATTATAGTTAATAGCACTATAAAATTTATTTATTCCCTTTTATTAAATTTCATCTGAAATTATTTAGAACTGAAGGTTTTAATTTGAGAAATCTGGTATTGATCATAAATATTCCATATTCTTAAGTTCTTACTATATTATTAGAGGTTCTCTTTAAGAAAATTAGTCCGCAAAATATCCCATAGAATTTCACTTAAATTAGTCTATGAAATATGAAACTACTTTGGCAATTGAATCAGTAGAGGGTAAAACAAAATGAGTGAATTAGTTTCATTTCTTTTTCTAAATGGTTTATTCTTTAGCTACTAGATGAATAATTTTGTTTTAGTTGGAAAAAATAGAAACTAAATAGGTAATTTGATAGCTAGAAGTTGCATCTATAATAATATCCAGATTCTTCTTCATTCATCCTTATGTAAAATTTCAGTTCTAATTCTTCATAAGGAAATTTTTCTCAATCATCTGGTATTCAATTTAATAGAAGTGATTTATTTTCTGAAAGCTTTAGTTAAAATGATGAACTAAGTTGCTTTCAAATTACTTATCGTAGTTTTCCAAGTGTTGAATGTCTATGGAATCATACAGATAAAGAATTTTAGCGCCTTGAATTCCAAGCAAGAAATAGAAAATATAGCAAGCGAAATATTTAGTTGCCATTTAAATTTAAGAGTGATAGCTAAAAATAAATTAAATGTATAATATAAATAAAATAACCTGCTAGTCATATATCTATAAGCATCAAATTCTTAAAGCTAGCTAATATAAATTTAACTATCTAAATAAAATAACATGAATGCTAGTCAAATATTACTAAAAAATAAGAAATTAGAGTATAGATAAGGAAACATGAATGCAATAAAGAAGGGTTTAAAATAGCTTTTTGACTGCTTTATAATAATATATGCGAATCGTTCCTTTTAAGATTAAAAATATCAAATTATCAGTTCAACTCATTCGCTTATTTTTCTCCATCATTGCAATTAAGATAGTTGTAGAATACTCTATTGAAATATTTAACTCAGAGCTTGAAAATAAAAAAAAGCCAATAATAGTTTGCTTATATATGCTTCAATATAGTAATTCTACACAGAATTATCTTGTTGCTATCGAACTAACAATCGAAAAATGATAACATGCATCTCTAATAATGACAAAAATATATTTACTTTCAGATAAAAATTGGTGCTAAAGGGAACTAAGCAAAATACTAAGCAGGAAATTCTTTAATTGTTAGTAGAGATATATAAATAAAGAAACTTAAGAGGCATAAAAATTCTATTGTAAAAAGATCTTTCAATGATAATCATGATAGCGACTTAAAGCAATCATTTAAGTATTTAAGCTATAACAATGCTATTTAAGGTTGCTTTCTAGTAAGTCGATTCTTTCATTTCAATTAAAAGTTTCTGTAATATGCTGCTTAGTAAAATAATCAAGCTTTTCTTTTTAGTTATGATTAAGATATCTTCATATATAACTCCTTAGTTTTTATAGTAAGTATTGCAAGATATAGTGAAGTTATCCCTTCATCCTAAAAAATATATTATTTTTAAGAAAATAATAATGTAGAGCTTAGTGCTTAAAAAGAGTTATTTAAAGAGAAAAAGAATTAATAAGCTTCTAACAGGTTAAATAACGAAGAAGCTAGATGAAACTCAACATACCACACTAAGATAAAATTTCTATTTTTCTTGCTCTATAAGTTTATTTAGAGCTTCTATTCTATTATTATATCTTTCGGATTTTTATTTTCTTAAGTTGAAAGTATTTCTACTGGTATTATGATTATACCAATGCAATAAACTAGACATAAGCATTCTTAACTCCAATATTTCAAACGAAATTACATATTTCTGTTTGATAATTACTCATAACTCAGCTTCTCTATTTATGCTTGTACTAACGCTCTCTTAATCTAAATTCTTCGATTGAGTTTCTTTAAAATACTCTAAGTTTCATTCAGCGCCAGAATCTAATTATTTCAAGAACTCTAAATTAATGTCCAAGTAAAGGAAACCTTTCTGTCAAAAGCTAAGCAAAGATTACAAGCAGTCAAGAGTAATAAAAAAATATGCAGCAATGTTATGTTTCTAACTATACTTACCATTCTCTAGCGAATTAAGTTAAAACTTCGACTTTATATATTATACAGAATATATAAAGAGCTTGATTTAGTAATCTCTTCAAATATCCACAATGAAAAGCTTCTTACTGTATAGCTGTTTGCTTTGTAAGTAAGGGATTAAAAAATGATGGGATTGAATAAATTTGGTTATGCTTTAAGAATGTAAAATTCCTAGAAGGTTTAATTAAAAGCAGGTTCTAATTAAATTTGCTAAGTAGTGAAAAGATTTTATAAGAAATGTAAAAATGAAAAAGTGATTATGAGTAATTAAGTAATACCAGGTAGATTCGAAAAATTTAACTAATAAAGCTATAGTTGAATTTAAATCAATTTAGAGGTAGCTCTATAGATAATTTTAAAAGGCTAGTAATAATTTAAAAACTATCCTTATGTAATTATTCCAAAATATACCAATAAAGCCATGCTAAAGGAAATTTAACTTAATATCGATCTAATATCATTACGAATCTAAAAAGTACTAGATATATTGTTATAAATTATAAGCTTATAGCAAAAACATGATTAAGATCTCAAACTTATAGAAGATATTTATAATTAGTGAAATAAAATAAATTTTTGTTTGCTAATCTCAGAATTAAATAAGATCACGATAATATATGGAATGCTATCAATAATGAAGTATGAAGCTTATATTTATGTGAAGCAAAGTTAATAGATTAAAGGTAATAATTAAAGCATGTCTTTCTTATCTTCTAGTTATCATTGAGGTTGTATTTAATTACTTAAAATTAAAGAATCAAACTATAGCGAAATTAATACTTTTTTAGTTTATTTATCTGGCTTTAATTTATAACTTTGGAGCTAGATAAGGATTATTTTTGTGTATGAGTTTAGATATTAACTAATGAAAAGCTTTTAATCACCTACTTTAATCTATTTACTAATACTAAAAAGACTGAAATAAATTAGAGAAGCTATGATTTTTTAAAAATAGAGTCCTATATAAATTTTAATTTTGGACTAAGCTTGAATTAGATTAAATTGATAGTGATTTTTACTAAATAAGTTCTTACAAATCATACTTCAAATTTATTTACTTACTTATCTTCAATTTTATTTCAGTTGGTATTTAGTTGTCTTTCTTTTAGTTTCATTGATGCTATTTATGAAATCCTCACAACAAAGTTTTCTTTATTAAAGAGAAAATTTTTATATCTTTTGCTTAGTTAGCCCTGATTGACTTAGGATGGAGTAACTGTGCTGATAAATTTGTGAGGTTAAGATAGAAGTTGTTATATTTAGCTTTAATAAGTCCTTAATGCTAATATCTTAAATCATTATTTTTTATTAACCTGAAAAATTCTAGAAAGCACATTCTATGACGCATACTAATATAAATCAAATTCGGTTAGGTTTATAGGCTAATATTCTAAGTTAAAGTACTCTAATGGAAAATTTTGCAGATCAAAGTTACTAAAATATTAACTGTATATCAGAAAGTATCTAAAGTTTATTTGGTCATTTGGACACTTCTCTTTTATTTTTTATCTCAAGTATTTAAAACAATCTAATCCCTAGTTATTTTATACTTAGTTTGGAGACTAAATTTAGTTAAAGGTGGGCTTTTTTATCCTACTATTCATTTTACCTACCTTCAAGTTTTTAAGCTATAAACTTGTAAAATCATATTTAAAGCTATAATTATATATGATTAGAGTATTTACAGACCAGAAATCTCATTTTAAACACTTTATCAGTTGCTCTCTCTTTAGATAATGGTTAAATATTTTATATCCCATAAAAAATCCGCTTTTTAAGTTTTTTCTTCACTTTAACAGGATTGCTAATTTAAACCTACCACCTAAAATGAAAAAATTTCTTAAGATAATAAAAATATTTTATCCAATAACATGATATAAGTGTTCATGCACAAAGAAGCGCAATAGCAAAAACTTATTATTGTAATTGGAAAAGAAAGCTGATTTAGACTAAAGGTATTCATTAACCTTGTTCGAAGATTTTAGTTACTCCTTTTGGATGTTTAGTTAAAACTAGCTGTCATTCTATTTTGATCTAATATAGTTTCTTTCTTCTCTTTAAATCACATAGCATGCTTTTCCTTTTGAAATCCGCCTATTCAAAACTATTTCCTTATCATAAAACTCTTAATTTAGACTGGAATTAAGATATTCGAAATCAGGTCTAAAAGCTACGATCTAATTTTAGGAAATGCTTCTCTTGTCTATTCTATACTTCTTAATGATGCCAATTCTTTTTAAAGTAGAGACTAAGTAGTTAAACTTAGTATTTAATAATTCTGAATCTAAGAGTAGCTTTGGATTTTAAATAGTTAAATGGGGAATAAGAAAGACTGAGATAATTTAACTGACAAATGTAAATAAAATTATAGGGGAACTAGCTCAAATGGTAGAGCGCTCGCTTTGCATGCGAGAGGCAACGGGATCGATACCCGTGTTCTCCATTTTTACTCCTATTTATATTAATTAACTTACCTCATTAGCAGTATTTATACTCCTTTTATTCTAACTTATAGCTATTTATTATACTAAGAAATTCATTCTACAATTAAAAAGAGTAAGAATAGCAAGTACATCGTTCTTAAAATATAGGATAATTAAGTAAGTGTATACTTATTAAAGAAATTGCTCAGTGAAACTTGTTTGCTAGATAAATTCATTTTGAGTAATCGACTGAAACAGAACTTAACAGACAAAGAATTTAAATCTATAAGAGCTTAATAACTAAAAGCCATTAATATACAAGTATTTTATTTCTCTAGGTATGTGATTTTAATGAGTTCTATTATACAAATAACTAAAAATGAAATAGTTAAGATAAAATGACCCAGCTTTCATATATGAAAGTTAGATTAATAGCTATGTAAAATATCCGAAAAGATAAATATAAAAAATTGATAAAAATACTTTAATTAACTTATTTACAGTTTTTAAGAAAATAGCTAAGAACTAGTTATTTAGATCTTAGTTTAAATAGTGATATAATGAAGGGAATTTAACTAAGCTATGAAATCAAAATTGAGTGTATTATAGTATGATAAGAAACTTTAAATTTTGGTATCATTTGAAGGTTTAAAAATAAATAAGCAGATACTTAATTTTAGCTTTGATTCGTCTAATTTACACTAACAATTATATTATGTTGACTACTATCGTAATACTTACTTTAGAAGGTTAAGATATTCTTATTATTATCTAAGCCTTCTGATTAAGAGTTAAATAAGGCAGAAAAAAAATCTAATGAGATTTAATTTATATCAATTCAACCTTATTTAATACCACTTATTATTTATCATCCTCATATAGCATCTTTATTTTATATTTTTAAGAACTTAAATGTAATGATAATTTTGATATTAGTTGAAGGTATTAATGAAGAAATAAAAATAAAATTTAAGAGCTTTAAACTAAAAAAGATCGGAAATATCAAGAAAGCAACATTATGGTATCCTGAAAAAATAAAGAAAGCTATTTCTAAATCTAAGTGTATTTCATATTTCATATCTCTAAGTAATAAGAATTAAGTATACTTATTTAATCAAACTTTAAAAAAATAGTTAAGAACTTAGAAAATTATTTTACTTTTTAGATCTTTCTAGCTTAATTCAATCTTTAAAAAATCCTTGAAGGTAATTAGATCGTTAGATAAAGTTATAGCTTAAAAATCTTAATTATAATATAGAAAAGGAGATCTGAATATCGAAATGCTTAGAGTATTTTTCCATCATAAATAAAAAGTTTTTATATGATATAAATTATTGATATTTGATAAAGAAAGGAGAATATCCTAGTTCTAAAACTTTAAAGTCTTTTTTTCGTTTTCATTTGAATCCAAAAATACCACCAATAATAAGTTCTTTTTATCTAAATTAAATTGTCAATCACTTTATCTAAAAAATTTGGTTATTTTAAAGACTTTATTTCAAATAAAAAGAGATTTATTTATATGCATCGTATTTAATAAATAAAAATCGATGAAATCGAATGAAATCCATCGAGTTTGTTAGAATTTTCTATCTTAAGAATCTTTTAGTTTTATATGGATTTTTATATTTGCTATTCTAATTTTAAAGTAACATGGAGATTATTTAACAAAGAATTTTAATCCAGATAAATGATTCACTAAGATTTAAAAATATCTTTAATAGAACTTTTATTATTTATATAATATTAGATTTTCTGGAAAAATTGAAGGAAAATATTCAAGAGAATGAAATTAATTTTTTTATTGCTCACTTTAATTAAAAAATAAAATAGGAAGATATAGTTAAGTTTTTATAAACAAACCATATGAAATGTAAGGAATATTTGATTATCTCTAAGTAATGGAATTATTATTAAGTCTATAAACCCTAAAATTTAGTTGTTATACTAAATTGTTGATAAATTTCACTAGCTGAGTATAATAAAATCATACCTTATTCTAAATAAAGTCTTTAAAAAATTAAATGAGGTGTATACTTTCTAGAGAAATTAATCAATGATATAATAAAAATATTTTTTACAATTGTATGCTAACAAAAACTTAAATCGTTTTACTTTTATAATTTTTAAGAAATTTTTGATATCAAATGAAATTGATGCTATACCAAATAATAAAATTGAAATAATTAAAAAGCTTAGATATTTTTGTAATTATCTATTTAGTTTCAAATGTAAGCATCTTTTTTTCTTGCATTAAAAACTCACGAATATTTATATTTTTTTAGTGATTTGGCTTTTTGAGCTAACTTTAATTATTGCTATTTTTGTTTAGAAATTTTAAATTAAATATCTAAAATTAATTGATGCATAGTTGTTTTTTCTTTTCCGATTCTTACATAATCACTAAAAAAAAATTTTAAGTTAAGCTTTATTTTAAAAAATTGGGATTTTATATAAAGCTATTGAGTATGAAAAAGCAGAGAAATAAAACTAGATTAAAGCTATAATAATATTAAGCTTCTAGTGATTTAATTCTCTTTTCTTCCTAAGACACTTATTATTATGATCTTCATAAAAATGTTTATAGTAATGGATTTATTTTTTATTTCATTTGTCTTAGAAATCATGAGATAAATGAAATTAATTTCCTAAGTAATTTTATAGCTTAATAAATATCATTACTCAAATAATTTCAGCATTATCAATATTATGATATTCTATCAGCAATAAAACTGAATAAAGGCAAGCTATCATAAATTCTAAGTATAATTATTAACTTTAACTATAAATAAGATTTTATGGAGCTTCGTATGATTTTATCTTCTTTTTGTGTGATATTATTAAGAAATAGACTCTTTAATCTTAAGGATTTTGCTTATTTTCTTTTTAATAAATCTTCCACTTTTATTTGATGCTTTATTGTAAATGTAGGAAATTTGAAAAGAAACTAGCAAAAATTTTCATCCATATAGCTCTTAATATTTTTTTCGCTTTTAGTTAATATTTTATATCTCTTTTTAAGATATAAAATGATGCTCTATTCAAATCTTTTTTACTTCTAAGATAGATCTGCATTCAAATACAGCTTCTTTTTTATCTTTTTAATTTATACATTTAATTCTAATGCTCCTCATTTAACTTTCCTATAATATGCATTTTAATATCTACTAGCTAATTATTTAACTATGTATTTTCTATGAATATATATTTACTATCTTGCTGTATTAGTATAATCTTAAAATGAAACTAATAGATAAGTCTAAAACGTTAATTCAAATGTGAGAAAAATTAGATTAGAACTATAAAAATTCATTTTTAAACCTTTATTTGATTTTATTAAAATAAAACTGAATTTTTCAGTCATGTAAAAGAAGACTGTAAGCTGATTTAAAATTCAACCTAATTCACTTAAAATTTCTATATTAATTAAATTATTTTTCTATATTCTTAAATAAATAGCTTTTGAATAAAACTTAATAAAGACTTTTGCTTTATTCTGACGATAGATAAGAAGATATTGATCTATCTTCTTTCTTTGTATTTATTTTTGCTAATTTCTTCTAAAAAAGTTTAATTTTCATAAATTGAATAATTATATGGATATTAGCTTTTTTATGAATTACTCTTACCAAAGAATTTTAGATTTCTAGTCATAATTTCAAGATATGATATAACAATTAAATTGGTTTAAATATTAAAGGATTAAAGCAAATTAGGCAGTTTTAAGTTAAAAATGATATTTAAAATTAATTTACCAGATAACCTACCAATAAGCAATTTTTGACTAACTTGTTTTTTAGTTTATATTTTACATCTGATTGAAATGTTTTTAATGCTAATAAAGTGATTTTATCTATTTACTTATAAATGATTGATGTTTTATTATTATTTTACATTCAGACACTTAATAAAGCAAATATTTAACCAATCCAATTTTGATTTTTTCTAGTCCTGACTTTTCTTTCATATCAGTATTAAATTTAAATTTTTTCTAGACAGAAGCGTTTTTCTTTTTTATCCAGGTATATCTTTCGCTTATTTTTTTTGAATAAATTATTTTTACTCAATTGTTTCAACTTATTTCATATTTTCTTCAACTAAAAAAGGAATAAATAATATGATGACTGAAAGAAGAAAATATAATAGAATTGAAATAAATTATGATATTCAGACTTAGTTTAAAAAGGAAAAAGCTTCTGATTTTTATCTGAATGATAAGTCTGGAATATTAACAAAATTTAGATTTATACAAGCACCAAGATAATTAAAATAAATTAAGGATATTAAAACTAATTTTCATATATTTAGACTTTCCACAGTTTAAAAGTTAAAATAAAGCATTCACCGAAGATAAAAAATTGTCGAGTTAAAGCTGATTTAAGATGAATAAAAAATCAAAACTCATATTCAGAAGATACTATATTCCCTAAAAGCACATATAAAGCAGATTAAATTATTCAAAATAAATGAGTTTTTTATAATAAATTGATTGATATCTAATTAGCGAAACTTTTTTCATTAATTGTTTATTTACTCGATTACTCAGACATGATGAAGTTTATTTAAATAACTTGTTATATGACTAAGGCTTTATGAAAAGTTAATTTATCTTAATGAAGATTCATTTTTTTTAACTATGATTTATTATTTATGTAAAAGGTCTCGAATCTTATTCAAAAATTCTATCTTTTTGAAAGGAAAAATATTTTAAAAGGAAGGAATAGTCGAAAGAATCAATAGAGTAAAAATTGAAATAAAAGTTTTTAAGAAATATCTAAATCAAAAATCTTTTGGTAAAAATGAAAAAAGAAGCAAAGATAAATTTTGGTTAAGTCTGAAATTTAAGAAAAATAAATAAAAAACATTGCTGGATTTATCTAAAATAAATAATAAATTTTTAAATGCATAATTATAGTTAAAAATTTTAATTTTACATTAGAATCAAAAATTTTCTTTTAGATATAATTAAAAATATTTAATAAATTTCAAAAATTTATAAATTTAAGAAGGTTATTTATTAATAAAAATCATTTTAGTCGTGCAAAATATCTAAAAAAATAAAAATAAGTTTTAATATAACCTCAAAATTACTATCAAAGAATTGAAAAAAAAATTAATAAAAATAATAATTAAATATTTAAAAAAACTAAATTGAAAAAAAGTGGTTTTTGAAGGTTGAACAAGCTAATATTATGGGAACTAAAATCTACTTTTTCAGTTAAAATAACTATTATATAATCTAAGTTAAAAGCAAAATTTTCAATTTCTTGAAATTAAATTAATTTTATCCAAAAAATTTCATAAAAAGTTGCCTCACCGAGAATCGAACTCGGATTGCTGGATTTAAAGTCCAAAGTGCTAACCGTTACACCATGAGGCATTTCTTCTTATATTTATTATTTCCTAATCTTTATATATAGAAAAATATTTCTTCTCTTTTAAAATGGCAGCTGCGGTATATATGCAACTTACAACTAATTATAAATCTTTATTTTAATTTCAAGGAAGGATAAATAATTAAAAAAATTAAAGATTTTTATTTTTAAAGAAATAATTTTACTTTATCTGTTTTTAGTGATTTTTGAAATCTTTAATAACTATTATATAAAAGATATTTTCTTTACTCGAAAAATTATATAAAAATGCGGTTTGTGAGGATCGAACTCACGACCTTCAGATTATGAGACTGACGCGCTACCGACTGCGCTAAAACCGCGTTGTAATAACCTTCAGCTTTCCAATTTAAAACTTTAAGTTCGCACTTTTGAAAATATATTAAATCTAAAATGATTTTTTTTTTCTTTCAATGATATTTCTAATTTCTTTTAACATTTTACATCAAAATTAAATAAAACCAACTGTCTTTATCAAGTATCTAGCAATTAAAGTGCTTATTATAAAGCTTGGATTTTTGGTTAGATTAAAATAAAAGAACATTTTTTATTTGGTAAATCTCTCTTTAATTAAAGTTATACTAAAGTATCTTTAATAATTAAAGTTATTTAACAAATTTAATATTTTATTTTCATTTCATGATCTACGGTAATTTAATATCTCCTTTATAAATTATGATAATTATCAAATATTGACTAAATATACTTTATAATTATTTAATTTTTAAATATTTTAATTGACATGATAATATCTCTTGCCAACTAATTTTCATCTTTCTTGTTCTTTTAATTTCTAAGCAAAAACTAAAACTTCAATTTGCTGTATAATTAAAATCTTTTTATTATCTAAACAAAATTTTATATTTTAAATCTAGTTTACAATCCTTTAGGATATTACAATTCTTTATTCTTTTAATTTTACCTTTGAATAAATTTCTAGCTTTCTATTTTAATAAATGATTAAGAGAAAATTATGAATTAAAAATTCCAAAATTTATAAAATTATCCTAGGTAAATTCTATAGCTATCAGCCTGATATTTTGCTTAACTTTCGTGATTATAAAGAAATCCTAGAATTTCTACTTTTAGTCCTTTCTTTAAATTTTTTTTCCAATTATATTTTGTGATTTTGTCAAAAGAGAGGACTAAATAAATTTGACAAAAATTTGGTTGTTTAATAAACAAAACTCAATTTCTTTTTCTCTAAATTTCGTACAGAGAGGATTATTTAGATATTTTTATAATTATAGTTAAGAAACTTTTAATAATAGAATGCAAAAAGTTTTGATCTAAATATAATAAATAGTCTTTAATTGAAAGAAGCATTCTGACAATTAAGATGCCAACAAATATTTTAAATTTTAGATTTTAAGAGAAAAAAAGGAGCAAAAGTTAATTAAAAGCTTCCTAAAATATTTTTTTTAATTATTTGGTATCACATTATCTATTTATTAAGGGTTAAAACAGATGAATATAAGTTTAGAGATCTAAATATAAAGAAAAAGATAAGATTATAAACCTTTTATTTCTTTTTAAGAAAATTAATATATGAATTGCAAAGCTAATTTATGAGAAATAAAGTTATATAGTTACATTTAATTATAATAATTCCTGCTTAACTTGAATATCTCATATTATTTTAGCACTGTATATCAAAAATCCTTTTATATAGGAAATAAAATTTATTTTATTTCTTTTTATAATTTGATATATCTATTATTCATAATTGTATCATTTTTACATTTTACAATTAAATAAAATAAAATAAAATAATAAAAATTAATATTTTAAAGAAACTCGTAAATCATAACTATATGAGTTATATCTTTGCTTAGAGTTGAAAGATTACTCTCAGTCTTCTCAATTTCTTACTTAAAATTTGACTGAAAAAACATATATAAAATTTTTATTTCCTGGCCAAAATTTTAAGAAAACATAAAAATAGATTTGGATTTTATTATTTATACTCATTACGATTTAAGAACGTTTTTTAATTTTTTGCAGTTACTAAATAGATTTATTTACTTATTATCTTAGAAATTATAGAAACAAACTTACATAATATAAAAATAATTACTATCTTTTCATTAATCATCTGAACTTTTTCAAATCTAATTAAGAAAATAATTCGTTGTAGCCTTAGTTAACTAGCGAGAATGGTAAGAATAGGATTCTTTTGCATTTAATTATTTATCATAATACTATTATTCGCTGCTATTAATTTGGCAATTAGTTTTTATATTCTAGAATTCCATTGAAAGAAGGCATTCATATAGCAAACAAAGAATATTAATAACTAAAAAGAGTTTATTATTTATTTAATTTAGCAATATATTTGTATCCTTGATTTAAGTTCATTTTACATTGATGAAAATATTAAAATTTATGCATAATTTTTTAACTTATTTCATATTAGAAATACAGAGAAAATTATGTATATATATCTATCTTTTTCCTTATGAGTTTATCTCCTCTTCAACTGATGATTTTGTTTCTTATAGATGATTTATTGCAAATATCTTTCTCAGATTTATGATTTTAAAAGTTTTAACGTATTATCCTATCTGTTTTTCACAAAGAAACTAAATGGATTTAATATTATATCTTCAAAATTTTTGAGTTTTCGGCAAAAAATATAAGTAAACAGTAATACCCCTTTTTTTATTCTTTTAAAGTAATTTTTTAATCTTTCATCTTCACTCTAGTTCATTTAACTCCTCAGTTATTATTTTGAAATTTTTGTTGATAAATTTTTCTTTTGCTTGCTTATTTAAAATTTCTCTTTATTTCTTACTATCTATTTTTGTTCCTTTTAAAGAGTTTAGATTATAATTTAGTTCATAATTTGAGTATTGAGTAATTAAATATCCCTATAATTTTATATCAAATTGCTTAGTTTTAAAATTTATTTCTTAAGTTTAAAAATCTCTTCTCAAAGAAGAAATTATCATAAATGCTTATTACTGAATACTAATTTCTTCTTCATAAAAGTTACACCCATCTAGTACCTAGTCATTTTAGCTCACTTTCTAAATCTTTCTTCTGGGTATTTTTCTTGCTACTTATTATAATTTTTTAAACCTTCATTCTTTATTTTATGCTCTTCCTTTATTAATTATTTAAGGTTTTTAAGGGAGAACAAATCTTGCAAATGCCTCTATTTTTTAATAAATTAAAGATTTGATTTATAGTACAATTAACTTAATAGATCATATAGCTAAATTTAGGTATAACGCATGCTAGCACTTTGGTTTATATCAATAAAAGTATAAAAAGGAAGATAGATCAGAATAAATTAATCTAGCAGCAAAAATAATTTTTAATTGCAGATCTATTTTCAAAGGCACTTTCTTTATCTCATAGTTCTAAGATATAATGATTTGAAGATCCTAAATTCCTAAACTAAATAAAGAGATAATTACTTTACATGTCCATCCTTTTTAAATCAGATATAGATACATTGGTTATTTCAAAAAGTGGGATAATCCAAATTTTGTATTTATTTCATCTAATAAAGCAAAATATGCAAAATGATGAGATAAAAGCCAATAAAGTTTCAATCATTTAAGCATATAAAGAGAATACTAACTAGTATACACTTTAGAGTTAGATTAGCAGGGAAATTAGTTAGCTATAACAAATTATCTAGCTCATCTAAGTAGATAATTCAATTAAGTGTTTACTAAAAATAAATTTATGTTTGCAACTGTAAACTTATATTTGCTTAAAGTTCATAAATAGATTTATAAACGAAAAACAAAATTTAGATAAATAAATGATAAGGACTTAATGTTTAATTTATAGAAATGTTAAGAGATTTTATTCTTAATTAAAAAGAAAAAAATTGCTTGGATTTTTTCTTTTATAACTAAGTTACTAGTCAATAATAATCAATGCGAAATAATCTGAATTAAATTTAAAGTGATTAAATGCTTTGTAAGGAAATTGCTAATATACACTCAACAAATAGACAAAATAAAGAATCTTTTTGCTGTTTTATTTATTTTAAAAAGGAGAATAAATATTTTTTAACTTGCACATATTTAAAGTGTCTTAAAAAAAGGAATTATCTCATTTAGTTTTGTCAAGGATATTAAAAAAAATTAAACTTTAATACTTGCACTCATAATTGAGAAAAAAGGAAAAATTATTCTACTAAATTCAACATATTGCTATGAAATAAAATGATAAAAAGATATTCAAGAGAATAAATTATTCTCTTTTTTAACTTATACAAAAAAATCATTTCAGCTTATATTCACTCAACTATCTTCATTTATGAAATCAAAATTTATTTCTTAACAAAGACTAAGATAAACTTAATAATTAAATGCCTATTTTTCTATATAGCCAAAAATTTGAAAAAAGTGTTTTCGTAAAGTTCAACAACAAATGCTTTTTTTACAAAAAATAATAATTTCGATATCATATTTCTTATTTAATCTTTATCTGATTATGATAAATACAAAACATCATTATATAGATAAATAAAAAGATGCATACACAACAATCCTATTTATGAAAACTTTATAAAATTGAAATTTATTATTTTTAGACATTTTTATTGATAAATTTTCCTAAAAAAGCTAAAGATTAATTTAAGATTATTTACCATTAATAATCTATAACCTTTTTCTATGAACTAACTTCCTTAATTTTTTCTAGAGTTATTTTCATGAATAGTATGTGATTTATAACCAGTTTCCTCTATTCTTTTAATCTGAAATTAACTTGAATATTTTATAATTCAGAAGAGTAATTAACAGTAATCGCTTATTAATGAAGCTTAATTTAGTTTATTTACTCTAATTGTTTAATATATTTCTAACTAATATTCTTAAACTTAAATGGCAGTTAAACATTTTGCTTTATTTATTTTTTATTTCTTATTTGGATCTCAAAGTTTTAATATTCTTTACTTATATGATCCCTTAGACATTCAAATATTGGAAAACTACGATAAGTAACTAGAAAATGACTTAGCTCAAAGCTTTCAGAATATTAATCACCGTTACTAAATTGAATACCAGATGATAGAGAAAAATTTCCTTATGAAGAATTAGAACTGAAATTTTACATAAGGATGAATCAAGAAAAATCTGGATATTATTATAGATGCAACTTCTAGCTATCAAATTACCTATTTAGTTTCTATTTTTTCCAACTAAAACAAAATTATTCATCTAGTAGCTAAAGAATAAACCATTTAGAAAAAGAAATAAAACCAATTCACTCATTTTGTTTTACCCTCTACTGATTCAATTGCCTAAGTAGTTTCATATTTCATAGATTAATTTAAGTGAAATTCTATGGGATATTTTGCTGACTAATTTTCTTAAAGAGAACCTCTGAGCTTATAGTAAGAACTTAAGAATATGGAATATTTATGATCAATACCAGATTTCTCAAACTAAAACCTTCAGTTCTAAATAATTTCAGATGAAATTTAATAAAAGGGAATAAATAAATTTTATAGTGCTATTAACTATAATTTCGAAACTTTCCTTAAGTATATGTTTCAGAAAAAAATAACAATCAAAGCATTTATTATGAATCTTTAAAATTCATGGCTGATATGAGACTTAGTAAACATTTATAACTTGAATGGCTTCATAGGTTTGAATTTTGGAAATAGAATAATTAAAACTAGATAAGAATATTAACTTGTTTGTATAGAGCTAGCTGTTAAGTAAATTTTGGAATCTTTAATAGAAATCCATTCTATAAATAATATATAAGTAGATCGCATAATAGAAAGTCTATTCTCCAGTTAAAACCTTTAATTTTAAATTTTGAATATAAAAGAAAATTAAGTAAAAGTGGTTGGAACTGTTAATCTAACTTCAATAGATTATAACGAGTAAATAGTTTGGCCTGATGGAACTACTACACCTCCTGATAATAATTTGACTTAAATTCTAATAAGCATGGTTTTAGATGAAAAAAATCCTGATGGAGCTGTTATCTCATGAGTAAAAGATTTGTACGTAGGAAGAAAATATGGCATTTAATTTATAAATACCTTGAGCAACATTTTGCCTTATTATCAATTTAAGGCAATTAATATTTATACAGGCGCAGAGTATTTTGATTAAGATTATGTATACAAGGAATGAAGTGTAAAAAAGAGTGAATATGGTCTTATTCATTTTATGCCTGGAACTAGTTCTAACTCCTTAGATCTTTATAATTTTTTTTAGTCATAAAATTTTAAAATAGCCAGTCTTTCTGGTGCTAACACTGCTACTGGTTTATCAGATGCTAAGAAATTCCCTTACTATGCTCGCACTATTTGCCCTGATTCTTTCCTTTCAATTTTGGTAGTTTGAATATGTCAGATACAAGGATGAAAGAATGTAGGGTTTATTTATTAAGATAATGCTTGATCTATAGGCATATATGATTATTTTATAAAAGAAGCAAGTCATTTTAAAATAAACATAGTAAATGAAAAAAAGCAAATAGGCGATTTAAAAGCATAAAATTCTAATTAGACATGAAAATAAATAGTATAAGAGATATATAAAAAGACAAGAATAGTATTGATAGCTGCTTATGATGATGATATAAATTTCATAATAAGATTATTTTACGATTTAGGAGCAAGAGAAGGTGATTTTGAATTCTTGTCCTTTGGCTGATTAAATAACCATTTTTTGTAAAGTGGAGACGAGTTAAACAAAATATAAGCAGTTGTTAAAGGAGCAATTCAATTCGATACAATTGGATGAATTGGAGAGTTTGGATAAACAATAGCTAATTAAATATAAAAGTAGTTTAATACTTAAACAGAAACAAGTTTAATGTTTACTGAATTTGATTGTATTTTACTAGGAGCATATGCTATATAAAGTTTAATTTAATCTGGAGAGAATTATTCAAGCACAGAAAATATTATGAAGGCAGTGAGGAGTGTTAAATTCATAGGATCAACAGGAAAAATATTTATAAAATAAAACTCAAATGACAGAGATTTTATGCCTTGAAATATTTTTAATTATCGAAGAGACGATTAAGGGAAATGATCAATTTAGAAAATCGGAATTTACTGCAAATTTTGTGATATAATTTTCGACTTTACTACTCCTTTTATGTGAGGAGACGGAAGTAGTGGAATTTTCAGTGATAACTGATAGCTATACTGCCCATTTAAAGACAGAGAAAGATAAGAATTTTAAAATGGATAAATAATAAAAATAGTAATTTTGGTTTCTATGTTTTTTATAGTAGCGATAATTTCAATATGAGAAATAAAAAACTAATGCCCTAAAAATTTTTAAAGATTGTAGGGAGTTTTTTTGATATCAACTTGGGATTTTATTTATATAATGAATATAGTTTTATATTTTCTTTAAATAGTCTCAGTTGGACCTGATCTTTCTGGCTATGGATATTTAATAGAATTTATCTCGAATTGTGTAAAGTTAGATTTCGTAAACATTTTTGGAAAATCAGACAACAAGTAATACTCTAACCAATTAGTTGCTAGTACTATTTCTTTTATTTGAGCTATTATTTTTTTATCCATTCTATTTAAGTTAGAATTTTCTAAATGAACACTACTATATTTAATAGGAAGTATTTCATTCTATTTTGGTCCTTTTCTAGCATATAGTTTTTTCCTTCCTTTGAACTGAAATTTTATGGACTTATTTATTTGTGTTGATGGAGTAGATTGAAATCATGATGGAACCATAGAATTTTCAGAATCTTTCCACTACAAAGATTGTAACTGGAAATGTTGATAAGGAGTTCATCTTTTTTTTGTACTTTTATGCTCTATATGCTTCATTTTCTATACAGTTTTAGGAACTTGAACAACCTTAATGTGATAAGAACTTTATGGATTTGTAATGAAAATAAAGTATAAGAAAAGCTATCTAGTGATGTAGAGAGTACTTTTTATGGCTTTAGTGTCAATAAATTTTCTTATAGAGTAGTAAAGCAAAACAATCCATGCTATCATTTATTTGTTAATATTAATAGCTTGATTCTTTTACACTTATAAAGCTCTTCCTTGTTCTTATTTAAAGCTAAACTATTGAATCTTGATTATTATCTCCTTTAACATAAATCATGCAGTTGTGTAAATTTTTAGAATATAACTCGAATAATGAGAAATAGACTAAAGAATATTTATGTTTTCTTTTGCATTAGGATGTGTTGCAACAAGTTTAATAGGGTATTTACTATAAAGAAAGCACAAAACAATGATTATTATCTTCGAGTTAGATGAAACTTATTTATTCAGATGAACATTCTAGTGTAAAAACAATGAAAATCTGCTATTATATTACATATAAAACTAGCTTATTTTCTATGACTTTAGGAAATTCTTAGCCGAAAAATAGCTTACAGACGAAAATTTTTTGTTTGATCCAAATAATTTTTCTCTTAAACTTTATCTTAACCATATTGTTAGGAATAACGAATAGAATTAATTTATATATCCTGAACAACCTTTATCAAGCCATAGTGTTGATCGCTAAGGTTCAGAAATTAGAACTTAAAAAATATAAGTCAAACCAAAACACCAAAAATAAGCAAAAAGTCTTTCAGTTTATTTTTAAATACAATAAAAAGAAAGCACGACAAATCAGAGTATTACACTAACAAGCAAAATTAAAGAATCTGAAATAAAAAAATTAGATAAAAACGAAAAATCTTATGAAGAGGATTTTAGCTAAGAAGATTCAAATTTTGTTAAGAATCAAGAAGAAATGTATAAAGAATCAAACTTTTAAACTGCTGCTTAATTTTAATTTTAAAAGAAAGATATAAAAGTTATTAATCAAATAAAATTAAAATATGATTTTAGTTATTTTTAATATCTTATTTAGAGAAAATTTTAAATTTAAAAGTTTGAAATAAAAATTTTTGCTTTAGTTAATTTTTTTAAATATATATCCAAATTCTTTTTATACCTTTAAGGACATTATTTACATTCCTTTTTTCTTTAATCTATAATCTAAAAAATAAATTTATTCTTTGATTTATTCGTTTTCAATTAAGATAAACCTTTAAAATAATTTTATCTCATTTAAGCTTTTGCAAATTAATAAAATAATTGAGTTTATAAGAGTTTTTTAATGCTTAATTAAAAAATTTTAGCCTAGCAAATTTAAAATTATTTTTATTTTTATAAATCTAAATTTTATTTATAGTTTTAGTCTTAATTACTAGTTTAAAGAAAATTAAAGTCATAACTTTATTTTAGATTTTATTTTTTAATTGAGTATTTAAAATATTAGATAAAATATTCTTTGTCAGGTATAATAAATATTTAGTTGAATATATATATATATTAGCTTTAATTTTCATATGATTATTTTTCATTCAACTCTAAGTTATTTTATAATATATTCTTACTATTTTTAACTTTTATCTTTTATAAAATTTCTTCTAGTTTTAAAATATAAGTATTCATTTATATATGGACATGTATTTTATTTAAGCATATACATTTTTATTCCTAGACTTTCTCCTTTATATCACTTACCAAAATTTTTTAATATAAATTTTAAATTTCATATCAAAGAGCTTTATAAGTTGATTCTTAATACTTAAAAACCTCTTTAAAGCACATTAGTAGATTATAAAGAATTTCTTGTTCTGGTTATTTATTTAGATCTAATTTTTATTTTTTTCTATATTTATTGTTTTTATTTCGAACTTAAAATTATAATGAAATACATAAATCAGCACTTGAAAGCTTTTACTAAATAAACTTTTAAGTTGTAAATCAGGCAGTCAAGCAAAGCTAAGTTGATTGATGATAAAAAATAGTTAACTTCTTTTATCTTTAAATATTTCTTAAAATTCTAATTCTTTTATAATTATGTAAATCATGACTATATAGATATATACCTGTATAGTATTAAATAATCTCATCTCTAAGAAAAAATCTTGTTAGTAGATGCTTTTTTTAAGATAATAGTACATTTAATAAGCTTTGAAAAAAAAATTTGGCTTCTAGGAGATTTTTATACTAACTAACAATCTCTGAATAACATACTCTATGAAAGTATCCTATCTTATTAACCAATTAAAAAGAGAAGGAAAATAAGTTTCTATCTAATACCTGATTTTTTATAAAAATAATCTCAAATACTATTTGCAAGTATACTTTAGAAATCTTTTATAAATTTATCAATTCTTTTCTTAGGCTTACCTATAAAAATCGCATCAGCTTTTCATACTTGAAGCTACCTCAAAATATTTTCTCTATTTCAAGATTCAGAAGGCCTTACTTATCTTTAGCATTTTGAAGTTTATATTTAACTAGTTCTATATAAATAAAATTCCTTTCTTCAGAATACTAATTACATACAGATAATACATGGAACTCTTCTTCAAATAAATAGGCCAAATTCAATAAAATTAGGTTAGTCACTTTAAGGATAGTGACTAGTTATGAATATAAAAATTTTAAGATATATAAAATCTAATTTAAAAAGTAATTAAACTATATTGTCAAGGTACAATAGCTTTAATTAAACTAAATAGAATTTGAACTACTTTGTTTATAATTTTTATAACCATACTTAGATACTAATTTTGTGATAAATTAAAGGAAAAGATAATACTGAAAACTTAAGAATTAAATTCTAAAACTCATTCATTTATTTGGTTAATCTAAAATATCAAATCGTAAATTATATCTGAATTCTAATATGTTTCGAAACTATGAAAACAAATAAGAAAAATTTATAATTTAAGATATGATTAAAGAGTAGTAGCATGAAATAATTACTACTCATGACCCAAAAAAAGCTTAAGCTAATAGAAAGAAAGTAAATTTTATAAAATATGATTTTATAATATAAAATTCAAGGAAGAACTATATATAAAAATATAAAAAGAATATCTAACTAAATTAACAAAAATTAATGTAATTTTACCATTTTTAAGATTATTATTATGAATAAAAATAATTTGCCTTCTTGTAAGTATTTAACCTATTTCTAGCACGCCTCCTGATTGGTTCTGAGGTTAAAATTAAATGTTCGTATCCACAAACTGTCATGTTTTGCTTATTCTTAATGTTTCTAGTTCCTCTTGTATTACTATTTGCCTTTTTTTCTTGTATATATTCTCAAGAGCAATCATCCATAAATGTTCTCTATTTATTCATAGTTTGAGCTGTTGCTACATCTTCCTTTTTATTCTACTGTTATCTTTGTTTTTGCCAGTAACTCTGTTTGAAATTTAAGAATTTTCTACACTTCCTTCACAAGTGTTCTCTTGAGTCACAGTAGTAAGAGGATTTCACATCTTTATTGCATAAAGGATTATAAACTTTCATTGCCCCGATCTCCATCTTGTCTTATTTCTAATCCATTGATTCAATTTACTTTTGGAATGTTTGAATTTTTCTGTTAGTTGTGCTAAATTACCGTAAAATTGTCGGTATTTTTAATCTTGATTCTGGGATGAACTATTCTGACTCTGAAATATATTCCAGAAAGCGCTTAGATATTTCTTTTGAAACATTAGTCTTGATTCGATCTTCTCTTGCTTGCTCAGATTTTTCATTAATTTTTCATTATTCTTTTTCAACTTCCTTACCTTTTCTTAAAGGTTCAGTAGCTCTTTGATGAGCTATCCACAATCATCTTGATAGAAGGATTGAACTTTGAAAACTCAAAGTGAAGAGAAGTCTTCATCAGCTTTCTTGAAATCACTAATGAGGTTGGAATTATAGCATGTGTTGCCTATAAGTTGATTCTGTTCATCTCCAGGAATTAGAATCAAGAAAAAGACTAAGGTTGCGTGAAAGAAGACTATCCAAAATTGGATTCAGGCTTACTCTCCAACTTTTCGGAGGTGGCTAAGCTAGTCTTTAATTCCTTTTTCTTCTTTATTTTTTTAATAAAGTCAAAGTGTTGACCTTTTAGTTTATCTTAAAGTATCATATTATAAAAATTAAAAAAGAATTCCTTCATTATAAAATTTAAAAGTTTATTTAATTTAAGCATAATTAAATATCTAATATGTTTTCTTTGCTTTAAATATAAAGTAATTTAATTTATAAATATTATATATATAGTAAACTAAAAGTAATTAAAGTTTAGCGTTCCCTGGATTTTCAACCAGGTTTTTGCTACCATTTTTTTAGCGTGGATGGATACCACGCCATTTTTTTTTGTGGATGGAACCACTGAGAATCTTCTGTCTTTTATACGAATATCTTCTTCTTGTAAATTCCCGTTTCGGTGATTCAGAGTCTGCTAAGCATTCTTAAC
Organism: Loxodes magnus; assembly: GCA_946699065.1. Taxonomy (NCBI): domain Eukaryota; phylum Ciliophora; class Karyorelictea; order Loxodida; family Loxodidae; genus Loxodes; species Loxodes magnus. Next base: position 359,913 of record CAMPDV010000214.1, read on the forward strand.
GTTCTTTGTTGTTCTTTCATCTAAATTTATCTTCACTGATCGCAATTTTGTAATAAGTGTCACTTTGATTTGCAATAATAGCAATTTTTGATTGGTCTTTTCTTGAATCTCTTCAGAAATACTTTTTTTTCAAGTTAATCGATTCTTTGGAGTAATTCTATATTATTCTTTTCGTCATTCTATTTTTCTTGGATGTTTGTTTATGTAGAAACTTTTTCAATAATCATATTTTGTTCTTGCTTAAAATTCGATTGAGATTATTCATATAGTTACTATTCCGTGACTAAATTATTTTAAATTAATTGTCGTCTTATTATTAGTAGCTCGTTGTTTTAATCTTCGATAGTATTCATTAGTTCTCTTATTTTTTCCCCTTGATTGTAAATTGTTTCCTAATAATTTTGTATTATTGTTTTCATTTAGTCAATTTATATTTAGATTTCTGATTATTTTTGTACTTTTACTGGATTCGTCTCTATTGTTCCAATTATAACTTTTCCTTCAGATGAGGAACTTGATTTATCTTCTTCTTGTTATTGTTTCTGCATTAGTTTCGCAGCTTTCCTTTTTGCGTTCTTAATTTGGTTTTTGGAAAGGCGAATAGATTATTCCATTTTTTTTTTAATTATATTTATAAATATTTACATTGTAAAATTTAATTAATTAATATAAAAATAAAAAAATATTATATAACTAGAAAATAATATAAAAATTTATGAATAAAATAATGAATCTATATGAGATAAGTAAATTGTCTAAAAAAGATTAATCGAAATTAAAATAATTAAAACTTATACACGAGTATTTTAAATAACCAAAATAGATAAAAATAATAAAAAAACAAAACAAGTTTTTAGAAGTAACTAATATATAAAGACAGAATTGAAATACAGCATTTAAAAATAATAGAAATGTTTTTAATTTGTTATGAAAACCAATTAATTCGAGTAAAAAAGGTTTATAATATTGACAAAAAATAATCTAAAAAATAAAAAACATTTAAATATTGGGATAAAAAAATTATGAAATAAAAGAAAGAATAAAAAAAATTAAAAAGATAAAATTAAAATAAAAGAACAAATAATATAAATCAAAAAAAGAAATTATAAATAAACTAAATCGTCATATATAAAAAAATACGAAATAAAATAAAATTCAATAAAAAGAAAGAGAAAATGAAGAAAATCAAAACAAAGAAAAAAGCAAAAAAAAAAAAAAAACGAAAAATAAAAATTAAATCTAAAGAAAAAAAAATCAATAATTCTTAAGAGAAATGATTAAATTAAAACAAAAAGATAAAAAACTAATTTAAAGAATAAAAATAAAATAACAAAAAATTCTTGAAATTCAATAGAAAAACTAAAGAAAATAAAAATGACATAAAAAAGAAGTTTTCGTTAAATAAGTAGTCCATAAAAAGGAAAGAGAAAAATAATTAATAAAATAAGAAAAAAGTTGCCTCACCGAGAATCGAACTCGGATTGCTGGATTTAAAGTCCAAAGTGCTAACCGTTACACCATGAGGCATTTCTTCTTATATTTATTATTTGCTAATCTTTATATATAGAAAAATATTTCTTCTCTTTTAAAATGGCAGCTGTGGGATTCGAACCCACGCGCACTAATTTAAGTCTGTTTCCTTAACCGACTCGGACAAACTGCCTTTTAATTAAACACTTTAAATTACTATTTTTCGCAACTTTTTTTTCACTTTTTTACTCTCAAACTTATTAAAAAAAGTTGCCTCACCGAGAATCGAACTCGGATTGCTGGATTTAAAGTCCAAAGTGCTAACTCTTTTACTTATTTTTATTTTTTAATTTTAACGTTATATATTATTTTCCTTTTTTTTTTCTTCTATTCTGGCCCAATGACGTTAAATCTTTTATTGTTTTGTTTTTAATGTTTTTTTGTATTAAAAACTTTACTTTCATTTTTACATTTTTTTCATTTTTTCTTTAACTAAAAGTCGTTTACCATTTATTCAATACTTAGCCTATCGGCTTTTCTATCGTTTTCTTTAATTTTATTTAATCTTCTATTTTTAATTTGTTTTTTTCATTTTTTTCTTATAATGTTCTTGCGCTTATATTTATAATTACATCACTGCTTTTTTGATTTATCAATTTTCTTTTTTGTTTAAACATTTTTTACATCTCTTATTTCTTTTTTTAGTTTTATTAATAACTTTTTTTTCTTCACAAGAAAAGATAGATTTATGCTATTTTATTAAAATTTTTTATAATTTATATGATTATTTTTTAACCTTAGATCAGTTTTAAAAAGTTACTTGATGCTTCTCTAGATTTTTAGTAACTGAAATCTTCAAGATTGTTTTTATATATATGAAATTTGTTTTCTTAAATTTCTTTAAACTAACAGTATGTTTTTTAATACAATTGCATTAACTCTTTTTAAATATTTTACTTATAAATCTTAAGCGAAAGAAAAAAGTATAAAAGGTATCTAAAAGACATATTCAAATTAAGTCTACAAATAGTAATAATTTCATTTATCTTCTTTTTTATAATATTAATTTTAAAATTATTCCAAAAATAACTTCATAAATAGATTTATAGATATAAGCATTTTTTTTACTTCAAATTTATTAAATATGACCTGCATAATTTTAAGATTATTTATAGTTTAAATTTAAACTAATTAAGTTTTTATTAATCGAATTTAATTTAACTTCACCTTCATTTACTTATTACTGCGTATTGCACTGAAATTCCTACCATATCAAAAGGACCTACTGCTCCTATAATCTTGACCACATAGATATCTTGACTTCCTGAACCTTAAACTATTACTTAAGAAACTGGTCCTCCCGATCCGCCACAGCTTAAACTTTAACCTTTATTTGTTTTCAACTAAACGAAATCTAATGCAGCTCCATGTCTCGCATAAAGATAATTAATATATTCTCCCTTTTATAAAGTGATCGCTTTTGGATACTATTATTAGCCTCTACCGCGACATATTTAACTAAGTCTTTTAGTTTATCCATTACCTAGCAAAAAATTAACTTCATAGCCTTACAAAAGATCAGTTTTTCATTTTGTATCGTATGCTTAATAGAAAATAATTTTCGTAATTTGAGGTAAAACGATTTAATTATTTTAATCCTGTACAGCCAATTACTAAGAATCTTGATATACTTACGTATCAGAATATTTCTTTTTTCAAAACATTGGAGTTTAAATCATAGTGCCGTTTAGTTTAAAAAGCCTTGCTAATTTTGAGGATTCTTTAATTCTTATATTTTTTGCTATTAAACTCTTATCTACTCTTCTTGTGCTCTTTTGATTTATTCAACCTGCTCTTAATACAGTTTTAGTTTTCTTTCCTTCTCTTCCTCTTCTCTTCTCCTTTATTCCTTTTACTCTCTAATTTCTCTTTCTTTTTCTTATTATAATTGCTTTTGCAATTATCTAAGCTCTTATTGCTTTCTTTCAAATATTAAATCTTCTTCTTTCATTAGATTTTGTTATGATTATATATACTTCTGTATTTAGTTAATTTATCTTTCTTATTTCTCTTATATATTTTAATCGATATATTAAATTTGACTTTTAGGAATATAAGAAGTTTACTTTTTAGTTTCCAAATCCCTCAATATTTGGTCAAGTCCATCATTCACTTGCTTATGATTATAAATAATTAGTTATTCATTTATTTTAAGTTTAGTCATTTATTTTATTTATGTAACTAATTCAGTTTTATACTTCATCAAGTTTTTTTCTCTCTTTTAGGGTTCCAACGTATCGCCTTAAGTTAGGCATATTTTCATCTAATTATAGACTCCCTTTCCAAATATATGACCTATTAATTTTAATGTTGTTTACAAATCTTCAGAAATTCTAATTCTTGATAAAGGAATACAGAACAAAACTAAATCAATTCCCCCTTTTAATTATTTCAGAAATTAATCAAATTTATTTATATTTTCTGCTTCTTAATTACCAGAGTCACAGAAACCTATAGAATCAATAAATTCAATTCATGGAGAACTTGCTTTTCGTTTGAATTTTCTTATTTCACGTTAAAATCTAGTAGTCGCACTAAAAAAGCTATCACTTTCCTCAAATACTTTTTCCCAATCTTCATGCTATCCTAATACCATACTATTAAGCACAGTACTTTTACCACTTCCAGTTTATCCAACTACCATGATTTTGTACTAAGGCGAGGCCTACATTTTATAATTAAGGTAACTAAAGTTTTTAAAGTAAATTATAAAATAAGTTCTTATAAAAAAGTATCTTATACTATAAATGACTTAGTTATGTAATAAATACTTATTATATAATTACGCTTATAAAATAAAATCCATTATAAATATCTCTATTTACCATACTACTACTAGTTACTACTAAAATTATTGATTAAGGGCATAATAGTAAACTATTAGTTCCATTTATCTTTGTTTCAAGTATCATTCATCTATTCAAGTTTCCAAACAAACTTGCCAATTTATGAAGAATGCAAACTCTTTGTAAAACTCTCATAGTAAAAGGCTAAATTTTAGTTAAACGGATTAAGTTTTCTTATTTGAACATAAAAGGCAAAAGATAGAATTAACGCCAAATATAAGAGTAAGGCAAAATCTAGTATCTTGCATCAAGATCCTTGGTAAAAAGAACGAAATTCAACGATCAGAAAAGTTCAGAATTTAACAGATAAAAACCAAAATTAATCAATTATAGAAGAGAAAGTTTATAACGTAAAATTTCACTGTGGGATTCGAACCCAAACGCACTAATGTGCAACAGATCTTAAGTCTGTCTCCTTAACCGACTCGGACAAACTGCCTTTTAATTAAACACTTCTATTAACTCTATTTTTTATTGTATTACTTTCAATTTTATTTTTTTAGGATTTTTTTTCTTTCGTAAATTTGACTTTTTTCTATAATTTTTTTTGTTATGATATTTTTATAAATTTTGTTTTTTTTTCTTTATTTTTACTTTTATGAGCTAATTTTTTACATTCATTTTAAAATGATAAAACTTTTTAGTTATTCATTTTAATTTTTTTTCTTGTTTTTCTTTTATCCATTTTTAACAAATTAAATTTTCGCTTTCTCTTCAAAAAATGTTTTTACTTCCAAAATGATATTTTCTTGATTTTTTTTCCTACTAATAGTTGTTTTTTTTGACAAGGTTTATCAAATTCTCTTTTTTTGCACGGAAGTTAAAAGAAATTTAGAAGAAGTATGTTTCCGTTAAATCTTTTTTTTCTTAATGATCTTCTACAATTAATTTAATACGAGAGATAAATTATTTTAATTTTTTTATAGTTCGACCAAAGTCGTAAAGATTATAAGAAAAAGTAACTTAAAGGGGACTAAGTTATTTGATTTAAACAGATTTATCTTTTAGATTTAAAAATGAATTTTGAAAACATAGAAAACAAAATATTTGGAGAAAAAAGAAGAGGAAGAAACTATTCACAAGAAAATGATATTTATAAAATTTTTTTACTAATTTAAAAAGAATATAATTAAGAACGAAATCGAGCAAAAATGCAAGAAAAAATAAAGTAAGTTGGCAATAAAGATCTAATTAAGCGAATATCTTAAATAAACATAAGCTCTTGAGGTTATTAAAGGAAAATATTAATTAATTAGACAATAATTTCTATTACTGGAAGGAATTCTAGAAGAAACGGATTTGAGGTGATGTATTTAAAGAACCGCGCAAAAAGAGGTGCTAGGCGTTTTATAATAAAAGTTTTTTGATTATTCGCATTTAAAAAAAAATGTTCATTTTACCATTATCGAATAATCTTTTTATTTTAAGTTGCAATTTTGAGATGATTCAAATATGTTTTTTTTAGTAATTTCCAGTTTAGCGTTGTATTCGACCCTTAATACCGAAATTTTTAAATGCAATAATATCTTATAAATAATTTTTATTTTGCTAAAATCAAAAGTTTTTAAAATATATAGACGATATTTAGAATATACTAATAAATTTATTTCACTTCTTTCTTCGATTGAAAACTTAATTATGACCAAAACGTTTATCATTCAATTTAGAAAATTTTACAAAAAATAATTAAACTTCTCAGTTAAAATCTTACTATCTGCACTTTAATAACTTTTTAGCAAATAAAATTAAATGAAGTATATGTATAATTCTATCTTTACAAACAATTCATTGATATATATAATCTAAACTTGAGATGAGATGTATGTAACGGTGTTTAGAAAGAATAATAATGAAGAGTTTTTATATTTTGAGAAGGTGATTAAACATAATAGCTGCAAAAGATGTTTAAAAACTATAGTATTTACTTAAAGATTATAATAATAAATTCTTTGTTTTCTTCAATTTTTCTTTTTTTTGCTCTTGGGGATCTTTTTTATTTTTTTAATTCTATCTTTTCATATTTAAACATATATATTTTTAATTATAGTTTGCCTATTTAGATATTTTAAATTTTTTTTAACCTTTAAAGATTTCTTGGTTTTAATGATTATTTTTTTTTCAAAATTCATTTTATACAACAAAAAATTATTTTTTACTTTGCTTAAAGTTTATCTTTAAATTTTTATTCTTGAAATTGTTATTCAAATAGTTGGATTATTTATATTTTTGGAAGTCTTTAATTTTTATCTTGTTCTGCACGTTTTTTTTCTTTATAATTTTTATATATTTTCCCCAAAAATTCATTACGTTTTATATTTGTTCTTTATAGTATTAAATAATCATAATTATTTTTTTTAATTGTTCTGTTTTTTTTAATTTTTAAGTTTAATTTCTATATGTCGAAATATTTAGATTCTTTTTTTTATATTTTATGATAACTTTGTATATTTTAAAGATAGTTTATTTCTTGTATTATTTTAACAATTCTTTCATCTTTTAATTTTTTTATGTTTTTTACTTTAATTTTTAATTTTTTTTGATTATCGATATTTTATTATGGGAATCTTTTTTTAAATCTAACTCTTTGTTTTCTGCAATATTTTTTTATTAATATTTAAAATTTTTTCCTTTCAAGTTTTTTATATTTAATTTCAGTTTTTTTTCTTTCTTTTAAAAAATATTGATTTTCCTATTTTTCTTTGTTTCTTTATATAAACTTTTTTATTCTAAATAAACTTTATTTATAGTTTTTTATTAAAAAGAATTTTAATATTTTATTTAAAAAATGTAAAGTTTTGAAGGCAATCCTTATCGATATTAATACGATAATTTGACTAAAATACAAATATTTCACCTTGTAATCATCCTGTTTATTTTGATTGCTTGTTCACTAAATTTAATTTTAAAATATAATAATAATTGATTAATTGGTTCTACCATTATTAGGCTAGCCACAATTTAACTGTTCTATACTTTTATATAAAATACATCTTGAAAATGGAGCAATGGCAAGTTGCATCTCTTAGGACTACAAAAGCAATTCTAACTTTTCACTTAAAGTCAGATTTCTAGACGAATATTGGTCATCGAAGATCATTCTATATCAGGTCCAATAGTCATAGTCGATTATTAATACTTAATTTTTCCAATCTCTGATGAGATGAAGCTTCCTGTTCTTTACCTTCAATTTGTGTTCTTAGTTCCTGCTGAGATTTCACCCGCTAAAGCAATCTAAAGCATGGGAACCTCCTTATTTAAAATTATTATATATCATCTCATCTTTGGTGTTTTTAAGTTCCAGATTAGTACCTAGCAGTTTGTCAAGGATCGTTCGAATTACATACATGATTTAAAAATAGTAAGACTTAATGAACATATTTCAAGAGTAGATTACTTTTTTGAGAGAAGGTTGATCAGAACTTAAAAACATCTCAAAAAAATTAATCCAATGCCATTCAAATTTTCTCGATTAGGTCATCGAACTTTCAAATTAATTTTTTTTCTGAAGCTTGAAACTTGAAAAAGAATCTAATACTAGCATCTTTAAAATATAAAGGAGATTAATAATAGCAAAATTAAAAGATAGCAATTTATTATAAATCTGGGATTTTGAAAGTATAATTTAAATGGTAAAAAGTAGAAGTTCGTAATTATAAAATCTAAAAGAAAAGAAACAATTTATAGTGGAACTTTTCAAAAAATGTTTCGTATTATTATAATAAAGATAATTTGAGAGTTTAAATGATCAAGAATATATAAATAAAAATCTAAATCATAAGACTTAGAATTAAAGATCTTACTGCTATTATAAAAATTTGTTTAATTAAGTACTTAAATATTTCCACTTAGCTTTTTATTTAAAATGAAATTACACATTTTAATATAATAGATGAGATTATAAAGGGTATAAAATTACTTTATACAAACCTTCTATAGAATTTATTGGCTTTAATATTTTATTAGCAACTTAATTATCTTTATTTTTAATTGAATGAAAATGCTTATTTACTAAATATAAATTATAAAAAAAGCTTTTTCGCTTCTTTTAAATTATTTATTCTTAAACCCTTTTTAGAATTTATTTACTCTAAACTAGCTCTTTTATATGAAAGAATGTTTACTTCTTCAATATTTGTCGACATTCATAGATACTCTTTTTGAGTATTATTGCGAAACTTAACTTCTTCTAAACTAAATTTTTCTATTGTAAAAATATTCACTTTTAGCTTTAGTTTAAATAAGCGAATATAAATACCCTTCTAGAATCTAGAATCAGTTTACTATTATCTCTACTATTTGAATATCAGAGTCACATTTTTTAATAAATATTTGATGGATCTCTGTAGCTAATTTTTTTCGAAGAAAAGAGTATGCTTTTAAAGTAGCATCTTAGTTATATCATTTAGAAAGATGTTATAACCATAAATATCTAAATTTCATATATCAGTATAATAATTAGCAGCAACTAAAAACACGAATATTTATACAACGATTTGTAGAGTACAAATCATAAAGACTTTGAGGAGAAATAGGTTATTAATATTATAACATTTATATGATGAAGTATATATGGAAAACACTATACACTATTTAAGATAATATGATCAGAGTTGTATCATCATTCCATAAATTAAAACGAGGCTTTGAGATATATTTAAAGTGCATTGTTTTACATATTTTCTTATGTTTGCATATCTTTTTATTTGATTTTTAAAAGTGATTATCAGCCTAAAAAAAAAATTTTTCTTAAAGCTAGAATAAAATAAATAGCACTACAAGAAAAATATAAAAGCCATTATATCAAAAAGTAGAAGAAAATTTTCTAAATATATTAATTTTTGTTTTGGATCACGATAAGTTTATCTTCAAACCGCTATATGTAGATATCATATTATATTGGCTAAGTTAAATTAGAAGTTAGATCATTAAATTATTTATACAACGAAGATATTAAAATTGTTTCTTTTCATCAAGAAAAAAAAAATTATTATTTAGGATTTATATTTTATGCAAAATTCATGGAAGAGGTATATTAAACAAATTTGAAAAAGGGATAATGATGATTTTTTGTTTAATAATAACTTTTTCTATATATAAATATTTAAAAACATATGAACTAGGTTATAATACACCAAAGACTAGAATAGGTAATTTCTTCGAATTCTAACTTTAGAGATTTTTAAAAAAGCTCTTTTCTTTGATTAGATGTAAAGCCTAATATTTAAGCATATTATACATTTTATTTTACTTCAAAGAAAAGAGAATCTGAGATGGATTCTACAGATTAAACTTTAATGACAACTAAAGGGAAAAAAATCAGAGTAGAAGGACTTTTAAAAAATTAGAAAATCAACTTTCATGAATCAAGAAAAGGAATAACGAGGATATAATACGAAAATTATCCTTAAAATTAGAAGTGAACTACTAGACAAAAAAATTGAAAAATAGAATGCTTAAAATTAAATTGTTTCTAAGCGTTCCTTAGAAGCAAATTAATAGTTAAATAAAACAGTTGAAATTAAAAATAAAATTACTTTATTAAGATGAAAGCTTAATTTAGAAAAAAAAGCGAAGAGTAAATATACTTTATTTAAATAGAATTGAATGAACTTAATTATCAATTTTTTTTCGTATATTAGTGTTTCTATTGAGTAATTTAGTCTTTAATAAAAGATAGGATTAACGAGTCAAGCTTTTCATAAAAGATATTTTTTAAGCACTTTATTCCTCAATAATAAAGCTTAAAAACTTATTTCAATCAATTTCATAATAAATTAGAAACCAAGTAAGATAATAGTAAACAATAAACGGTAAAGAGAGTGTAGACTAATTTTGAAAATAAAAGGAATAAAGTTTTTGATTTAATTACTTCAGCAAAGATACTAAAATACTTATCTGATGTATATTTTATTTAATACTAATAAAATAAATATAAGCTTTATTTATTAATAATTATAGATCATATATTAGTATTCAAGTTCAAATATTTCTTTATGCATGCTACTTAACTATAAAACCTTCTTGTTCTTCCTCAACTAAATTTTGAATTATGAGCTTTTCATTGTCTTATTTTTATTGGAATCTTACGGCTTAAGTTAGATGTGATACTTCGTATGAAGTCTAGAATACCGAGCTTTCATCACTTATTTATGCGTTTTAAGTTATGCCTTCAATAGATTCTACTTTCCTTTCATCTTTTTATTCATCTTAATCTTCCTAAGTTTGAATCTACCTTCTAAACTCTTTATCTATAGAACTTCCTTATATCAAATCTTAGTCCACTTTAACATAGTATAAGAACTAGTTGTTAGTATTGCTTCTAACATTGTAGTGGATATATAGCAATAGTGAGAAATATTTTTAATTAAATAGGAAGTTTTGCTTGGTTAGTTGTTTCTAAGCTAAGTATTTTCTAAAGTTGAGATAGATAAACTAGCTATCAATGTAATGCTGTATCAAACTGTTATTTCTTTTAAACTAGAAAGTTCATCTAAATAAATAAGTTTCATCTATATCAAAAATTGTTAGCAAAGCTTTATACTTTTTCTAATATTTATGACCTACTAAAGCACATAAGATGCACCCTACTAAAAATACCAGCATTCATATTCTTTCATCTATGTTAAGACTCGAGAGAGAGATTCTAAAGATTTGGACAATAGCGTGGTTTATATTGCAGGCAAGGAGAATTAGCATCCATATGTTCATTTTAGGATAGCTGCATGGCTTTGATTTAGTAGTGTAGAAAAATAAAGAAAATAAAGTTATTAAGTATAAGACAGCATGGGCTATTTTATACTACTTGAATATTAAGTCAAAACTGATTAAAACCATCTAAAAGCATCTATAAATAACTAAATACCCTTTTTCAAACTTTATCTTTAGTATATATCCATACAACTCTTATCACATTAGGACTGTTTAACTTCCTAAAATACTATAGAGAAAAAAGCAGAAAATGCAAAGAACTGCTAAGATCAGATGGCTTCCTTCTCAACAAGTCAAGTTGCAATCTTTATAATAAAAAGATTCGTTAAACTCTATAGTTCCATTTTTATCTTTATCTGCTCCTTCGACACAAATAAATAAATCCATAAAGTTTCAGTTCAAAGGAAGATAAAAGCTATAAGTTAAAAAAGGGCCAAAATAATAAGCCAAACTTCCTATCAGTTATGGAAATCTTCTTTTGGAGAATTCAAATTTAAATAGAATGGATAAAAAGCAAATAACTCAAACTAAAGTTATCAAGCAAACTACTATTTAGTTAGTATATTGCTTATTATATTAAGTACCAAAAACGTTAACGAAATCCAACTTTGCACAACTTAATACAAATTATATTAGATAGCCATAATTGGATATATCAGGACCAACTGAAATGATTTATAATGAATATAAAATTAAATTTAGAATATGGATGAAATCTCAGCTGGACATAACTAAAACTTTATCTAGTTTTGTGAGCTTATAATTATTTTCTAAATTAACTTCGCAAAATGCAATTATAAAAACTAGTCCAAGCATCACAAAAGATATTACATACTTTAAAATTTATCCGTTTTTTAAATTTTTTCTGTCTCTTTCCTTGAAAGGACAAGATAAATGCCAATTTTCTTCGTAAATTCCTGTACTTCCATCTCCTCACATAAAAGGCTATTCAAAATCGAAAATCACACTACAAGTGATGCAGTAATATCCTATTATTTAGACACTTCATTCTCCTTAATCGTCTTTACGATAATTCATTATAGATCAAGGATTATTTTCTCTATCGTTTGAGGAAGAATCAATACTAACTTTTCCAGTAGTACCAATAAATTTGACATTTCTCATTTCTCTTATTATATTATTTAAGTTAGTATAATTCTATCCAGAGTTTATTAGATTTTTTATTGCGTAAGCTCCTAGTAAAATCGAATCAAACTCAATAAGAGAATTATTCATTATTTGCTATCCGAAATATTTTTTGCTTAAACTTAAAACTTTCTATCCAAACTCTCCGATTTATCCTATAGGAAAATATTAAATAGTCCCCTTCGCCACTGCTTGTATTTTAGATATTTCGTTACCTTATTCTACTAGATTTTATGTTAGTCATGAAAAAGCTATAAACTGAATGTCTCCTTCTCTTGCTCCTAGATCGTAGAAATATTAAAGTATAAACTTAACATCATCTTAGTAAGTGATTATGAGTACAATTCTTGTCTTTTCGTATATTTCTTTCACAATTCCTTTTCAAAAATTGTCTTTGTTTTCAGTTCGAATTTCTCCTACTAGTCTTTAGTTATTAACTATATTTATTTTAAAATGCTTCGTCTCTTTTATTAGATAGTCATAAACTCCCTCTGATCAAGAATTGTTCTGAAATATTACTCCGACATTTTTTCATCCTTGAAAGTAGCAAGTTCAAGCTGCTAAAACCGCACAGTAAGCATCTGATTAAATATTTCTTACAAAGAGAGGAAATTTTTGTTTGTCTGACAATAATGGAGCTGAGTTACTGCCTGAAGTACAAGGAACTGAAAAATTTTGTAGTTAGAAGAAGTGATAAAGCTCAATAGAATTAGAACTAGATTCTGGCATAAAATGAATAAGTCCATAATCTTCTTTTTTTGAATCTCATTCTTTATAAACGTAATCATAGTCAAAGTACTCAGCTCCTGTATAAATTTTAGTGACTTATATCTGGTAATATGGTAATAGATCGCTTAGTGTATTAACATAATAAACTCCAAATTCTCTTCCTTAGTAATAATACTAAACTCACTTCACTTCAGTTCCATCAGGATTCTAAGTATCAGCAACCATACTAATAGGAATAGAAATTAGACTATTATCAGGGATATTTTTAGTTCCATCAGGCCATATTATCTGTTCATAAAGGTCAACTGAAGTCTAATTTACAGTTCCAACTATCTTAACTTAATTTGCTTGCACATTTAAGATTAAAAATTGGATGCTTTATTTCTAGACTATCATTTTTGCAACTTAATTCCTTTACATCTAATTTACCTAATGCATTTGCTTAAGAGTTCTTAATAGTTATAATAAAACTTGCTCAACACAATAAAGCTAGTACTCTTAAAAGCTTTTAGTAACTCTAGATCCAAAGTTGAAACCTACGAATCCATTTAGATTGAACTGGCTTGCTAGATTTCAGATTTGCCAGGAGTTCTTAAAGTCCATAATGAAAACTTTCAACTTGAAGTTCTTTTTTAAGAATTGTTAGAGAAAGATCTCAAAGTTATACTGAATGCTACTGTAAAATTTAGAGATTCCCTTCATTTAAATTTCCTCAGTAATAATGCTAAATTATAAATTTTGATTGCTAAAATCAGGAATAATCCAAAGGTAGTCCATGTTCCTTAGCTATTACTACATTATCAGCGGTTCATCCAATGAAAAATCATCTGCGAAGTAGCCCATTGATATTCAATTAAATTTTTCAATAAAGCGAATTACTACTTCAGTAAGCGCTTCAGTTTTAGGGAGAATGAAGTAAGTGAAATTGCTTCATTTGATTCAATTGCTATGCCAGTCTTTGGCAACTAAATGAATAATTTAATTTTGACTGGAAAAAATAGAAATAAATTAGGTGATTTGAGTACTGCTAGTTAAATCAATGATAATATCTATCTTCTATTTTAATCATCTCTTAGTAAGTCTAGACAGATTCAATAATGTTTAGTTGTTTAGTTATATTTCTTAAACTAAGAATCAAGCGTTATAATCATTTTTACGCTAGCTATTATCCAAATATTTTATAATGCTCCTTACTTATTCATTAATGAGTATATCCCAATTCTTATTCAAGTAATTATCGTATAGATACTCTATTTTCTAGCCTTGAAGTTGCAAAACTAAGAAGAAAGTTAATGATATTAAAACAAGCCTTGCCATTTCTATTTAGGCTTTTTAAATAAAATAGAGATTTAGCAATGAACTAAGAGTAAAAAAGCAGCTAGTTTATTTGTATTACTGTTGAGCGAATAAACCTTAATTTATACATTGCCCTTAAGTATTTTAATATTACAAGGCTAATATTAACTTAGCAGTTGCTTACTTGAAGTATAGATAAGTTAATACAGTCGCTTATTATTAAAATGGTATTTCTTTTTCTTTATATAACACCTTGATATTTAAATTCAGGTAAAGCAGAAGATTTTATTATTAACATTTAACTTTTTCTCTTCAATTAGCTTTCAAGTACTAAGTTACTCAAATTTAGATCTAAACATGCAATAGTTTATCTTATCAATTTTTACATCAATATTAGTATAATTTAAGGGCTCAAAGATTTCATAGATTTAGAATATACTATATACCAGGCTCTGTATTTTATCCTTTTTTTATTAGTGAGTATTACTTGAGTTTTTCAAATTTAGTTTTAACTTTAGATCTTGCTATGCTAATTCTTTAAAAGCATTGCTTTAGTTATATAGTACAAATACTTGATTACTCTATCAAAACCTATTTGGCGTATTTAATCCAATTATACTATTTTCTCATTGCTTTTCCTCAGTCAACACTACTAATTATTTTCCTTAGTTCTGTTTATTCATTAGCATAACATCATTTTCCTCTCTATAATTATAGTACCAACCATTCGAATAAACTTAATGATGTATCTTCTACTAAAAGCAATAGCAACATAGTTATTGCTATTACTAAGTGAAAATATTTGTTGGGATAACTTCTACTTTAAATAGCGCTTAGCTACTTTAACTTTGATCGATAGTTACAGAGATAACGAAGCAATAGCTTCTAGTAGTGCTAGTTTACTACAATTCTTATACCAAATTCTCCAAAATAAGCTTAAGACTTTGATATGCTTACCTTAATACCTTTTCAAGTATTAAGAATCACTTAGTCCTATCTCTAGTCTTAGATGTGCTAAAAGGTTTATTTTTCTGTTATCTTAAAAAGAAAAGCTATTTTAAGGGAGTCATATGAATTTGTAATTCTGAGTAGCTTAATGATAATAAAGTATATATTTGCATAATATTTTTCATTAATACATCAAATAGAAAGTGATCTTAAGAATGATAGACTTATATTAAAAAGAGATAAAATGAACTGTATTAACTTTAGTAGCTATAATGGATCCTAGGCAACTTTAAAGTAATTTAGTATATCAGGTTAGATTCCTTTTAATGTATACTGTAAAATAATAATTTTTTATGCCTAGTAATCCTTCATAAATACGCAACTAAAATAATACTAGTCATGTTATTGGTTTCTTCTAGTTTATATAAGGAGACTTAGGTATAAAAAAAGTTTAAAAGCTGTTCAAAAATTGTTGGAGCTTTTAAATCTAGTTGAGCATTTTGTTTAAGCCCTATTTTTAACTGTAAGAAAAAGAGAACATTCTGAGTAAAATTTTAAATCCTGGTCTGCTTTTTTATTTTAAGAATTAATGAATTTTTATTTACCTAATTGGGTATTTAATCATAGTGGCTTTTCAAGAAATAAAGAAACTAATTTATAAAGAGTGATTACATTTAATCGTTATCCTTATAAAGACATTAAAGCAGTCTATTTATATTAGTTGTATAAATAATGCTTACAGTTATAAAAGTGATTGTAATCCCAAAGCTTTATATTTATTATCTAACTCAATTGGAGTTCTCACTTTTTGTCTTAGTAATTAACTTTAATAATAGCACTTCAAACTAACTTAAACCTAATTAATCTAATCTTAATTTTAGATATGCATAGAATGAATTTTTTTAGTTTCATTTTCAATAAAAAGTTATAATATGAAGATTATGAGGTAAATAGGATGCTTCAGTTTATTTAAGTTTATAAATATCATACCTCATTCTCGCCTTTTTTCCTCCCTTCTTCTATCTTACTATCGATTCTCATATTTTTTTCTTTCTATCCCTCTAATTATCTTTATGCTCTTTTCCAGATGGTGACTGTCCTTTACTTTGTAAATTGCTGTGAAAAATTTTGATTTGTAGTTCTATTTCTGATTTTTGTCTCTAGGTACATTTCTAGCTAAAGTATAATTGACCGTAAGTTATTAAACCTTCCAATTCTTTACCAGGAAAGCTATCGGAAGATTATTAAATATTTCCCAATATTAGACACACTCGAAAAACATATCTAAAGCTATTTTTTCCTCCATATATACAAAGCAAGCTTTTCACAGGATAATGACATAGAAACAGTTTTAGTTAAGAAATTGAGTTGCTTTAAAATAGCTCTAGCACTAGCACTAGCTTTTAAAGCAATTTGCTATATCTGTTAGCATAAATTGATAGTAGCAAAGAGGCCTTTTTAATAAATTTAGCCACTAAGTTTAACTTTTAAAATTACAAAGCACACAAAGCTAATTAGCGAAAACACTATACTAGAGAGATTTTTAGGATCAATAAGACTAAAATTAAAACTCTGGCGTCTTTTTTTATTTCAGATTAACTTTTAGTTAATAAGTAGGCTAATTAGAATGGATCAAGTTGCTTAAGATCATAACCTTATAAAATTGGAGCTAAAATAATGACTCCAAGTCCTTAAAAGAGATTTAGCAAATTCTATCAAATTTTTGATTGCTAGTATAATAAAGTTTGGTACCTTTATCTCAGACATTCGTAGTTTGCAGAATTCTAACATAAACACTCTTAACAAAGGAGCAAAAATCTAACTTATCTATATTTAACCTTTTCTTAATTTTGAAGTTATTAGACCTACAAACACTTAGCATATGCTGCTTTTAAATCAATCGTTATGCATAAAAAATAACTTATTATATTGAGACTATTTCATTATTATTGACAGTTTATCTTCCTTCTCCTAAAAATATTTATAAAAGCTAAACAATCTAAAGCTTCAAAGAGTATTTCTCTGCTAGCGAACCTTTTTATATGAAATTGACTAAAATTCTATTTCTTTAGGATGAATTTATTTACTTAAGATATATTGATTATTAGTCACTTGCACCAAAATTTTAAAGTTTATTAATAAAAATCACAGTCAGTTATCTATGTCCATCAATAAGGCTTTTTCGAGATTATCTTTGAATTTAACTCTAATCTTAAAACAAAAAAGCTTTTTAGCATTTGCTTTAATTTAAACTCATTAAATCAATTTTATACTCCTTCATCTTAATTTTCGTACAAGTGATAAAGCTTCAATTTTCAAATTTTAGGATTTAAAAAGCTTCACTTTTAGAACTTTTTTTTTAATCTATCTGCTTTAGTTTCTTTTAACTATGCCTTTAAAAAATACAATGAAGTTAAAAAAATGTTTGCTAATGCAATTTAGATTTCAATCTTTTGGTAGATTAAATCCAAATAAAAAATAATTTTACATGACAAGGTTTAATAACTTTGAACCTTTATATTTACTCTAATACCAAAATATAAGCAGATAAAAAACGCAACCCACCTCTACCTTAGATTTCTATTAAGCTTTATCTTCAAAATATTTAAATTAAAATGATTTGTGTTAATTTCATTTCATACCGAAGTTTTCTTGGTTAACTTGCTTTTGATTTCTAAAATAATTTTATAAAGAAATCTAAGATTTTAGAATAGCTTCTAGTATTAAGTCTGTTCTTCATATATGTATATGAAAGTAAATTTTATTCAAATGTTTAGATTACTAAGACTCTTCTATACCTTAAATTGGTTTAGTTATCCGTCTTTCTATCTATTAACTTCGAGTTTTTACAACCATAAGCCAAAATTCCTTTTTTTTTGTCTTATTTATTAATTATATCCTTATACCTTTTTTTCCTTTCACAACCTTTCTTTCAAAAAGTGGATTTGAAATAGTAGGTAGATATAGAGCTTTTTAAATGAAATGATTTAGCATTTAGCTATTAAACTTTATAAAAGACTAAGCTTTGGTTATAAAAATAATTGCGATAAAGGCTAATAAGCCTAAGATCCCATTTCGCCAAGAAGAGAGAAAAAAAAACGCGAGAATTAGTAAAGCACTAAGTATTAAAAGGTTTAAAAATGTATAATAAAAACGAAAAATCAATCAAAAATAAACTAAAGAGCAGGTATAAATATCTTTTATACAGCTTGAACTTCTAATGAACCTTTTAGTGTCCGGTAATATAGATTAATAGTGCTTAATTAGTTATAAAATAAAAAAAGTTTATATATTAGAACATCTAAAAATTATCTATAATGAAATAGTTTTATTAAGATAGTTAATTTTTAAAGTTAGCATACTAGATAAAATAATCATTGAAATAATAAAAGTAAGGATATCTAATAATTTTTATAAGCTTGTTATGCTTATTTCAAAGAGTAGATAGCTAGTTTTGAATGACTTTGAAATAATAATTTATTAGCATAAATATATAAAAAAGCTTTATTTAATTTGAAGATAACTAGAATTGATAATTTATTAATTAAATATCTAAACTTATAAACATTATGCATCTGCTTTTTAATTTTATAAGCCATTTCTTAAACATTTCTGAATTTATTTCTAAATTATTTATTAATATTTTATATAGAATAGCCCAGGTAGAAAATTCAAAATGCTGGCTTAAAAGTCAATTTAAAGATACACTTGATCTTCACTTTTTTCTCTTTAAATAGAAGAAGTTGCTCAAACTTGCCTCAATTCATAGCAGATATTTATAAAGTTTTCCAGCATTCTCAAACATAAAATTTTTAAAGCTTACATTAACTTTTTTTTGTCAAATTTTATTTAAATTAAAAAGAAATTTTTTCAAAACGCAGAAAGTTTTTTCCATTTAATTAAATAAAAAATAATAAAAAATACTTATGTCTCATATAATTTTAGTAAGGATCTTTATGTGACTTATCTAATTAAATCATTATTCTTAGATGTTGAGTATAACTATTTTTATAATTTCTATTTTCTTTCATTTAAAATATAAGGAAACATTTGTTTGAATTTTATTAATTTTATCATCAACTAAAGTTTAAACTCATAGTTATTTCTTTCTCGTTTTTATCTTCTTCTTTCTAACAAACTAGAATTTAAAATCGATTATTAAGTTTTCGAAAGTTTCCTTTTCTATTAGTTCGGATTTATTTGATTATAGATTAAAATTATTTTGGCAGTCAAATTAATAAAATTAAGACTTTCATATCTTTTTTAATTTTTTAAGTCGAGTAAAATATTCACGACTTCCAAATTATTTTTGCTAAAACATTCCTAAATCTTTTTATTTTAAAGTATACCTTGAAAATATTTAAGGGTATCTAAAGATAATTCCCTTAATTTTTAGCACCAAACTACTAATTAAGATTTTATCTCCAAATCATCCAAAATTTAAATTTTCTCTCTGAATGTATAACTAAGTCACACTATATTGCTTGTCTTAGTTCAAAATAAAGACATTCTCACCAATTAGATTTATTTATTCACTACTAAAAAAGTTCTCTTTTAGTATAACTAGAATTTAGGTTTTTAATTTTTATCTCATTTAATGAAAAGAAAATATCTGATTTATCGCTTTTAGTAGAAAACATACTATGGAGAATAAACTTAAAAGAGTTTTATATTAGTGACTATATAAATTGATAGTTAAATTTAAATTTTTAACTAAAAGTAAAGAATCAAAAGTTAACAACATACCCTCCGAAAACCACAAAAGAAACATCAAGTCCTATATCAGGATTCATATTCCAAATGTGTCTTCTGTCTTCTATATCAACCAAAATTACGTAACAATAGCGACATCTTCTTTTCATATTTAGATACAATTATATCGATCCTTTGTTCGTCTTTAAAAACTAGACACATAAAGTTGGATTGTATTTACTTTTTTATTTCTGCAAAAATTCTGGTTAAAATTCTAGATATTCATAGCTTTCATTTTTTTCTTAATAAACTATATCTGGAAATTCATTTGACATTTGCATCTTTATAACATCTTAGAAATTCACAACTTTAAGCTATTCTTTTTATATAATTTCATTTTCTAAGAAAATTAGCAGAGTTTTAACAGGACATGTTGAAAAAGCAGGTCTAGCTATCATTAAATTAGTTACAATACGGCAGCATTTTTAAGTTCTTTCAACATATTTAGAAACATTATATTATATGTCTTTACCTATAATCTTTTTTACTCTTTATCTTTTATATTTTTTAAACTAGTTTTGTGGAAACTGTTTTCTTATTTCTTCGGTAATATCACTCTCGATTCAAGAATTTAGATCTGTCATAAATATATCGCTAGTAAGTTCGTTTTTAACGAATTGTTCAGGAATAGATATATTCTATTGGCAGATGTCTTCATGATGTCTAAGCTAGAATGTATTTTTTGTCTAATACTTCCCTGCAAAAATTCCTATCACATGAACATTTTCATGAACTGGTGCAGTGTAGCATGTGCCACTATATTCAAACATATTACCAAACCAAAAATCCCATGCATTCAAATACACTCCACCATTTGTTAAGAATCCTACAAATTTAAGCATTTTAGGAGAAGATTCTAAAAGTCTCAGTTGCTTTATTATTGACTCGATATTTAAGCTATCCACTACTTCAATATTTTAATTTAGTTCAATAGATAACTTTAAAAAATGTGAAGAATGACGAGAACAGATATAAAACTTACCACAAACTTTTGAAACTCTGAGAAAGATATCTTTTACAGGTAGAAATTCATAAATGTAAATTAAAAGGCAATTCGGTATTTTTTAAATGCTTAAGTTCTATTCCATTTTTAATTGGCTTTAATAATAAAAACAATCTAGAAATTAGAAAGAAAATCAACTTACTTAAAGTTTTTGTTCCCTCTTGCATTATGTAGGAGATAAAAACTTTATCCATGAACTTGAAGACTATCTTTGTAAAAAGATAGTCAACCAGTCTAAAAAAGTTAAAGTTTTATAAAATTTGAAATTTAAAATTATCACAGTCTTCGCTTACACTCAAATGGAAAGCTTTAGTACTAAACTACTGACATTATTTATAAAAATTTGACCTAAATTCATAAAGTAAATATAAGCTTTAAAATGAGTAAATGCTGATTAAATTTTAAGCCTTTTTAAAGGAAAATTCAGATGACTATATAAATTTTAATGATTATCTGAACTAAGAAAAATTGAAAATAAGAATGAAATATTAGAGCCTGGATTCTCTTAACCTATTTAGTTTAAATTAAAGTAAAATCGTAAGAACTTCATTGCTTCCAAGTCCAAAAAAGGAGTCAGTTTAAATTAAAAGCAAGACTCATTACATGTATATTAAGGTGATTTAAAGGTGATTATTGATATGAGTCTTTATGATTTAGTTATTTTATTTATCTTTTCTTTAAATTCTGAAAAGTAGTTCAAAGTGTAATATCACCATACTCTGCTTAAGTAAAATAAAATTTATACAAAAAGTTTTAAAATTATGCGGAGAAATAATTCACATATTAAGGTAGTGTAGAAGAAGTTTTAGAGATTTCTATTCTAAACTCAGAAACTTTCGTTACACATGGAGGATATAATTTCTCTTTCTCCTTACTTATATCCTAGGTAAGTAATTACTTATTTTAAGCTAGTTGCCTATCTAAAAATGCTTAAATGTATTTAGTTTCTACTTTTCTTTTTTTAAGTAATTACTGTACATTTTTACACGTTTATGCTCAAGAGAAAACTTAAGCTGTGATGTATAGTAATTTTTGAGCATTTGCTTATGAACTTGAAAGTTTTATTTAATCATCCGCAACTCACTCACTGCATTAATTTTTGAATCCATATTCCTTTTTGTTTTCTTCCAAGTTTCATTTAAAAATATTTTAATATAAAGATACAAGCATAGAACAATGGCTACTTCCTTGTAGAACTTTGGTACTAATTTTGATTGATCTTGTCAAATGAGCAAAATGTATCTTCCTTGATATAATATCAAGCCTTTTCTCGATGTCAATTAGAGTAGCTATTAGTTGTTTTTTATGTGACCATCTATGATGTAAATCAATAGTTTATTAAATAGTTCAAAATTGATAAGTTTTTGAACTTTTAGGAATAAATCCAAATTAGACTGGATGCAAAATAATTCGATCTCAAGTGTATTTATGCTAGCATTAAGTTATTGCCTTGTAACATATTTTTGTAAGTATTTGGAATGCTCTAAGTTATATTTCAATGTAATACTAACTTGAAAGCTATTAATACGCAAATTTGATTCTCGAATTAATTTAATCCAGAAAAAGTATCATAATTAGGCTACGAAGTTGCCAAGATGTAATAATTACAATAGTATTAGTTATTTGCTATGTGGATAAAAGTGCTAGATTTCAATCATTTAAAATTAGTTCATTAGCAGTTATTAAATCTAGCAGTATTGAGTGCTGTTATTGATTTGGGAAAGAACTATCATTGTTTGGTAGTATTGAAGTCTTCAAAAGGAATGAATGGTTTCTAGTTATTAGTTCTTATAGTTTTGTTAAGATATTCGCAATTTGTATCTTTATAAATATTTAACTTTTCTTTGTTACCAAATATCATAATTCAATTGTTAATCTTCTCTTTCTTATGCTTGTAAAATTTCCAGAAAGAATTCAAAAATTAAATTCATCTTAACAAGAATAAAATATTCTAACTAAAAGTCATATTCCACCAGCTCGATTATTTGCATTTTAATATTAGGTACGATATGGTTCTAAAATCATTGGGTTATATTACTATTATGTTTATATCTCCTCATTTAAAAAAATGTTTAAAGCCATTATCAGAAATAAACTATTATAGTTCTATCTATTTACTCCTATTGAATCTATATTGGTATGTTCTATTCTAATTTATTTTAGAATTGCTTCACCTTTAACTTCTGGATAAAAGAGTAAAGAATCTTTTGACCATTATACTTGGATGTGTAATAAATTAGGTGCATAATGTATTGAGTTTCTATAATATATGAATATGAACTGAGTAATAGTAGATTTTGAAGTCAATTGCTAAGAAATATTGCTAAAATATAAGTAATGTGCTAATGGATCCGTTTTATAGTTGTTCAAATATTTGAATATCACTCTGTAAAATTTTTAATGGCTTTTCAAGTTTTTTACTCCTTAAAGATGAATATGGCTCAGAAGTTATTCCATGAACGATTCATTGGGGCATTGGGAAAATAAAGAAAGACATACATAATAGTTAAAGAAAAGTAGTAGATTAGGCATTTTAAAGTCCAAACTCAAAATTACATGAATCATACTTCATGTATTTGAATTGACTACCTTAAGAGTACTACTTAACCATGAGATGTTTAAAGTTTGGTTTAAAAGTATCATAAAAAGGATGACCGAATCCTTACTTTGATATCACTTTTTTATTTACAAAACTAAAATTGCTAATTCTTAGATATTTTAGAAACTTAGAGAAACTAACTTAATATTTTGAAATAGAGGGAAAGAATATTGAAGACCGTAAAAATTTTAATAAACTTATAAAAAAAATAAAAGAACAATTCTTTTAAGATGCTACAGAAAGGATGAGACCAATGTAAATTGTCCGTTTTTACTTTAAGATATTGAAAAAGAAGCAAGATAATTTCCATTTTATGCATATACTAAACTAAATGAGTTTATGATTAGAGAAATAGTTTCTATAAACAAATTTAGAACCTTTTTGAATAATTTCTAATACGACTTATAACAAAGATACTTCTAAAGTAAGTACTCCAAGATTTGTGTATGTGGAGAATTAGATAGCTTCATTTATAATTGATCATGTAATGCTCTGTAAGATCTTATTTAGGAATTTCAAGGCTTAAAAAATACAACTTAATAAAGATTTTAGTTAACATATAATCAAAATTACCATACTCTTAATTTTCGTATTTGAAAGTCGTTAAAGAAATAGGTTTTAGAATAAAAAGCTTTCATTAAAAATTACTGAGAAAAAGAATTGAAATCCTAAAGTGAAATGAGAAATTACTACAATGATAGAACGATCTAGATAAAATTGAAGGAGTGGAAGAAGAAGAACATGAACAATAAGCAAATTTGGACTGATGAATAAGATGTAAATAAGCAGTTCTATTACCTGTATGAAAACACAGATAAGACATTCTAATTGATTTTATTATTACTATTTTAAGTAAACTCCTTTAAAATTTATAATATTTTAATAAAATTCAGGTTATAGATCTATGCTTTAGAAGTTATTGAATATCTTTTCATGCTCAATCCACTTGAAAAAGCCTATTTATTTTTGAAAAAGAAGAATTTCTAAGAGAATTTTCATGAGATGTTTTATATTCATAAATTTTCATAGTTTTATTACATCAAAACATTTGTACTCTTTTTTATAATGCTTCAATTTTTTAATTTCAACTCATATTATAAACTTTTAACTTCTTATTAAAAAAAATTGCCTCACCGAGAATCGAACTCGGATTGCTGGATTTAAAGTCCAAAGTGCTAACCGTTACACCATGAGGCATTTCTTCTTATATTTATTATTTGCTAATCTTTATATATAGAAAAATATTTCTTCTCTTTTAAAATGGCAGCTGTGGGATTCGAACCCACACGCACTAAATGTTCAGCAGATCTTAAGTCTCCTTAACTGACTCGGAAAAACTGCCTTTCATATTTAAATTTTTTAGTTTTGCTTTAGAAAAATGTTTACTTTTTTTTTGTTAGAGTTTTGTTGATTTTGCTATTCTTTTTTCCATCAAATAAAGATTGATTCTTTTACTTTCTTTTTATTTTGATTTTAGTTTTTTTTTTTCTAATTTTGCTGTTATTTTCATTTTTATTGATTTTTTTTATTTTTAAATTTAAATTCTTTCGACATTTATATTTTATAAAATGCAAATTGACGAAGTATGCCTCTCTTGCAAAAATCAATATGACGATTCGATCAAAATTCCTTATATCTTGCCTTGTAATCATACTTTGTGTTTTGACTGCATTTTTTCTGAGTTTAGACTTAAAAAATAATATTCCTGTCCTTCATGCTCCTAAGTTTCAAAATAAGTACCAAATAGTTTATCAAAAAACTTTTAAATTGCAGAATTGATTAAAAAGTAGTAATAACTAAAGGACTTAGTTTAAGAATAGATTACTAAGCTAAGTGGAAGTTAGATAGAACTAAAAGACACCCAAAAAAGGTTAATCCAGTTTCAGTCAAACTTCCTCTATTAAGTAATCGGACTTTTGAATAAATTTCTGTTCTTTAACTTAAGGGAAATAAATTCTAACATAATTTAAACTATAAAGGAAATCAATTTTAAGTAGCACTGATTAAGAAACATCTCGTCGAATGCTGTAAACGCAAATGCAAAAGAATTAAGTTATTTATAGATCTAGGATTTTGAAAGTATAAGCGAAATAGTAAAAATAGGAATTTTCGAATTATAAAAGTTTTAAGAAAAGGAGAAAGATATTATTGAGTCTTTTCAAAAAATTGGTGCTTATTATAGTAAGTAAGAAACTTTTGAGATTTTTAAAGAAAAGAAAGATAATAATAAAAATCAAAATCGTACGACTGGATTTAAAGACTTAATTGCTAGTTATTAAGAAAAAAATGTTTAAAGTTAAGCATATTAAAATTTACCCTTGTTTATCTAAAATATTTAAAGATTAATACCAAATGTAGAGTTTAAAGAATTTTTAACAAAATATTAGGATGAAATTGATGAACTTAAGAAACAGAACGATCTTTTAACTAAGCAAAACTAATATCTCTCGTTAGATAACAAGGAGAGAATAAACTAAGAGCAAGAATTCCAAAATTGGCAACAAAATTTTAAGCTTTTAATAAGTTTATTATTCTCTAGGTTAATTTAGCTTAACAATCAGGTAGAAGATTTTGAAGTTGCTTAAAAATATTAGCAGCAAGCTTAAAAATACTAGTTTGAATATGATAAGTTTTAAGCATAACTTTATCAAATAGCAGACTAATTCGTAATGGGTGGATATAATAGTGGTATTATACTTAAATTCAATAAGGAAATGTTTAGTAACGAGTTCCGTGAACTGAAAAATCAATTTTTCTTAAGAGGATAAAAAAAGAAATAGTAAGAATAATAGTAATAGTAAATAAAGTAGTAGCAATAGCTTCAGTTGGAGTAATAAAAATAATAGATAAATCAATAAAACTAATAACTAAATTAGCAAAAGTAAATAATAAATGAAAATTAAGAGATATAGTGTAATTGCTGCTGTAGCAAATAAGAACTCATTTTAATAGACTGCTAACATTATTTTTGCAGATAATGCTTGAGTAGCTAAATTGCAGGATGTACTAGTAATATGATTTTGCTGTTACCTGGAGAGCAAGGATACGACTAATTGAAATGCATTGTTTGTTAATAGAATTACTCAGAAAATGATATTAAATAAACATTCGGAGATTAAACCTTTGAATATTTGTAAAAGTAAAGAGAGATAAGAAGACCTTTAGTGAAAAATGTTTAGATACAAAAAAATTTAAATAAAAGCCAAGATAAGGAATCTATAATAGAACTGAAAGACAAAATTGTATGTATGAAAAGTGGATGTATCTCCAATAGTAATGATTTCTATTAATTGTTAAACTGCTAGCATTTTTTTCATAAATCATGCATATAAGAGGAAGCAAAACGACTAAAACAAAGAGAATTTCCATGCATACATCCTCTTTGTCCACAAAGATTAACTAATGAGGATTATGAAATAATTACTGGTAAAAAATAAAAAGATTAAGTTAATAAATAGTAATAATAACAGTAAGAAGAAAGAAAAAAATAAGAAGAACTAAAAAGACTATAGGAGTAGTAAGATGAAGAGTTTGTTAGAAAAATGCTAGAAGAAGAGCAAAAATAGCACGATTAAAGATAAAATAGAAAATTTGAATGTTACATATGCTTTGCAGAGCATACTATCAATGAAATGAAAACATTGAATTGTGATCATCGAATTTGCAATACTTGCTTAACTGGTTACATTGTAGCCTAAATAGATAATGGAAAATTTAAAAACGAAGATTTAGTTTGTAACTTTTAAATAAACGGAAAACCTTGTAATATGCCACTAGAAAAAGGGTTTGATGGATAAATGGACTCTAACATACTTTAAGCTGCTCTTAATAATAAATAATGAGAAAAACTGTGCAACTTGAGAATAAATTAAATGCCAGGAATAATGTAAGTTTATTATTTAGACATTGTCCTAATTAAAAATGTGCAGGATTGTTTGAAGTACCTGTAGAAGCAATAGGAGTAGAATGTAAGGGATGTAAAAGAAACTTTTGTTCCCGTTGCTTAGATAAACCTCATTAAGGAAATTGTTAAGAGTTTGCAATTGTAAAGGCTCGAGAAGCAGTAAGAAATGCAGGAATGGATGTAAGAAAATGTCCTTATTGTGGATGTTTTGCGACAAAAGATGCAGGATGTTAGCATGTAACTTGCATTTAATGCAAGAAAGATTGGGTATTTTGTTGCGAATAAAAACGAAGTGTAAGTAAAATTAAATATGTAGCCAATATTAGCACATGGAAATCATTATCATGCAATAGGTTGTTGGTGCTACGGTAATTATGCAGGTCAAGATAAAATTAAACGCTAATGCGAAGAATGCAAAATTCACAGAAAGGTTTGTCAAAGACCAGGAAATATAAATAAGGATTTGATGCTTTTCAACAGAGAAGCTGAAGAAGAAATAAATAAAAAAGATAGAGTGAGATGAGACTAAAGATAAAATAGAAAGTTTGAATGTTACATATGCCTTGCAGAGCATACTATCAATGAAATGAAAACATTGAATTGTGATCATCGAATTTGCAATACTTGCTTAACTGGTTACATTGTAGCCTAAATAGATAATGGAAAATTTAAAAACGAAGATTTAGTTTGTAACTTTTAAATAAACGGAAAACCTTGTAATATGCCACTAGAAAAAGGGTTTGATGGATAAATGGACTCTAACATACTTTAAGCTGCTCTTAATAATAAATAATGAGAAAAACTGTGCAACTTGAGAATAAATTAAATGCCAGGAATAATGTAAGTTTATTATTTAGACATTGTCCTAATTAAAAATGTGCAGGATTGTTTGAAGTACCTGTAGAAGCAATAGGAGTAGAATGTAAGG
Organism: Loxodes magnus; assembly: GCA_946699065.1. Taxonomy (NCBI): domain Eukaryota; phylum Ciliophora; class Karyorelictea; order Loxodida; family Loxodidae; genus Loxodes; species Loxodes magnus. Next base: position 388,302 of record CAMPDV010000214.1, read on the forward strand.
GATGTAAAAGAAACTTTTGTTCCCGTTGCTTAGATAAACCTCATTAAGGAAATTGTTAAGAGTTTGCAATTGTAAAGGCTCGAGAAGCAGTAAGAAATGCAGGAATGGATGTAAGAAAATGTCCTTATTGTGGATGTTTTGCGACAAAAGATGCAGGATGTTAGCATGTAACTTGCATTTAATGCAAGAAAGATTGGGTATTTTGTTGCGAATAAAAACGAAGTGTAAGTAAAATTAAATATGTAGCCAATATTAGCACATGGAAATCATTATCATGCAATAGGTTGTTGGTGCTACGGTAATTATGCAGGTCAAGATAAAATTAAACGCTAATGCGAAGAATGCAAAATTCACAGAAAGGTTTGTCAAAGACCAGGAAATATAAATAAGGATTTGATGCTTTTCAACAGAGAAGCTGAAGAAGAAATAAATAAAAAAGATAGAGTGAGATGAGACTAAAGATAAAATAGAAAGTTTGAATGTTACATATGCCTTGCAGAGCATACTATCAATGAAATGAAAACATTGAATTGTGATCATCGAATTTGCAATACTTGCTTAACTGGTTACATTGTAGCCTAAATAGATAATGGAAAATTTAAAAACGAAGATTTAGTTTGTAACTTTTAAATAAACGGAAAACCTTGTAATATGCCACTAGAAAAAGGGTTTGATGGATAAATGGACTCTAACATACTTTAAGCTGCTCTTAATAATAAATAATGAGAAAAACTGTGCAACTTGAGAATAAATTAAATGCCAGGAATAATGTAAGTTTATTATTTAGACATTGTCCTAATTAAAAATGTGCAGGATTGTTTGAAGTACCTGTAGAAGCAATAGGAGTAGAATGTAAGGGATGTAAAAGAAACTTTTGTTCCCGTTGCTTAGATAAACCTCATTAAGGAAATTGTTAAGAGTTTGCAATTGTAAAGGCTCGAGAAGCAGTAAGAAATGCAGGAATGGATGTAAGAAAATGTCCTTATTGTGGATGTTTTGCGACAAAAGATGCAGGATGTTAGCATGTAACTTGCATTTAATGCAAGAAAGATTGGGTATTTTGTTGCGAATAAAAACGAAGTGTAAGTAAAATTAAATATGTAGCCAATATTAGCACATGGAAATCATTATCATGCAATAGGTTGTTGGTGCTACGGTAATTATGCAGGTCAAGATAAAATTAAACGCTAATGCGAAGAATGCAAAATTCACAGAAAGGTTTGTCAAAGACCAGGAAATATAAATAAGGATTTGATGCTTTTCAACAGAGAAGCTGAAGAAGAAATAAATAAAAAAGATAGAGTGAGATGAGAAATAACTTTATATCTAAACTTTTTATATTCATTTTTTTAATTTTTATAATTTATGTTTTGTTACATTTTGCTTTTTATTTATTTTATTTTTTTAATTTAGCTTTATATTATTTTTTTCTTCCTTTGTTTCCATTTTTTTATTTATGTTTTTTAATTCTGTTTAAATTTGACAAATTTTTAGTTAAAATCTATTATATTTTCCTTTAATTCATGGTGTGATAGTAATTTGATCATATCTTTTATGAAGTATTTATCATTTTAAATTTTACGAAAATTTTTTAATTGCTTATGATTTCTTTATTTCGATTGTTTATTATATTAGATAAATATCTACTATTTTTATAATTTCCTTTAATATAAATTTTTATTTCCTTTTTACATTTTAAAATTAATCTCTTAACATTCTTCAGGGTTTATTATAAGAGTTTTCAACTTTTAATCGCTTGTCTTTTACTTCTGTAGTTGAGTTGAAAAAATCCTTCTTCATTTTATTAATCAACTAGCAAGCTAATCTTAGTGAGTATAATATAGATTAAATATGAGATTCGTTTTAAAATAAAGCTAGAACTTATACTTGTACAATGATGAAGGCTATTAGCAGTTTATTTACAAAAAAAGTTTCAATAATCATAATCTTCTAAAACTTATCTAGATCTTAACTTTTCCAGTCTAATTTATTATTAATTAGAAATATTTAAGATTTAAGCTATTTTTTACATACTCTTAAGCATAGTTTATCTAGCGTATTCACAATTACTAATTTTTATTTTATCAATATCAGTTTTTTTAAGGCAGAACTTTTAATTTTTATGACTTTCAAATTTTATAAGCTAGCAAAATTTAATTTCTTCTAGACATACAACTATAAACAATTTATTTTCATTAACTAGCACTTTAATATTCACACTATTCTAATATACAAAAGAAGAATGATTAAGTATGTTTATTAGGTATTTTGGTTAAATAAATAATAGTTTTATAGAATCAGATCCTGGAACTAAAAATAGTTGGTTGAGGTAAATATTATCCATTTTTCTATCTTTGTACCAGACAATCTAGAATAAACTTTAATAGCCTTTTTTAGTTTTGCTTGTATGATAACTACAAATCTTTTTCTCATTTGTTAGTTACTTTCTTCCTTATTTCTTTAAAAATAGGTTTAACTATTTGGAGTAATTATCAGATATTAAAGGATAACAATATCGAATAAAATAGATTTTGCCCTAATTTTGTTTCCTTCACCTGTTTTTTATTGCCAATGCTTATTATAATCAACTTTCTTTTTTTAAATTTTAAGTCTTTCCTTTAACTTTTTTCTAATACTTATAAAACTTACCCCTAAAATAAATTGTATAAATGAGGGAAATTATTAATTAGCTCTACTAGTAATTTTCAGACTGAAGATTGTTTTACATTAGAGTCTTAAAATAAGCATATAATAGATATAAAAATGAGTTTAGGAACTAAATTCATGACTATTATCTGAGTCTTTTAAACTAATACTATCATTATCTTTTTTACTCTAGTTAAGGAAGTATATGATTAGAGTCAGAATAGCTGATTCTTATATTACTAATGTTTAAAAATAGCAAGGAAATCCCTAGAGATTAGTGATGCTATATATAAAGTAAATAAACTTTAGGTTGATGGGAGGGTTAATGAGAAAGAGGCTGTATTTTTCCATATCTGTTTGTTTGCTTCTATTTTGGTTACTTTTTTAGGTTTTTTACAAATATTGGAGAGTATTAAAGAAAAGTAAGGATATACCTGATTTTATAAGAATCGGAGATGGAATATAAATTAGAAGGCAGATTCTTTGATTTTAAGGATATATATTATGCAGATTCAGACTACCTAGAAAATAGATGGAATAATTAGCTTGATGGAAGTAAATTAATATTAAATCTAATGAGATTAAATCAAATTTGCAGTAATAAAGAGAAGCAGTAAAGTATTTAATTGAAGTGAGCTTATAAAGTCCAAAAAAAAGAACTAAGAGATATCAAAAAGATAATAAAGGAACTTCATAAAGATTATAATTCTTTCGTAAAGCATGAGAATAATGACAAACATATGAAAAGCTATAATCATTCATGATTTTTTTGCTTATTCTTTTAGTACTCGGAAAAGATGATGATATAAGAAAAAGTGTTGATTTTCCCTAAAAATATTTTAGTAGTAAATTACTAGAAAATGAGTATAATTAAACTCAAAAAGTTATTAATAATCAATATAAGGAGAAACTTTTCGACTAATAAATAAAATGTAAGATTTAGTTAAACATAAGTTTAACTTGTAACCTAATTATTTAACAAAGTTTAGTTTAAATAAAAGGAGAAGTAGTAGTAAACTATTAGGATCGCAATGAAATTTGATCTATTTTTAAAGTAAATATACCAAGAATGCTATAAAATAAAAAATTAGGCAACTAAAGACTCATTAAAAACTGAGCTTGGTCTTTTATAAATTCAATAATAGCAGATTTAGTACTCTAGAGAATCAGGATCTTATTTCATACTTCTATTTCTTCTTAAATAATAATAGAAATTTTACGATTCTACCCTTACAAATAAATTACTTAGTTAGTCAATTCTCATTTTAATAATTTTGAAGCAAATATTCCGTCATAAAAACTTAGCTTCTTAATGGAATTTTTTTTCGTTCAATCTTTCATTTAAGTGATATATTATTCCATTCATTACTTTAATTTTTGGTTTTTTTTTCTTTCTTTTTTGATTATTTTCAAATACAAATATATTTTGATCTATTATTAAATTTTTTCTTCAATACCTTTCCATTTAGTATGTAGGTTAGCTAAGTTGCTCTTTAAACATGAAATTTCATAATTAATTTTCCTCAGAAAATACTTCAAGCTTTCCTATTTAGTTTATGATATCTTTTATGCGATTATTGCCTAATTAGTGTAAATTTTAGATCATCATGTTTTGACAATGCAACAATGACTTTAATTTGTTTCTTTAATTACTTCATTCTAAAAATCTATTTCCTATAATGATGCTTAAGAATTTAAGGATAAAGAGTTACTTTAGAAGTATTTCTCATATATATTTCTAGAATCCACTCTCCTTTTTATCCTTTTTTTAAAGCTTGAATCATTAAAGTTTCAAGCTCCTTCCATTTTCTACCAGATGCTTTTCTTAATGGATAGACTTACATTTTCAGCAAAAGAACTAAGAAACTAACTTTAACTTTAAGATGATATGTCCCTTCAAATCTTCTAGAGACCAAGTTTAACTGAGTTACTTCTATCATTCAGCGTTCTATTAATTTTTCTCGTGAACTTTTTTATCCGAATTTAAAAGTAAAGAACAAGGAATTATCTTAGTAGTTATTCACTAAACAAATAGTTCTTTCTAATAACTAGATCATCCAAAAGGCTTATAAGTTATCGCATATGAATAAAGCTAAATCGACTACAATCTTATGTAACTTCTTATTGCTTATGGATATCAAATCCTATTGTTTGCTTATATTGTACATACTTAGATATTTCTTGTTGTGATTGAAGCTAAAAATAAAATGTATTCCTTTTAGTGGCTTGCTTTGAATTGGGCTAAAACCTTTAATTTTATTCTCTTTTGGTTATTATTTTAAAGTATAATAAAACCTTTGAAAATAGTAAAATTAGTTGAGGAAACTAAAAATCAAACTCTTTCTAGGTAAAATTTGGACTTGAAAATGAAGATATAAAGACAAAAAATCAAGAAAAATTGAATTCAAAACTAAACCGGCGAATCGTAAGTTTGTTTCAAGAGGTTAAAGCTTAGAAAAATTTCTATTTAGGAGTTATTTTAATAAAAGCCAGAGAGATCTTCAACTGAAAATTTTTTAAATTAATTGGTAAAATAAATTAAGGGGAAAGTAAGAAAGGATCTTTTATTAATAAAGGAGAATTCTAAGAAATTTTTAATCTCTTTTGCAATAAAGAATCAGCAAGCAATAGTAGTAAACGTATTTCTGTATGATCTCACAACCTTTTAAAATTTATTTTAATCTGATCTTGTCTCTCTATTTTTTAATCTTCTTAGTTAAGAAATGAAACTTTAATTTCCATCGGTTTATATAAAAGAGAAAAAGTTTTATTGCTAGTTAATTTAAAAAACATTCTTCATAGTTATTAATAAAGATAATTATCCTTTTCTGAGCTTTATAATTAAATTATAATATCTTCAATATCCTTTATTTATAGCTCAGAATATTACTTTCTAGCATATCTTCTTTACCCTTTCATATCTATTTATTTTTATTTTCTCCCACATTGTTAATTTTTGTTATTCATAAAGTTAATAATATTTGAAAACTTTTAATTTAAGAATTAGCTTTTTAAGCTTTTTGAAGATAAAACTTTTAATTTATATTAGTTTTTTTAGATTTCCTTTGTTTAGATTTGATATAATAATCCTTTATTGATTTTTCTGCGTTCTTTGAGATTTTTTATTGCAATCTTTGCTGTCTAATTTTAGGATCTTTTTTAGATAATTTCATTCTATCTAAATGCTTTATTTTAATGAACTTTCGTAGCTTTTCAAATCATATGATTGTACCCTTTTTCTGTTTATTAATTCTAAGCTTGATTTTTTTCGTTTTTGGTGTATTTTTTGGTTCTAAATTTAATAAATTTTTGTCTCTAAACTTCCCTTTAAACTATAAGAGTCTTTCACACTAGTTTGAATTATCTCTATTTGAATCCTTTTTGATAATTTACTTTATTCAACTCTTTTGAATTAACTTCTAGTTTTCTTTTCCCCGATTTTAAAAGTTCTAACTAGCTAATACAAGAAAAATTAATTGCGGAGAAAATCTAGCATCTGGTATCCTACTATATATGCTATAAGCTTCTACTTTTTATTTAACTATCCAATTCCTTTCTTACTCATAGTTAATCAAATTCTTTCTTTTTCTCCTTTTTTAATCCAAATATACCTTGCGATAACTTTAGACATTCGATTCTCTATATTAATATATCATATCATGAATAAAGGAAAAAAGGATATTAAGGAAATAAAATTGCATGAAGCATTGAAATAGGTAAGGATTATAGAGCTGGTAAAGGGTAGTTCCTTTGAGTCTATAAAAACTTAATACAGAGAAGGAGAAACGAACTGAAGCTTTTAAAAAAGAAGTTTAGTGGAAGACAAATATTTAAAAAAGTGGTCGGTGAAGAGATGGATGACATGAATGAGTAAGAAGAAGAGGACATAATGAAATTATAGAAGAGTTTCTCATTCCAATCAATATTCTAGTAGAAAATTGAAAAGCTTTGGCATTTAAGAGCTGCGCGCCTCTGAGGTGCTACGAGCTCTTTAATCTAAGTCTCTTTTATATATCATTAACGCTATTTTTTTTTGCCTATTTAAGCTATTTTTAAGCATCTTGATTAAATAATCTCACAGAGCATTCTATTTCTGAATATCTACTATAAACTATCAACCATCTACCAAAACTTTATCATCTTGATCGATTTCCCTTAGCTTCATCGTTTAATTTATAATCTAAATCCTCAAGTTAGTTATATAATCTCTAAGCGTTCAATACAATATTTAAACTAAGGTATTGGATTTGATTTAAGGAGTGAAAAAGTTAGCGTTGTTTGATATAAAAAAAATCAAAATTTAAAAGCTAGAAAAGCATAAACAAGTAAGGAGAAAAATAGAGAAGCTAGTTTCTTTAACTTCTACACTAACGATATTAAAAGAGGCCTTTAGGATACCTAATATTGTACTTCTACTATTATCATGATCAGTATACTTAAATTAAACATCCGGGAGGCAGAGAATATATATAAATAGTTAAAATCTAGTTTCATAATCCAATGCTATTGAGATATAATAATAACTTCTACAGCTTTTAGTTAAACTAAGAGGTAAAAATTCAAAGCATCTATGCAGTAAATATAATACCCAAGTTTAGTGCTTATGGTATTATAGTTTAATTGAGTTAGACTAAAATATAAAAGAGTAAGCAACTAAATTAGAACTTATATAGGCCATATTTAAAAGGCTATTTTTACAATGTGGTCAGATTCTCAAATCATGATATCTTAAATTATCTTCCTAAGATAAAAAATAAGAAAGTCAGATAATTTTGAAGGTAGTAGACTATTCGGGAAATTTGGAATAGGGGTCTTTAAATATGAAATATGCCCTAGTTTAAAGCCAAAGAAAAATTGAACAAAAGCAATGACTCTTCTAAGAGATGATACACGCTAAATTACTTATAGTATCACTTAAAATAAATTTGAATGCATATAACTTGAAACTGAGATAATCTAAAGTGGATATACTTAAGTCGAGTAGATAGCTGAAGATAGTCTCATTTATTCTGGTGGCTACTTGGACCACTAAAAAGATTTTTCGATTTTTGGGAATAATTTTATATAAAACTTCGAGATGCAAAATTGAAGATACTTTCATAGAACTAACTACAGATAAAATTTGATTTTTATAATATCAGGAGTTAATTAATAAAGCACAGACTATTAAAATATCAGAGAATGTGAAATATTCGACTTGAGATCGAAAAAATTTCGTATGATAGCGTAAATCTATATTCCTGTTAGTTCTTTCGGCAGTGGCATTTCTGATTGATAAGTTTATACTTTTGGAGGATTCAACAAAAAAGAAAACTATTAGGAAAAAATTCAAAAGTATGATAGTAAGAGAAACGAATGATATCTATGTTGAAAGAACTTACTGGGTGAAGGCACAAATAATGCTATTTTCATTCCTAAATTAAAAGGTTTTCTAATATATGCAAATAGATATGATGTAGAAACTTAGATGTATGATATGAAAAAATGTTATGTTCATGGAGAAAGATACGTAAAAAATTGCGAAAGTTATGACTTCACTCAACCAATATTAAGTGGAAATTAAGTATATTAATTTGATTATGACAACAAATTATCAAAATATGATCCAACATTACGAACATGGGAAGATATCTTAGAACTTAAAAGTTGAAAATAAATTTTGTTGCTTTTTGTATAAAAATAAATATAGTAATCCCCATATCTTTATAAGTCATCTTTTTTCATAATTTTCAGTCATTCATAATGAAATAAAAGAGCCGAATATGAAACTAAAATTAAGGATAGAAAGAAATAATTGACATAATATAAAAAAATACTTTTCTTGCTTATTTCAGACTTTTTAGTACATTGAATCATTAAGGACATCAAACTTTCGAAATACACTACTAATATTTTTCTTTCTGGCTTTATAAAATAATTCGAACTCTAAGCTTGTCTTTACTAAATTTGAATCCGCTTTAACTATTAATTAGTTAAAAGTAAGATAATATTAAAATATCTCTAGTAATAGCTTAAACTTATAATACAAAGAGTGAACGTTATATTTATTTTTCGGTTGTAATGAAATATAATATAACCTATTTATTTAAAAATTAGGGCTATAAGTGTTTAATAAAATTTCAATTAAACCAAATAATTGACTTTCAAACCGATACTTATAAGATTTTTATTAGTCCAAGAAAATAATTTCTTTTATAAACAAAAAAAGATTGAATACGATTTAGGCTGCTTGCTTTATCGTTGCTAAGTGAATATATACTCGGGGAATTATTTTAACTATATAAGAGATATGCTCTTTGGCCATAAAATTTTCGAAATGAGAAATAAATTTATGTTAGAATGCTTGAAATGTTGTCAATTTTTCGCTTTTTTTTGCTATTAAATATTAATATAAGAAGGTATCTTTTTGAGAACGACTTCATAATTCTTCAATGATCTGCTTTATATAATTAAGTATTAGTAGTTTTAAATTAAATTGTGGTAAAAGAGAAATTGAACTTCTTGGAGTATGTAAAACAATTTTAATTTATATATGCTAAAATGAAGAATAATTAAGCTTGCTATATTTCTAATGAAATTAAGCTCAGATTCTTAAAATTTTTTATATTATAAAAATCTCAATTTTTGCTTTAGTCTCATCTCACTCTATCTCTTTTATTTATTTCTTCTTCAGCTTCTCTGTTGAAAAGCATCAAATCCATATTTATATTTCCTGGTCTTGGACAAACCTTTCTGTGAATTTTGCATTCATCACACTTATTGTTATATTTATCTTGACCTGCATAATTACCGTAACACCAACAACCTATTGCATGATAATGATTTCCATGTGCTAATATTGGCTACATATTTAATTTTACTTACACTTCGTTTTTATTCGCAACAAAATACCCAATCTTTCTTGCATTAAATGCAAGTTACATGCTAACATCCTGCATCTTTTGTCGCAAAACATCCACAAAAAGGACATTTTCTTACATCCATTCCTGCATTTCTTACTGCTTCTCGAGCCTTTACAATTGCAAACTCTTAACAATTTCCTTAATGAGGTTTATCTAAACAACGTGAACAAAAGTTTCTTTTACATCCCTTACATTCTACTCCTATTGCTTCTACAGGTACTTCAAACAATCCTGCACAATTTTAATTAGGACAATGTCTAAATAATAAACTTACATTATTCCTGGCATTTAATTTATTCTCAAGTTGCACAGTTTTTCTCATTATTTATTATTAAGAGCAGCTTAAAGTATGTTAGAGTCCATTTATCCATCAAACCCTTTTTCTAGTGGCATATTACAAGGTTTTCCGTTTATTTAAAAGTTACAAACTAAATCTTCGTTTTTAAATTTTCCATTATCTATTTAAGCTACAATGTAACCAGTTAAGCAAGTATTGCAAATTCGATGATCACAATTCAATGTTTTCATTTCATTGATAGTATGCTCTGCAAGGCATATGTAACATTCAAACTTTCTATTTTATCTTTAATCGTGCTATTTTTGCTCTTCTTCTAGCATTTTTCTAACAAACTCTTCATCTTACTACTCCTATAGTCTTTTTAGTTCTTCTTATTTTTTTCTTTCTTCTTACTGTTATTATTACTATTTATTAACTTAATCTTTTTATTTTTTACCAGTAATTATTTCATAATCCTCATTAGTGAATCTTTGTGGACAAAGAGGATGTATGCATGGAAATTCTCTTTGTTTTAGTCGTTTTCCTTCCTCTTATATGCATGATTTATGAAAAAAATGCTAGCAGTTTAGCAATTAATAGAAATCATTACTATTGGAGATACATCCTAGTTTCATGCATTAATTTTCTTGATGCTTTTGTCTAAAGTTTTATTCCAAATTTGCTTATTTTATTTATGGCTAAGGTAATTAAATTTACTAACTAATTTCAGCTATAATATCTTTATCACTTTAAGTTATCATTTTGTTACACTTTTTACATTTACTTTATGGTTAAGCAAAACTATTCTTTATGCAAATACAATGATAGTGATGACCACATTCTAGTTATAGGGTAAATGCTTGCTATTATTCTTATACTGAATATTATTTCATTTTGCAGTACTTCATTTCGCACTATGGCTGTATGTTCACTTCTTCCTTTGGCGTATTTTAAGAGATTGGTTGAGGTTCTTCTTAAAAGTTGCGAATATTTTAAAACTAATCTTAATCTTTATTTTGCTAATATTAAAGATTAGGCTTCTAATCTTGGTTTTTATTTAAATTATTTTGTATCTAAACATTTTTCACTAAAGGTCTTCTTATCTCTCTTTACTTTTACAAATATTCAAAGGTTTAATCTCCGAATGTTTATTTAATATCATTTTCTGAGTAATTCTATTAACAAACAATGCATTTCAATTAGTCATATCCTTGCTCTCCAGGTAACACCAAAATCACATTATTAGTACATCCTGCAATTTAGCTACTCAAGCATTATCTGCAAAAATAATGTTAGCAGTCTATTAAAATGATTTCTTATTTGCTACAGCAGTAATTACACTATATCTCTTAATTTTCATTTATTATTTACTTTTGCTAATTTAGTTATTAGTTTTATTGATTTATCTATTATTTTTATTACTCCAACTGAAGCTATTGCTACTACTTTATTTACTATTACTATTATTCTTACTATTTCTTTTTTTATCCTCTTAAGAAAAATTGATTTTATAGTTCACGGAACTCGTTACTAAACATTTCCTTATTGAATTTAAGTATAATACCACTATTATATCCACCCATTACGAATTAGTCTGCTATTTGAGATAGTTATGCTTAAAACTTATCATATTCAAAATAGTATTTTTAAGCTTGCTGCTAATATTTTTAAGCAACTTCAAAATCTTCTACCTGATTGTTAAGCTAAATTAACCTAGAGAATAATAAACTTATTAAAAGCTTAAAATTTTGTTGCCAATTTTGGAATTCTTGCTCTTAGTTTATTCTCTCCTTGTTATCTAACGAGAGATATTAGTTTTGCTTAGTTAAAAGATCGTTCTGTTTCTTAAGTTCATCAATTTCCTGCTATTATTTTTCTATCTTCTTCTAGAGCTCTTCATTAAGTTTGCTTTCTTACTAATCTTTATTTCTTTCACTGAGATAGAGAGGTTCTTGCTAGTAATTTTATATAAAAGAATCAGGTATGTTAATAGAGTTTTCTTAGCATTCGTTTTCTGCAAAGTTGAATCCATCAATTGATGTCATTTCTTTTTTGTAGATGATATCATAATGTCCTGGCTATAAAAGAATGCATATAACTGGAAGCTTATACTATTGTAATCCACTCACTATATCTAAGTGCTGTACTTTATTATCTCTTGTTAATACTTCAGTGCATACTACTATATTAAGAGCTTTTACTAAACTAGCTACTGGTACTCCTTCAGCTTCTTTTCCAAACTATAGTACATCATTCTATACTAGTTCCCTTAAAGTTATTGGTGAGTAATCTTTGTAGCTTTCGCCTTAGCTTCAATTATCATTAATGTAGTTGGCATTTATCATCCTAAGAAACCAGATCAAGCAAGTATCAATTTCTCCTTTATTGTATCTAATTTCTTTTTCAAAAAATTTTAGCGCTTCAATGATTTTATTTTGTGTCTTTAAGCTATTAAGCTATTCCAAGAGACTAATTAACTTGACAGTTACATATGAGCTTGTAACAAATCCTTAATTCAATTGTATTTAGATTTAGGTATCTCTGAAATTACCTTATTTATATTTGATTTTCTCTATGAATTACTATAGTTCTTATTAAGGAGTTGTAATTCTTATTAAATGCTCTATATAGGAAACTCCCACTGCTCTATAAAAGCAATTTCCGTCTCCTCGTATAGGCCTTCAAACATCGTAACTCTTAGATAGTTCAGATACTTTTTTCTAGATCTATTCATTGTATTTATTATCCTCAGCGATAACTTAGATTTTTTGTCTTTTTCCCATCTATCTCTCCATATCCTAAACATACGATTACATTAGCTTTATATCTTACTTTTAGTAAGATTCTCTTTCTTTTTCACTAACAGGATTACCTTAAGGATCAACCATTTTAGGCTAATTATAATTTTAAACTTATTGTTCTTATTTTGACTATACTGGATTGCTTTAGCCTTGCTAGGTTTAATTTTAACTTTATTTGATTTCCTGATTTATCTTATCTTAGTTTTCTCTTACTTGATTATTGGCAGTTTATAATTACTACTAAGGTTATACTTACAAGGAAGCTTAATTTGTACTTTACTATTGGATAGTATTAATGGCTGGTTAATAAGGATTTGAGATCTATTATTACATCTGAGTGTTCTAGAAATAGCTAGGGTTATTTGATACGTTTTATTGGAAGCTAGGATCATAAACTTACTAGTTCTGGTATAGTTGATTGCTAGCTACTTGATTATTCTATTAAGTGCTATTCATGTTTTACCGTTGCTACTAAGATTAGTAAATAAAGGCTTGTTACTACTACTACTCATTGCTTTTATTCTAGCTTGCTGGTTATTAGACTTAAGTGACTTGCTAATGGTACAATAAATTTGGGTTCTAATTTTTACTAGGATTCTAAAATTGGTATTACTGCTGCTAAAGTGCATTCATATCAAAAGATCCTGCTGGCTGCTGTTATTGAGGATTAAAAACTTGACACTAAGTTCCTTAAGCTTAAACTGGCTATAGTTAGTTTATAATCGAAGAAGACTGAGAATCGCCTTAAGAGAATTAGTATATATTTGCTTACTAATTCGGAATTTACCCAATCAATGCTTCTGCCTAAGTTATTGGCTATGCTATACTAGAATATCCAGGCTAACTTTATTATTGCTAGAACTGAATATATTCCTAAGCTTAAGGAGCATAATAACTTTATTAGTTTGATGGGGGTTTTTCGTTCTGATTTAAGGTTTACACTTTTCCTTTATTTTCTTCAATTTATTAGTTCTAGTTCTAGTTCTAATTTAAATACACTGGCTACTACTGGATACTCCCTATTTGATTTTGTAAATTTTGAGGCACTTAAACAGACGGAAAGTTTTATTGAGATTAGATTAGTTAACCAGAAAAATTTTGAGGTTGATAGAACGAGGCATTATAAGCAGCTGAGTTCTAAATGTTAGACTAATTACGATAGTTTTATTACTGGTCTTGAGGACTGATAAATTTTTAATTCTAGCCCTGTTATAAACTCAATTGATGAGCTGAATACTGGTTTTAAGGAAAGTTATCTTACTAAGATTATTCCTATTAATTCATTTCATACTGTTAAGTATACTGAATCTAAGCTTTTTAAGGTTCATTTTCCTAAGTAATTTGGATTACTTAATACTAATAAGTCTGTTAGCTATTCTAACTATCAAGCTAGTTACTAGACATCTTAGCTATTTTTATAAAGGCTATTGCAAAAATTATGAAATAATAAGTTTATTATATAAATCAATTGACTAAACTAACTAAGCATATGCTTTTCTTTCCAGTGCTAAAATAATTCATACAACCTTCAAAAAATGAAAGAAGCTCTTTAGTAATAAAAGTTAGGTAGTTTCTCTGAAACTTAGCACTCTTTGGATTACTTTTACCTTATAGAAAAGATATTGATTAGCTTTAAGAATTTGAAAAATGATTTGCTTGATAGATATAGAGTTAAGCTTATCATTAGCTATAAAAGTATCAAGCACTGATTTATATTCCAGTTATTATACTACTGGAAGCAAGCTTTATAGACAGCTTATAAACACAGATGGCATTAAGAAGACTAAATCTAGATTCGTTTTATCAACATATCCCATACTCCTCTATCTCTTTCCAATATCCTGTCCGGCACATTTTAAAATACCGAAATGCTTTTCTTTAAAGCCTTCATATTAATCTAAGCTTGAAGTATTTAATCTCTCTTTAGTCATTTTCTAGTTATTTTAATTACTAAATGTATTACTAAGGCTACTTACCAAGCTTCTTCCATATTTATGTTGGTATGTTCTTCATCTTTAGGTTTAACTTTATTCTCTTTACATCTCAAGCTTTTTTCATTTAATCTTTTCTAGCATCTTCGCTTCTTAAATTAAGCATAACCACTGACGTTTTAATCTATTTCATGAAACTCTTTTTGCTTTAGCAAGCTTATTAAGTCATTAATTTCAGACTTAGTATATAGCGTTAATCTAAACACTCCTTGGGATTTCATACTAATCCTTTGATTATTTTCCTTTTTTCTAGGGTATAGATATTTAATCTGGGACTCACTGTAATAAATACATTCGCTTACTATAGAAAGTGACTACTAATGTAGTTAAATTACTTTATTAAAGCTGAGACTAAGCTTTACTATTTAGCAGTTTAATATTGTTACTAGTGAATGTAATGACTATAAAGGCTTTTAGATATATCAGATCTAAAGTATCTAAGTAGAACTATATAATGCCTTATTGGCTTAAACTGCGTTTATGTTATATAAGTCTTATGATATAACCTTTCCTGGGTATTTCGCTTGACTATGAAGAATATGTAAATTAGTCTTTTCCTTTAATTCTTTGAAAAGGAAGTTTGAAGGTTTATATGGATATGAAATGCTTAAATTTGAATAAAAAGTATAGAATCAAGGCGGTTTTAGCGCAGTCGGTAGCGCGTCAGTCTCATAATCTGAAGGTCGTGAGTTCGATCCTCACAAACCGCATTTTTAATTTAAAAAAAATTTAACCTTTAAGCGAAAAATCTAGCCCTACTGCTTCAAATAACTATTAACATTCTAAGCTTATTCTTATATCCTCATCCTGTTCTACCTAATAAAATCCTTAAAGAAGAGTATAGTATAAAGTCCCTTATATCTCTAGTATCACTCAAATATAATTACCAGCATTATCCATACAAAGTAAGAACCCTAATCATAATCCTAAAAGATACCTTCTAGTTATACTATCCTATTATACCTAAAATAATATCAGCTTTGCTCTTAGGCTATTAGTTTACCCTATAATAGAGCTTAATCTTATTATACCTTTAAAGCTATAGCCAAGAATGCGTATTGCAAGTCTAAACTTAGCATTATACTAAGGTTACAGTAATCAATAGCAGCTTTATTAAATAGGGTACTAGGATGATAAGTAGCTTAAAGTAGTAGTTTGAAGCTCTAATCTCATTAGTCCAATTAAATAAATAAGCAGATACTTCTATCCCACTAGTATAAGTCTAAGCTCTTTTAGTAACATAATAGCAGCACTAAGTGCTTTACTCTCTACTAAATGAACATTAGTAGTAATAGATTAAAGCTTTAAATAACCATTTATTTTACCATGGTAAAAGGTAGTAAATAAAAAGGATTAGGGTATCTCGAGAAAGTTAGATTAAGCTCGTTCTTTCTAGTGAGTAGTGAGAAGAAACCTAATTTTGTACTCACAAGCTATAAGATTTAAATTCTCTTACCTAAAAGAAAAGTTTTCATTACTTAGGTGCAAACCTTATTAGCTGTAAGATCTAAGGCTTTGTTCCAATAGTCTTCTAACTCTCTTACTTGCTAATAAAAATGAGAGACATAATTCAATGATATGAGAAAGCATAAGATGCTACTTGCTTATCTATCCTAAATTAGGATTAGTCATTGCTATAGTTGGGATATATAAGTATCAATAAATTGAGAACAGATTTATCATAATGACAAGCATTAAGCTTATACCTACTTTAAGCAGGTGGAAGATAATAACTATACTTTGGTTTAATCCTTTAATTATACCTGAGTAATACTTTTGTTATATAGTAACATAATCAGAAGTTATTTAAGTCTTTTACCGTAACTACATCATATGTGAGTTTTAAAAGGTAATTAATAAATTCTCCAATGCTTAGATAAAAGAACAGCTTAAGGGTAAATAATTTAATTTAATTTTAACTAGAATTTTATTTTCATTGTAAAGGATTTATTTCTTCATTTGATATTACTTTTTCTCTTCTACCTAAATTCTTTTATTAAACAAAGCTAGTTAAGGATTTATCTAGCCAAGTCTTGGGCATACTTTTTCTAAGCGAGAGCGCTCCTCACAGTTTTTCTCCATTTAATCAGCTTCGTTTCATATATTTCCTAGCATGCACCCTAAAGCGTGATAGTGATTTCCATGGCAAGAATTGGCTGAATTTTCAATGATTTACACTTTACTTCTACTCACAGCAAAAGTACCAACCTTTTTTACATTTTGGACAAGTTACATTTGAAGTTCAAGATTAATTAGTTGTACACTCTCCACAATAAGGACATTATCTTATATCAATTCCATACTACCTATAATACTAGATAGCCTGAATAATAAAACTCACATTTAGAATTTTATTCTGCTAGCAGTTTCCTTAATGTCGTAGATCTAAGCAGAGAGAACAAAATCGCTTTTTACATTAGCCACAATCCACATACTGCATTTATTGTCTTAAGTTAATTCTTCCATCGTACTACTTATCTAGACATTAACTAAGTAATAAATAAAAATTACATCTAACCTGGAGAAAGACTTTGATTAGAGCTCTTTTTCATATTAAGCTTCTAATTGGGCAAGATTTGCATTAAGTTTACGAATTTGTAACTAAACAAAGCTTCGTTAAATAAATTGATCTATCGATGGTTATATTACTCAAAGATAATTTAGTCTAATATTTTAGACATTTGCTCTTCAAATTCTTTAACTTCATTTGCATATTATGACTATACAATCTATGTCCTTTATTACAAGTCTTCTAGTTGCTCGTACATTTAAATTATCTTAGAGAACAGAAATCCTGCCAACTATTAAAGTTTTAAAAACCAACTTTAAATTTCATTATCCAAAAATGCTTAACTTTCTTATTTTTTCCCTTACTATTTCTCCTTATTTTGCTAGCTTATAAATAAAATATAGTTTCAATAGTCACTATTTTATTATAAAAGCTTTTATATCTTTTATTATAGAGTATTACTTTCGTTTTCTTTGATCTCTAAACTTTCGTTCAGTCATTATATTTATAATTTTAATTAGAAATTTTCATTTTCTAGACCAAATTTAATTAAGTTTTACTCCTTCTATTACTACTATACTTTAAGATTTTCTGTTTATAACTTCAATTCTTCAAGCTATTTGCTTTAATAACTGTTTTATGTCAATAATTCAGAAACCTAGTTTTATAGCGCTTTATTTGCCCAACCTATTTTTCCTCTTCTTCCCTAAGGATTTTTTTAACAGCTTCTATATTACTTTCCTTCTTTTCACTGAGATAAAGAGGCTCTTTTTGTTAAAAGTATTCAACCCCTTACTACTTAGCAACTAGTTATTCAAAGCATTCTTAAGGAACGTTAAATCTATCAATAGAGGAAATTTCCTTTGTATATAGAATATTGCAGTATCCTGGTTTCAGTGCTATATAAACTGCAGGAAGTTACTAGTCTTTTAAGTTATTCACAACATCCAATCCCTCCACTTAACTTTCTCGTACCATTACTTCAACACAAATAACTATGTTCAAACCTTCGCTTAGCTAGCCACAGGAATTCCTTTAGCTTCCCTATCCATAACCTTAACATCCTAGCCCAATAAAGCGTCTATAGTTTGTTGAGCTTAATCTCCATAATTTAACTCCTGAGCTCAGTTATCTTGTATGGAGTTAGATTTTATAATTCTCAAATACCATACTAATCATGTATCTATTTCCTAGCTATTATTACTGATATCATTTTCTAACTTCAAGAATGCTTGAGACTATCTATTTTGCTTCTTCAATTCGTTTAGATTTTATAGCCATTTCTTCAATCTTTCAATAATCTCTTAGTTCTGAAACTTTTTCTTGCTAGAGATAGAGGAAAGTTCTGCCATCTCTAAAATGATTATTTTTCTGCTCTATTTTATCTATAAAGTTGTCGAACTCTTGTTAAGGAGTGCTAGCTCTTATCAAATCTCAATGTAAGCTACTCCAATAGCTCTGTAAAACCAGTTTTTATCTATTTTAACCTTTCTATAAGCATCGTAAGTTAAACTGAGCTCCTTTACTTTTTTAAGCATCCAGTAATCAGAGTAAAGTTCATCAGCTATAGAGCATAAGCTCTTTCTATCTTCATTTTTGAACCTCTGGTTACTTAACTACTAATCGAACTCCTAAGCCATAGGATTTTCAAAGACTTATCTCTATATCCAACTGTTTGGCTAGGCCTAGTAACTGTAATTAAACTAACTTTATGAAGTCTAATGATCCGTTTAATTCAAATTCCCCTATCTAAAATACTATTGCAAGGCATACTTTTACAACTAAGCTCCTAACGGCACTAAATCCTATTACATACTCTAACCCCTTGATTGATTCCCTTATATTATTAGTTAATACTCTAGTATTCCATACTTTTACTAAGTAGCGAATTCTAAATACAAATGAACATTATATTAGAAGGCTTAGAGGCAGTTAAGGAATCAGCCTACAGTTTATAGTTACTTAAGTTACTTATGATGAGAAACCCTTTTATAAGCAATAAAATTCCTTTAATAGAAAGGGATTAAATATATAAAAGGCTAAGCTTTAAATAGTACTAGGCTTTGTTTAGAAGGATATAAGAATACTCTAGTATGCTGTATCAGAAGTTTGGATTTAGTAGTTTGAAAATTGAAGGATTTAAGTTTATTTGTTTAAGACTATCGATAAGATTAAGTTGTGCTAGTAGGTAAACTAAAAGGAATTAACTGCTGTAGTAAGAGAATGGATTTAGATGGTTTGTAGAAGGCTTATAGTGTGATAGCTTTAGTTCTTAGTAGTTTATAAGAGATATAAGAGCTTAGTTCGTTAGTACTTTTTAGGCTAGTTTAAATAAAGAAAAGCAGTTGTTTATCTTAGAAAGGCTAAAAGGAAATTTGATAAAAGAAGTTTGCTCCCTGATAATAAAGATTCCTTTCAATTAAGGTAAATAGCTTTAAAAGACTAAAGATAGAAACTAGTTTCAGATATTTGAATCATAGAGCTGTCAGAAAGATAAATAAACCTTACAAAACTAGCATAAGTAATCAGCGTGAATAATAGCAAATGGCTAATCTTTTTCAGTGTTCATATATACTTTATTCCTTAAGGATTTATAAATATATAGCTATTCTAATAGTCTAAATCAATTAAATAGTAAATTAGACTGAAAAGCTAGTATGATTAGTTAAGCTGTAAGGCTATTTAAAGTTAAGGTGGGAGAAACAAATATGAAAATATAGTTAAAATAAGCTTTTTTATAGTTTGAATAAGCGAATGATATTTTTATACTTAAGATAGAGAATTAGCTGGTTCTCTTAGTATTGAGTAGAATGGAAATGCTTCTTATTGGCTTTAGTTTAAGATACTTAAGTTTATTATTATAGAGATAGCTGGGATCTAGATTTGGTTCATTTAGTAAAAAAGTAAGTGTCCCAAAAGCTTAAGAGACTTCAAAAGAAGGAATCATACACTACTTGATATTGGATATAAGCACTGTAGATATAAACATTTATCTCATCTATTTTTAAATATATAACGATCTTTCCACTAATACCAACACAGTTAGTCTTATGCAGATATTGATAAGCATAAACAGTTTAAGGTACATAAATTATTAAACTTCTTTGTTGTTAGAAGCTATTATTTTAATAGCGTAAGGTATGTTCATTCCAGTTTCTATTTTATATGTGTTAGTGATATTTTTTTGTATCTCTCCTTGCTTATTGCATAACTTCTTATTTTGATATGGTTTAGCACCTTTTTTAATACTCCTCACTATAATTATCTTGATACTGAACTAAAATTTTGGAGCAAAACATCCACTAGCAGTTCTACCTTATTTAACATGAATTAAAATCCTCTTATACACTAACCATTTGTAACATATCCCAAATTAATAACTTTCTTTATATGGGTTATTTATTTCAGGCTTAGAGCTCTCAAAAGCTTCTTTACTAAAAACTGTCTAAGATATCTTAAGCTCAATTAAGTATTTAAATACTTTCTTTACACCGGAATTATTGTTTAAGTATTGGTAATATACCTTTTGAATTTTACTGATCTACTATACTTACACTAGACTATTTTACCTCAGCTTTACACTTTATTTACCATAATTAAAACTTTTAGCTTGAAAATTTATTAAAATGTGTTGAGTTCCATCAATAGATAATGCCTTACTTTTATATAGTATAAAGTTCTTTTGTGATATGCATAAATAGAATGTAATGTAAATCCTATTATCATATTTAGCAATATTCTCTTACCTTCCGTTTTCTTTTGATTAAATAGAATCTAAATTAGTTTCTTAAACTGTCGATTTAAATATTCCCCCATTACTTTAAGGGGTGAAGCTTTAAGTTAAAATTTACCTTTCTATTGATTTAGTTTCTACCCCTCATAGTTGTCTCTTTTCATCTTGTCATAAATCTATTATCTCTTGAAAAAGTTTAACTAGTTTAGCTAAATTTCTAAGTAAGCTTCTTCAATCACTCTATTAAGACATTCCCTTCTCCATTAGCCAATTTAAAATCTTAGCAAGTTTTGGAAAATAATTATACTTTTATCTACTTAGAGGTATCAAATATCTGATCTAATATTATTTCATATTTCCGACTTATTTAACTTTATTTACTTACTATCTCCATTTATTGCTTTATTTACATACTTAAACATTTACTGTTTTAACCAATTTTCAAACTAGCAAGCTTTAGTTAATTTATTTCTCTTAGTGATTTTGATTTCCTTTCTATAGTAGATATTTACATAATCTGAGCCAAAGTCTTTTTCTAGTATCAACTTCAAGTTCATATTTGCGTTAATTCTATGCCTTTACAATATTCCTATTTATCTCTCGTGACTGAATTCTTCCACTCCCTAGCATACTATCAAATAATGCTTTCTTTCATTCTATCTTGCCTAGTATTCTTTCTTACTTGCTTATTTATCTTATAATAGAACTAGTTTACTATAATAAAGGCGTTTATTTCTTAACTGAGGTAAATATGAATTTTATTATCGTTGAAGTGAGCTAAAAAAGGTAAAAGTTAGTACTTTAGCTTAGACAAATTCCCTAGTAGATTCCTTTTTGTTATTCGTAGCTTTCTAGTTCTTTATTGGCTCTTTTTGGTTCTTATGAGACTCCAAAGCTTCTGCTTATTGCAAAAATAGCCATTTAACTGTGTCTCATCTTACCTTCCTAAAATACCTTCTGAATGTATACTCCTAAATCTTGTTTTTACCTCAGTCAATTTTAGTTTTTATAGAAGCTGCTCTTGGTTGCTCTAGTTTTAGTAAATATAAAGATAAGTAAAAGTCTTGGATGTAATAAAAGGAAATTGGGAGGGTTTAGTAAGGAACCTATACTTAAGAGATTTAAAACCAAACCTAAAAAGCATTCGATTAAGAAAAGCTAGCATCATAGGTAAAGGTATTAGATCTAGACTCTTTAGATAATCAAAATAAGTCACAAAGAATGCTTATAATTGCTTTCAAAACATACAGAGGGAAAGCTAAAAACATGCAGATCTACTAGATATATAATAGGGAACTTACACAGCACGTTTTGATAAATTGCTAGCAAGAAAGAAAGTAATTTAAAGAAAGGAAAATGAAAAGGTGCAGGTAATAGAATCTGTTTATGAAGGTTATTTATTAGCCAAGTATAGTTTTAAAAGGATTTATACTCTTCAAGCAAGAGTATAGAATAAAGGTTTTTACTTATAGAGTATAACTGAAAAACTAGAGGTAAATGGTATAAGTTAAAATCATGGATGCTATGATCTATATAAAAATAGGCATAAGAGAAAAGGTATTAACTAAGCTTAAGTTTTAAAGGTAAAAAACGCTAATTAAATTTGGATTATAGCTTAGACTATTATTCAAAACATTATACCATAAGCATGTCTTAACATGCAAAGATAGGAATGGATATAATCATTATTACTGCTTTCTTTACTGTTAATTGGTTTAAAATGGCTTTTATAAGAAAAATGGCTTAAATAGAGTATTTAAAAAGTATATTAGATTTATAGTTAAAAAGTGAATAATTGAAGTCATTAAAGGTTGTAAAGGCAGATGTAAGTGACTTATAGAAGAGAAGATAAAGAATGATTATGAGAGCGTTTAGAATAGAAAAACTTAACTTATAAACCAAATGAACTAGTTTAAGCTCTTTTTTAAACTAGAAAGAGAAGAAAAGAAAAGTAAAATTAGAGTCAAAATGAAATAGGAAGAGAAATACCAGAAATATCTCTATTGATAAGCTAGAACATAAAAAAACAATTAAACCAAATAAGCTATAGCAAGAAAAGATGATACTATGCTTTGATAAAAAAGTAATAAAATCAAAATCAAAATAGATAAATATGATCCATCTCATTTAACTTCATTAATACTAAACTAGCAACTATAAAATTAGATCTTAACTGTATATTAAAAAGGATCTGACTTAAACTATTTTCATTAGAAAATCTAGTCTAAGTAGAGTTTTACAATATATAAAGTAGCTATTATAGTTAGGTTATATAATACACGAAGGTTTATTTCTGCTATTAATTGAGTATAAATTGAAGTTTAAAGACATTATATAAAAATGATGCATTCTGAGATGGATTATATCTAATGTCCTTTTTAAAAGAGTCATAAGGTTCCTAGAGTTAAACTCATTAGACACTTAGCTAAATGTCCTGATAAACTGTAGAATCAACATTTGTTCGAGTGCTGTCCTTTCAACTCTACTCATTGGGTCAAGAAAGGAACTCTTAATTAGCATAAAAGCAGCTGCAAAGATAACTACGATAAAGGCTCTTGGAAAGTCTAAACTGTCTAAACAAAATGAGAGAGCTAAGTTACAAATGAATGGCAAGAAGTAGAGGAAGAAGTAAAGAGAAAAGAAGAGCAGGAGCAAATAAAGCAATCATAAGTAAAGCAAACTTAGGGAAAGCAAAGTCAAAACTCAAATAAGATAGATTTTGATTAGATGTGGAAGAATTTTCAGCAAGGGGGTTAGAATCAGAAGGGGAAAAAATGAAATCTTTTGCATGTATAAAAACTTTTATTTTGAGATTCTTTGATTTTTACTTTTCTCAACTAAACGCTTTTTGACATCTTTAATCAATTTCTTTTAATAACTAAAAACCCTTTTTAATAAAATCATGACTAATAAACGAATTTAAATGCCTTCTTTAATCTGAGTTCTAAATCCAAAAGGTGATCTTAAGTATGATTAGCAGCATGAAATAAAATCGCAAGGAGAATAGTCTGAGTCTCTTATGTAGCTGAATATTCCCTTCATTCATATTTGTATACTATTAGTCATAACTTTGAGGTTTATCTCTTATTTAATTTATAAAAGCTGTTTACCGTAGAATCTAATATCGTTATTTAAACTACACTGGAATTGACATTCAGCTCAAACTTATCAAGTATAACCTTTCTAACGTTTTGTTTAACTAAATATAGAAGCAGCCATTTTATTGAATATGAAGACTATTTGTTATGCACTTCAGCTATGCAAATATTTATCCTACTTATATAAAAAGCTTGGATATCATACAAATAGAGATGAAAGGATATCTCAGATCTAAAGCCAAAAGCTACTAAATTAATATCCTTAAAGATTTAATTATCATAATGACCTTGTTCTCACTATGGTATATGTTGAGCTTACGGAAGTAGACTAACGAAACAACTTTGGCTCATAAAGAAAGGAGCAAAAATATATTCCTTTAACAGATCAAAAATTCAGAAACATCTCCAAGAATAGTTACTTTATATCTTTTCATTTCAGGAATATATCCCCAACATTTGCATATATACTTATATAAAATTTATATCTGACATTTTGATTCTTCTTACCAAAAAACTTGATTTATATAGCCAAAAGATTTTGATACTTTTAATTAAAATGTCCAAAGTTTGATAATTAATCATCATGAAACTTTTAATATGATTACTCTCTTTTTCTCCTTTACAAAGTTTCTAGAGTATAATATACCAACTAATAGCATGCTAAGTCAGCAGATTAAAATAGCTATTCATCATTAACTTATCAGTCCTGTACTTAGTCACTAAGTTGTAATATCAACTACTAAGCATTTCATTTAAAATCTGACTGACTATGAAATTAACCCATAATCTTAGCTTGGTGCTTTTAGATCGTATTAAACATAGCTTAATATCAAAATTAAACTAAATCACTAAAACAGCTTTCTGTTAAAAATGTCATGTCCTAGGAAAGATACAGAGGATAATAAAAACCTAAGCTAAAAGGAAATTTGGGAAAATATTTAGCAAAGAGAGATTAATTGAACTACAGTGCTACTGTCCTTTATTTAGATATCTACGCTACTTGTTTGAATCTTGGATAACTTATCTGATGACGAAGTAGGAGAATTTTCTCAGTAAATACTAGTTTAGTTCTTTCTGTCGATAGGCTATTATAAGATGCTAAAGGCATTTGTAAAGGAGCTTAGAAAGACTCAGCTGATTATAATAGTGATCTCCTTTGGGGTATAATCGTATCTCAGCTTCCAGTATAACATTGAGCTGTGGCTTTAATTAATTAACTTCAAGATCTTGTTTCCTATCTTTGGCAATATGGTGATTTAGCAACTTCACTTATAGATACTAGCTGACTCTATAAATACCGTGATTTTATGCTATCATTTCATATTCTGTAAGGCTTCTTATCTGCTTAACTTATATAACATTATATCTGCCTAGGTTATTACCTGGATTATTATACTCACTAAGCACAGGCAGAGACTAAAGCAGCTGGCTAGAAAGAAGAATCAAGAGCTGAGACAATAGTACGAGCTAAGTGAGATAGGAATAATAACAATTCAAAACTTCAACCTGCAATATAGAAATGAAGCCATTAGCCTTATATTTGGAAATAAACTACAGAAGGAGTTCCCAAGGCTTAGGTACTACAAAAAGAATATAAAGAGCAAGATGGAAAACACGGTTTATGATGATATTATAGAGCTAAAGGTTAGAGACAAAAACAAGTTAATTAAAATGGGGAAAACTATCTATAAAAATAAGAAGGTTAGCTAGCTGTTTTTCTTCAAAGTTTATGCTAAGTACATTCAAGCTACTAATACCTATGTTGTTTTCTTGAGAAACATTACAGCTAAGTATAAGAAGTACAAGATACTGCCAAAAATTCCATTAAAGTTTAGAGAAATATAAAGTCCAGAAAGCTCCAGCATTTTAAAAAGGAGAAATATGAGTAACTTGAGCTAAAGTAGGTATAGTGTAGATTCCGAAATTTCAGAATGTAGTATCTAGTCAGAAAATATCTATAGATTGAACTAAATGACTCCAAGTCTTGATATGGGGTAGATAATTGACTTACTGAACGAAGAAATATAATAAGAGAAAAATTAATTTGATGAGTTTAGAGATCCTGAAGAAAATGAAGATGTTTAAGACTATATTGAAAAAGGAGGAGACATGATAGAAGAGGAAAATGAAAATTAACTCAACCTTATATCTTATAAATCACATAAGTAATATTAATAATCAAGCTTCTTATTAAAAATCTCTTAAGGTTCAGATCATCTAAGCAAGCAATCTCTATTATTTTTAATTTTTGAATTAAAAATAAAAAAGAACTTAAGCTCCTTCTATAGGACTTAGTATTATAGATGGAGATCGAAAAATTTAAGTTGTAAAACGGAGCTTAAAAGGTATGAATAGCCTGATTGATTATGAAGGAATAACTCCTAAATAGTCCTTTAGTCTGTGTATAAGCGAGAAATAGTAATGCCACTACTTATTTTATAACCCTCAATATTATATAGTCATTTCATGCGTAAAGCTTGGGATAAGAATGAGATCTTTGCTAGATCAATGAAGTTTCGGACTATTTTGAAGGTATAAAAAAGTGCTTTTTCTTTATCATCACTCAGTCACTTACTTGACTCTTTATATAAACTAAAGTTAAAGAGTTATAATAATGATTATAATTAAAGAAGCTTATGATAAAAAAATGGCAGAAGGTCTCAGGAAGGGCTTTTTTCCAGCTCCATAGAAAAAGGAAAAAAAACCAGAGACTTCTAATTCTTCTCCTACCACGTCTTCTTTAATAATATAATAATTTTCTTAGGCTCTTTAACCCCCAAATTTAGAAAAATAAAGATAATCTTAAATTGAATAAGAAATTAAATCAACAGAAACTGACTAAAGCAAGCGAGACTTTCTACTCCCATAGCCACGATCAAGCAACTACATGAAAAGTGGTAACTAAAAAATAATGTAGAAATAGAAAAATGATGAATAGCTAATAATAGAATAACTTATGAAATCTATCCGTAACCTATAAGAAGAAGTTTAAATATTAAAGAAAGAAAACCAAAAATTACTATAGAAAAGTTAAAACAATGAAGAAAGATTAATGAAACAGGAAATCGAAGTGAAACTTTTGGGAGAAAAAAGAATTTAACCTTAAACTTTAGCTGAAAATAAAATGGAACTAGAATACACAAAACCCTTAGAGATAACTCCTCCCAGAAGGATCGTCAAGCTGTGCTACCTGTGCAAATCAAAATTCCACACATACAAGAGATGCAAGATATATTTGGATAAACAGAGAAGAAACAGTGAAGAGATTTGGAGAGAACTTTCAAGAATTTATGTAGACAAGGATGGAAGAATATTTAGAAGGAGGCTTTTTCAAGGGAGTGCCAGAACTCCAAAAAAACTGGGAGTCCCGAACTTTTATTTTAAACCTCAAGGAACGAACTCTGGAGGTATGTATTGAAGGGGTTTAAAATCCCCGGAGATACGAACACTTTAATTTAGTATATTATTATTATTATTATTAAAGAAGCTTATAAATTACTGGAAATTAAACTTAAATTTGTCTCTAAAGTTTATAATATTGGTAGAGTCTTTCAGTCTAAGCAAAATCAAGGAATATGGTTAAATGATTTCTCAGCTGAGAAAATTGCTACGATTGCATGACTGATTTTACGGTCTTTAATGAATAATTCAATTCATAAAATTTTGGTTCAAATTGAATAATTTTTTTTCCTTTTAGACTTTTTAACTAAATTCAAGTTTTTAAAACTTGTCAAAGAAGGTTGAAGTTAATATTAAAGCCTAAAGGTATAACTTCTTGATGCTCTTAAGTTATAATTTTCAATCTCAGATCAATAGCTTGATTAAAGTCTATTGCAGCTATTTAAAATGAAGTACTGATTCTTACTTTAAACATAGTACTTGTTACTCTTACGTATGATAAGAATATACTTTCCTTTCTTCTAAATATAACCAATCACCTCTTCTATTGTATCAAGCATTTATTTTCCTAGTTAAATGTTATGTTTTACCAGCATTATTACATATACCTTGTTTACTAAGTTTAATTACAACTGAAAATACTTGAGTAAGACTTTACTGATTATACTAATATTTTTCATTTCCTTTTACCTTTTGAGAGTAAATCTCGCTGAGTTACTATTTTAAAACATAACCAGCTAAGATATAACTATCCTATGCAAATTCTTCCTTTTCCTTTCTCTTTTTTGCTTAGCATCATTTGATATCCTAAGCTTTAGCTTAACTCTTGATTATACACCTATATCATCTATAGCATTAAAAAAGCCAAAACTGGATAATTTGGACTAAGGATCTATTGAGATTAGAAGTAGACAAATTGCTTATATTTAGATCAAAATAAGGATGACAACCCTTAACTAGTAAGGTAGGTTCTAGCTGTTTTAATAAGTTAGGCAAAAAAAAGAGTTAAGAATATAAATAAAAATGCAGCAAGAATACTCCCAACACATATTCGTTTCTACAGAAAACGAAGAAAACACAGATTTTCGTTTCATGTAGAAGCTTCAGAATAAAACGGACTAGTCTTTGATTAAAAATGAGACATGGATTGGGGATAAATTTGCGCTTGATGTAAGTCTTTTATTTTAGTAATAGTGGAATGATATAATTAACGCTAATTAGGAAGAGTAGTCTTCAAAAATTTAAGCTCTGTAGGAAAGGAGCAGAGAATAAAAATCTTTCTAGGATGTTTCATTTAGTGGTAAAGTTAAGTCTTCTAATGGTAGTTAATGAGACGTAAGGAATGAGGGTATAATGGTAAGAACGTTAAATTATTTCAACGAAACGCCTAAAAATGAATAGAGCTAATAGGAATAATAGAATTCAAGTTTCTCTATCGAATACCAAGAAATCCCAAATATGCTGCTTATAAATAATATCGTAAAAATGGGCTTTGAAGCTTAAAAAGTGAGACTAGCTGTTGAGTTATCTGAGTCAAAATAAACTGAACAAATTATGAGCTTTTTAATAAAGGAAGCTGACGGTTGAGCTCATCCTTTCTTACCTAATACCTTCAATAAAAGACTTTGCCTGATATGCTAAGAACCATTAGAAGAGCATATTGAGTATATATTAAGTGGAGGCTAAGATTAATTTAAAGTAGATACTGAATTATTAATGAAGAAGTATGAAGATTTTTTAGCCAAGTAAAATGAAATGAACCTGAAGCTGATAAAGTAATAAAAGAGCTAAGGTATTAAACAAAGAAATAGGCAAGGGAAATAGAAGCTAGACGTTTGCTCTATTTGCTATTTCTCTTTTCAAACAGACTTAAACGAGATATATAAGCATCAATCATGCTAATAGCATATTTTTTGCTAAATATGCATACAAACTTTCCTTCACTCTAGAATTCTAGAGGCTAAAGTACTGGAAATAAAATGTCCTACTTAAGGCTGCTCTACGATTTATACAGATTAAGAAATTTAGAGTTTGGTATCTCCAGTAATGTACGAGAAATTTAAGAAATTTAAAAGGAGAAGTGAGGTAGAAAAAATTCCTTATGCTAGATGATGTCCTCAGCCTGAGTGCGATACTTACACAATAGGCCAAGAGGGAGTTTAAAAGGTGGTTTGTGAAAAGTGCTGTAAGTATTAAAATCTTTAGAATTCGAATTTTGCTTCAAATGTGGAAATAAATATCATCCAAAAAAAACTTGCGAGCAAATTATGGATCAAGAATTCAAAGGATACGCGAAACGAGCTGATGTTCAAAATTGTCCTAATTGTCATTTTAAAATCGAAAAATTGGAAGGATGTAATCACATGACATGCTCAAGATGCGATTATTAATTTTGCTGACTTTGCAAAGGAAAATATTATAGTGGTCATTTCAACCCTTTAAATCCTCTTGGATGTCCAGGAAAGTAATTTGGAGGTATTATATTCTAATTATAGAATTCGGGGGTGGGCTTGTGTAATCAAAACTAATTAGACTATGCTAAAAAGTTTTAGCTTTATTAAAGCTAATTTTTATCATATTAATCGCACCTTTTGTCTTATTTTTTTTCCCTGTTGCTTACATGCTAAATGCATACTATAAAGACTATTCATATAGAGCGCATGTTTGTGTCAGGATATTTTGCTACATTGGTATAACAATAATAGGACTTCTTCTGACTCCCTTTATCCACCTACTATTGATATTTATGCTTCTATTCTACATAATTATTTTATGTTGCTGCTAGATACCAAGGTAAATAAGGAAAAGAAGGTTTATAAGAAGGCTTAGAAATGAGATAGGGAGAGAGCTATAGCTGGCAAATGAAGAGATATAGGTAATTAATAGAGATGAAGGCCCTGTTATTCCTTAGACTGTTATAGAAATTTGATATACCTTTTGATTTTAATTTCAATTAGTATTTAACTTGTAGACTAATAAGCTTCTAATAATGCCTATTTATGAATAGCCTTATTTATTTCAGTAGATTAAGGGATATAAGTGAGGGATTAGGAGATGTGAAATAGCTAGTGTAAGAAACTAGGTATTATATGCTAACTTAGTTGTTACATAGAGGTTACTTTGGAAAATTTTACTAAAGGTATAAGTAAGCTATATGGAAAGTCTTAGAAATCGTTTTAATTTACTGAAAGACTTCTCTTAAGCCCATTCATTAATTTCTATTCTATTCTCTAACTTTAAGATAGATAGATAGATAGATAGATATATAGCACTGAAAAGGCTATATACACTTTATCAAGCATTCGCTTGCTAATTTTAAGTTTATTTTCGTTAAATTATTTTGAGCTCAGATCCCTTTACTTTTTCAGTTATTCTATATAAAAGCTTCATATTCTTCAGTATTAATTAGGTGGTTAGACTTTTAATTATCCTATGAGTAAAGATGTCAATTTTATTAGTGAAGGAGATATCCATAAAGCTTCTTAGCTTAACTCTGGTATGCTTCGCTACCTCCATTAAATACTATTTTTGGCTTTCATTCGAAAGCCTTAGTATCATTTTCTAGTTATTAGGCTAATGAAAATTACAGCCAAATCTTCCCAACAGTGAGAAATATACAAGCTGGTAACAAAGTCTATCAAGCTAATTATAATAAAAGTATAAAACTTATCGCAGACATATAAAAAAGACAGTAGCATAAAGGCTAATCTTATGTATAGACTTTAGTCTAATCAAGAGTTGTAAGTATAGGATCTATTTTAAATCAAGGCTAAGATATTTAGACTAATTATACTAGTAAATAGTAAAGCAACTTTCTTAATAGTCAGATTACTGTAAATTCTTTAATGGAGAGTATTAAAGATTGGTCAATTTAATCTATCTATCTTCATGATAATACTAAGCAGTCAAGATTCATTCTAGACGATGATTTTCGTTTATGCTCATGAGTGGTGTTAGATTAACCTTACATGATGAAAGGTTTATTTGATTGGTATGATTTAATTCATTTGATTTTATTACTCCAAGCCTATATAAATTCATTCGTTTCGAATTTATCAATTTTACTTAGAAAATTCTGGATTAGAAGTTTAAGTATTCTCTCGATTCTTTCCGTTATATAAAGTAAGAAATTTTATCATTATATAGACTCATTTATATAAGCGATTTTAATTGCTAAACTCCTTTTCTTCTTTAATAGGAAGCATACTTCCAATCTAGCTTTATTAAATCCTTCTGCTTACATATATATTATAACTTTATAATTCTCAATCCAAACACTTTATATATATAGATATTAAATATGCCCTAAGCTTACTAGATTTACCTTTTGGTATTTATTTATTAGCTATTTTCAAATGATAAAACTGCCTTTCTTAACTACTATTTGCGTACTTCTAGGTAGAAGATTTTATTACCTTAAAGCTTATCCTTTCAACTATATAAACTAACTTTATTAGAGTACTGTTAGCTAGACTAAGTTGATTGTATTAATGTCTAGTCTTTTTCACAATGAGCTAACTAGCTTTAAATCTGGTAATACTCATTTATTCCTTTCTTAGCTTATTTTAGCTACAATGAAAATTGCTCTTATAGTAGCTTCTGATTTCGCTTCTTTATTGATTTACTCTTTTTTTTCTTCATAAGCTTTGAGTTAAGTAAAAGAGCAAATGACATAAGTTAGAGTATCATAATACCCTAGATTTACTAAGAAGCCTGAACTGCTAAAGACGCTCTTAAGCTTGTAGGTTTAGAGTGTAGTAACAAAGTTAGAAGACGTATAGTTAGTATGCTGAATGCTCTCTATCAGGCTTTTCCTTTTATACAGCTAATCTGACTATCATCTTAAACGCTTTTTAATGGTAAATCATAAAATAACTTGCATCTCTCTTTTATACTTAAGTGACTATTGAAGCATCTAAGTTTCATCTATAAGCCCATTCTCTCTATCAATCACACTTAGACTATTCATGGTAGAACTACTCACGCAAGGTTTAAAATAGTACTGCAACTAGTTTGTCTCTTAATAGCTAATAAATTAGGCTTTAGCTCTTAAGCTAGATAAATATATTTATAGGAGAAGCCTTAAATAGGATAGACTAATCCTTATTGGTATGCTAAGTGGATTGGATGCATACTATGATATACAATAAAACGATCTCTTAAGCTAATATACCAGATAGTAGACTAACTAGCACCTAGTTTAGTTTACATGTATGGTGAGAGAAAATTAAAGAAGCATCTTGCTCAGTAAATCAGAAGCTAAAATGAGAATGATACTGGCTAAAGAGATTAAGTTTCTTTCATCCTAGAGCAGTTAATGTAATATCTTGATAGAAGGGATAGATAACTAGCTTAAATGAAGTCTGCATACTACACATTACTATCTATTCTTTATTTAAGGCTCCATAGAAAATGCCTCAAACCCTACAAAACTAGAAATTTATAAAGGAGGAAAAAATTAAGAAATAGATATAAAAAGTCACCATTCTAGAACCTAGGAAGCACTAATCAAATTCAAAGCATCTCCTAAAAATCGTTAATTAAATTACTAAAGCTAACTTTACAAACATCTAACTAAATATAATCAAAGCATCATAATTAAATTTCATTCGATTTGAATCAAAATAAGCCTCACTTACTAAATAGTATATCATAAATAATTTTCATTATAATTGCGACTATAAAAGCAGGAAATCTATCAATATAATATAAGGAGGATAGATATCATCAGGGTATTTGGAACTATGCCTTTAGGGTGTTTTTTATAATCAGTGCTTATTAAAATAAAATTTACCTTATAAGTATATAGACTTCTAGTTAAAAGAGCACTGAATTAACTTATCATCCAAATTTTAATTTTATTGGATTGATTTCTAATAAATCCTTAGATAATTACACTAAGATTTTAAATAGTTATATAGGCATAAAATGTAAGACCAGGATTAGAATTTAAAATAAGAAAGAGATAGGAGATTAAGAGGGATGAAGCATGTAGAATCCTCTTATTAGGATTAAAATAAGTAAAGTAGTTATAACTAGAACAAGGCTTAAAGGTCATAATCAGCTTGAAGTAAAAAGGATTAAAAAGGTAATGAGAACTATGAGTATTAAGCTGGGCTTGTAGGGAAACCTTAAATTTTTTTGAATTATGAAGCAGAAAATAAAGCACCCATAGACAATTCCTTGCACCAAAATGGCTAATAAAATCATAACTTTGGGATGAGACTAAATCCGAATAACCAGAACTATTAAAACCCAAGTATCGAAAATTTCCAGCATTTTATCCATAACTAGCCTTTCCTAGAAGATCAAAAGTTCTAAACAACTTTAATAGGGAATCTAAATCCCCAGATAAGTAATTATATAATAGATAACAAAAGAAAGTCCTTTCAGATCCAATAAAACTTTGGCATTCTTGGTCACGCACAAAATAATTAATTTTAGAACTTTCAGATACCTTTCAATCAGATTAACCAATGATAAAATATTGCCGGGCTTAATTATATTACTCCTCAAGAGTAGATAAATTCATAAGAACTGGAGAAAAATGAGATTCTAAAGAAGTAAACAATGATACAAGAAATCTAAAATTTAAGCTTTTAACCAAATTAAGCTGAATGGAAGGATTAGATAAGGCCTTAAGGAAATTAATCGAATGGGTATGATTAAAATCTAGAGGGATCTTCACAGGATATTTAGATATAAAACTTGAACTATTAACCATTAGATTAATTCTCCTCTGTTCATGTTCAAGCGACAGAACCAGTTAAGGATCTTCTAAAGGAATCATAATAGATTGAAGATAAACCTGAGGAAGAAAAAAACCAGTAGAAGATACTAGAAATTCCTAGACAATCTTTTTCATAAAAGAAAGAGTACAGCTTGAGAAAGAGCTTGGCCTCGCTGATGTCAGAACATAAATTAGATTTTTAAATTGTTTAAAGCGTTCAGTATTTGTCTTAAACCTACGATGCATATTAGCCAGCAGGAAATGATGAAAACAGCTTTTATAGAGCAGTTGGAATAGCATACCTCGAATATTTGATAAGAAAAACAACAGACTAATAAGAACTAAATGAGTTTGTATATAAAGTAAAGTTTTAAAATGAACACTTTAGAGATCTAAAGCTTTATGTACAATTTAAACAAGAGAAATAGTAGAGTATACAACTGATATTAACATTGCTAAAGTTTTTAGAGAACCTCTACAATCTAAAAAAATAGAACAAAGTTAGAGAGGCTTTTTAGTAACTAGAAGAAGATATAACACAGAAGAAATTCGATGTTTATTTAGTATGGTATTTAAGAATGGTAAATACTAACTTTATACTAGACAATTGGAGCTAAAATATATGCTATGAGCAAAAAGTTAATTAAAACTTGGATCAGTTTATATGGAATGAAGTACTGCAAATGGGTAAGGAAGCTAAGGAAATAACAATGTCCAGCTTGGCTAAAGCGCTTAATATAGTTATATGCACTTAATGTTTAGCGAAGGATTCTCAATAGCAAAATAAAATTGTTGTTTATGGCGATTCTTATGAGGGATATCATCCTCCCATATATATCTGATAACTATAAGAGAATTGGAATGTTCTTTATACAAAAGAAATGTCATAAAATGACGGATATAAGCAAGAATAAGCTTCTTAACCGGAATAGTAAGATAACATTTCTTACTAGAAGAAAAACGAATTAAAGCAGGAGATAATCTTACTAAGACAATAAAACGAAAGCCTAACAAGAGAAAAAATCTAACTTTAGTAACTCTTTTAGGACAAAAGCAAGGAAGAGTAGATTAAAGACCAATAAATAGATTAGTATAAAGTAGAAATTGAAAGACTAAAATAAGTGATATTGTAGTATCATAATGCTAATACTGAAAGATAAGATAACTAGATGTTTTAAAATTAATAAAGCAAAACTTATTTCAACAAAGAAAAGCAGCAATATAAGTAGAATAATCATGAAGACTACTTTAGTTAGCTATAGTAATGTTAATATTCGAGTTGCTAAATTAAAGTCTTATAAGGATATTAAAGTTAAAGCGTAACTTTATAATGTGGTCATTCTTATCATATATAGTGCGCTATAGAGATTCTAATGAAACCTTAAAGTTAATGTGAAGTTTGCTTGAAGCCAATAGCAGAAAGCGATAAGAGTAGCATAGGCAATATTAAGTCATAACTGAATTAGTTTAAACAAACTTGCCTTTAAATTCCTAATTAAGGGCAGAAAAATGGGTTATCTGATTAGCAATATGCATGGTGTAAGAAATTAAACTGCAACATTGTCAGTTCTGATACCTATAAATTACAAAATTGTAAGCACGAATTCCATAAAAAATGCCTTCAACAGGAAATTGAAATAAAATAATGGGAAGAGTTTAAATGCATTGAGAGAAACTGTTTTAAGAAATTCACTGCAGAAGATTATGAAAAGTTCACAGGAGATAAGTATGATAGAAGGCTTATTCAATAGAAGTAAAATTAACATACCTAATGAGAAAAGTATCAGGATAGTACTTATCATTTAGTAGAGTAAGAAAGATAGATTAACTAGATGAAAAACATGAGATATAATTGTGTGATCTGTTAAGAATAATTTGATATCCTTTTTATTAAGACTCTGAACTGCTCGCATAAGATTTGCTAAAACTGTATAAGAAATTACTAGCAAATATTATCAAATCCAGCGTATTAAAAAATAGAAGATTTGTTATGTCCATATAGGTATAATGATGGTAGGCAATGTAATTAACTAATTCTAAAAGCCTCCAATGGTAAGAATAAGCAGGAAATGCTTTATAATAGACAGCATTAAGAAGGACAATAAACACTTTGCAATTAACGAATAAGATAGATAGTTGGATTAATGTAAGACTGCTTATTTAGAAAATGCCCAAATACCTAATGTTAAGCAAGATTTTAAGTTCCTTAGTAAGAAGATACTTTGGTGTGTCAGAAATGCTAAGGAAACTTTTGTCCTAAATGCTTAGATCTGCCTCATTAACGAATTTGTTAAGATAGAGCTGTTTAAGAGGTATTAAATTACATAGGCAAGAATAATAATCAGAGGAGCAGGAATGGATATAAGAAAATGTCCTCATTGTGGATATTATGACATAAAAGATGTTTCATGCTAGCATGTAACTTGTTACTATTGTAAGAAGGATTGAACTTTTTGCTGCGAATAAAAAAGAAGTGTAAGCATTTATATAGCCAATACAGGCTCATGGTAACCACTACCATGCCTAAAGATGCTTGTATTGGAAGGAATACAAAGGCCAAGATACAATGCAATATAATTGTGAAGAATGCCAACGCTTTAAAAACTTATGCCCACGACCCAGTTAAATAAATCAAGAGTTACTATCTTTCAACAAAAAAATTGAAGAAGAAAGAACTAAAAAAGAAAGCATAAAATGAAAATTTTTATAGATTCATTTCTTTATTTTATAAGATAAGATAAGTAGTTTCACATATTACAGCTTAAAATTATCTAATCGTAAATATTCAAACCAAAAAGGTTGTTAGTGACATTAAGAAATTTCATATGTTTATCTTAAGAGTTCTAAAATTGTCATTCAAAGGCATATCTACAAATAACTAATAATCATATTTACAATTCCTATCTAAATAAATACTTCATTTCGTTTATTACTCGGACATTGTCTAATATCAGATTAAAGCATCTCAGAAAACTCAGTAAATAATTTGATAGTAAAACTGAGGAAAAGTACGACATATTTATTTTTTAAGTGTGATAAAAATCGAAAGCACTAGAATGAAATAAGCTTATAATAATTAAGAAAGTTGCTAGTATTTCAGAAAGGCATTCGAAAAGCTATATTACTGGCTTTAAAATGTTGCTTAATTACTATAAATACATTTAATCTATCTATGATGAAGCGAAAGCAAGATTCATTTAATAAATTAGTTATTTAATTTAAGTTAGTTAGCTTGACATTTTATTACCTTCTATTTTAAAACAAAATACTCTCTGAACTAAAGTTCGTTTTATAGCTTTTATTTGGTTGATTTTTATTATTCAGCTGATATTTAAAGTTCTATTTTATTACTTTTAGAAGGGCTGAATAATTATGGAAAGTTGATGGTTTTAAATTAAGGGAACTTAAAATCCTTACTTAGTTAGTAAATTTAGTTACCGATGTAATATGTATGATACTTTATATTGATCCAGCATTCTATACTTAAAATGCTTTCTGATTTACTATGTTTAAATAATTAAAGACTGAATGATTTAAATTTAAGATGCTTTTCTAATTTTATTTATTATCTAGATATCATAAGCTTTTTTAATTAAGAATTGAATAAACTGTTAAGTTATGTAGATTGTTGTGCTTAGAGTTAGAAATACAAGTAAAACTAGCTTAAAAATTCAGCAAAATTGTAAGAAAGTTTGAATCAGAAATAGTTTTAAAAGCGACTCTACAGGGATTTGAACCCCAATTTTGGGCTCCGTAGGCCCACGTGCTACCCTTACACCATAGAGCCTCTTACTATTATATATTTCTTTAGTTTTTAAATTAAATTTATACATCAAAACTATAAAATGGTAGCTATGGGATTCGAACCCACGCGCACTAGTGTGCAACAGATCTTAAGTCTGTCTCCTTAACCGACTCGGACAAACTGCCTTATACTTACTATTATTGACTCTTTATAAGCTTTATAATTAAAAGGGAAGCAAAAGCTTTCTTTTGAGTTTCCTTATCTTTAACACCTTTTCCAAGAAAATAAAAATTATTATATCCTTTTATATTGTTTGAAATTACCCTTGGTTTGTTTCTTATCCTTTAAGTAAGCAAAAATCAAATTTGATAATTAATAACAGAAACTTCATCTCATTGTTTGATCTCTAAATATCTTTTCTAGCGATAGTAATTAATAATGAAGTCCCAATAATTACGACTTACAAGTTTGTTTTAAACAGTTAATATATATCAAGGTAAAATTGAGAAAATAAGTAGTAATCTCTATATATCCATTACTTTAAAAAATGCGGTTTGTGAGGATCGAACTCACGACCTTCAGATTATGAGACTGACGCGCTACCGACTGCGCTAAAACCGCGTTATTAAAGTTCTTTTGAGATGCTTTAATATAATAGATTTAATAGTCTCTATCAATTTTTTTAGTTTCCTTTCATTTTTATTACTAAATCAAGTTTCCTTTTTTTTATTGTTGTAGCTATGATCATTTTACTTGTGCTTAGTGTTTTGCCCTAAAAGTTATTACTATATAATGCTTTTTTAGTTAGTCAAAATATTCTCAGTTTGACAATAATAAAAAAAGGAAGTTTTTTTACAATCCTTAGCCCTTTCAATTTTTCAAAACAATATTCTATTTGGATAGTGCTTGTAATACTGATGGTGAGAACATGATTAATAGCTTTCTCTTATATATCCATAGAGAGGCTTATTGGAAAACCAAAGATATAATGTAATTATTTAATAAAGAGAACATAGAAAAAATCTCAATACAATACACTAAGATCTAGGTAGTTACTTTCAGATATATATTGGAATATAAAATAATCTTAGGAAGCATCTAAAGGTAATTAATTTGAATATATTGCTAGTCAAGAAAATATTTGCTCATTGGTTGCTTTTATGTATCGTTTTCTATTTTGATGATAAAGATTAGAGCATTTCTTATTAACCAGTCTGTATTGTAAAAAGGCATCTGGAAATGCTTTTCTAATTTAATTAAGATTTTTCATTTACTAAGTGTTTAGATTGTACCAAAGCTGAAAAAGTGCTTGCTTATATCATTTGCATAATAATTTCTTATGTAATTGTTTAGAGTCTTTCAATTGAGCCATTTATTGCTATAAATGACTTAAATCAATATGATCCTCTACTTTAGGAAATTATTTTTTTCATATTTTCAAGCTCAGACGGTATGTGCTATAGTTATATGGAACTTAAAAAATTTAAATAATTATTTTGCCACTTCTTTATATGTATTCTGCTGATTAAAGGTGTCGATTATCATTTCGGTTACATTTTTGCCTGCTAAAACTTGCTGGTTTTATTTTTATTTTCGCCCCAAGGAAACCCATTTTACTGAATCGAATCTCATAATTTAGCTAAGCTTAAGAGAATTTCCTTTTTCCTTTTCTAGAAACACAAGCAAACTTCTAATTTCCCGCTTCTTTTAATTTTCTTTCATAAATTCAGCAAAAGCTAAAACGGACCATTATCCAATCCACAAAGTCCTTTGATATATCCCTCTGCTTTCTCCAGACAAACATCTCCTTCCACGAACAAATTTCCTACCTTCTAAATTTCCTTTAAATACTTCCTCTTAAAATTCTATTAAGACTCCCTTCTTTCTTAAGCCTAATCCAGCCAACATCGATAAGCACTTATAAGATTTTATTTTAATTAAATTTCTTATAATTACTAACTTAAAGCCAAAGTATAAATGACTAATACTATAAATATTCAAAATACTCTAGATAAAAAATGACTAATAGTGTACTATAAGTGATTTGAGTTTCTTAATAGATTTTATAATAATTAGATGCATTTTTTAATTATATCTCATTATAATATTCTTTACTAATCTTGTTTCCCTTTTTTTTAATATTTATATTTGTAACGGAAATTGATCTAACATGCTAAGCTTTGCTTGAAGGGTTTGGGTTCTTAATTGAGTGTGATGAGGCTTAGGTTCTACACTTCAAAGCACTAGAATCTCCTTGCAGAAAATCCATGGTCTTATTAGTTCTAATTAGCATCATCGAAAGAGATAGCTTGAATTAGAGTCTATCTTTAAGAAATTAACTAACCACAACTGCGAGTTTTAAGTATAGCGTTCCTAGTTTAACCTTATTAAAACTCTAAGCGATAAGGAATTATAAAAGCAGAGTAAATGACACAAAGAAAAAGACCAGAAAAGGTTATTTTTGTAGATATATTAGAAATTAATTATATGCATTAGATATATCATATCTTATTAAATTCCATAAGGGCTTATCAAAATTAATGGAGCTAAACATGGAAAAAAATTTAAAGAAACAATTCCTTTATTTCTATTTTTTAGATATAGCATAAAATAAGCCAACAGAATTTTATAATCTAAGCCATTAATAAGAAGTGCAACTTAGTCTGCCATTTTAAATAGAAAATCTTATAAAAGTTTATATTATAACTTGCTTTTAAATCTTTAACTAAGCTTTATTAATAATGTTTGAAAACAAAAGCTAAGATTTTACTTAGTTTAGGAAATCTTTTTAGAAACTTAGTAAGGCAACAGATGGAACGAGCAATTGTAATTAACCTAGTTAGGAAGACTAAGAAGCACCTGAATTCTATTTAACCTTGCTAGAGGTAATAAAAGGATTAAGTCCGGATGAGAGGAAGTAAGTAAAAAGGATAAACTTGCTAGATAGCTTAGACAAAATATGTAAAATATAGTAAATGTTTCCTGAAAAATAAGACTTAATAAAAAGCTACCTAGACAAGATGTTCAGATAATTAAGATCAGTTGATATGAAGGGAAATTAAAAAGACGAATTTTAATTACAAGAATGAAAGAGACCTTTAAAGAAACGATTAATATAATAAAGCTAAATATATTCAGTCTAAATATAAATCTATAGTGTCTTCATTAATCAAATGAAATAACTCTTTCCTTTTTTGCTTAAAGTTAAGTATGTAATGATCTTTATAGATCCTTTTCAATCATATTTATTTTCTAAATATATTAAAATGTAAGTAGACTAGAAGATGAAATTTAAAGAGGGAAGAAGGCAATTTAATTAAATAAGAAGCAAAGGGAGATAAGAAAGCGTTAAATGAAGTTTAGGCAGATAGAGTTAAGAAATTGGAGTTCAGTAATCATCAACCTTGTTTTCGATTTAAGTATCATAAATTAGAGCTTTATAAGTTTAGTAAGTCAATACTTTTGTATCTAAATACATATTAGATAGCATTAGATTGACTTACAAGTTGGATTTTATTATCAGATAATCGAAAAAAATGCAAAAAGATATTATAAAAAACAAGGTAAAAATCCAGTTGATATAAATAAGGATTCTACAAAGGGCTACTTAGTATTCATATAAACCAGAGAAATGCATATCACTGAGTAATCTCAATCTAAACAATCTTTACATAACACATAAAGTTATAGAATCGAAAAGACGAAGAATATATTGAGCAGCAAAACTCGCTTAAATACATAAAAATCTTCTGACTAATCTACCAATACCATCTTCAACTATAAAGCTTGAACTCCAATTATTAAAATCATATTATTAAGTCTAAAGCACGCTAACTAAAATAGTAAGTAGATACATATCTCTTTAGTATATATCAATAGCTATTTATTAGTCAAAATTAAGCT
Source organism: Loxodes magnus (assembly GCA_946699065.1). Taxonomy (NCBI): domain Eukaryota; phylum Ciliophora; class Karyorelictea; order Loxodida; family Loxodidae; genus Loxodes; species Loxodes magnus. The sequence goes on from CAMPDV010000214.1 coordinate 430,036, forward strand.
TCAATTTTATAACTTTTATTAGAGTACTAACTTATTGATCTAAAGGCTTAGATCCCTTAAATTAAAAGCTTACTAAATTAAACTTCCTCTGTATTTTATTTTTACTAGGGAGTTTATATTAAACTTTAGTAAATTCGACTATATTTTGCTTTGTTTACGTAAAATGGAAAAAGGCTAAGAATTAAAGTAGCCACTTATTTTTAAAAATAGCTAACTCACTGAACAAAAGGTAAGAGTGAATATTAACTTGGCTGAAGTAAATCCGAAGTTTAGCTAAAGGGAAAAAGTAACCCATTCGTTCTTATTCAATAAGCAGAATATTGCGAGCTAAAAGGATTAGGCGAATCTGTGGGGGAAGCCATCAGCAATATAATAGCTAAACGCTTTAAAGTTGTGGAATAAGGAATTTGTAAGTGTATCTGAGTATTTTATTTTTGCATGTAACGACTAAGAAATGCTAACCATAAACAGAGACAGTGGTCTTGTAATATGCTCTAATAAGTTTCAAAACTCACTTCTTAGCGAAACGTAAATAAAGAGTATTAAAAAATGAGATCAAAGAGTAATCTTTGATATGGCGAACTGCGTTATCTTCGTTCACGAAAAAACAATAATAGTAGTGAGTATTTTTACTCTCTAGAAGATATCCTAGACTAACTTATATTCAGAAATAAAGCAATTTGGCATTAACAAAAGCTTCTGCTTGGCTTTAGATAACTAAGGAAGACTATTCAGCTTACCCTATAAAGATTTTACCTCGCCTTAAGAAATAAAAGTGGAAATCAATTAAACAGTTTCAAGATTTTGAATCCACAGATCAGTAGTTATTATTGAAACTCTTACTATGGAATAATATGAGAAGAAGGAAGAACAAGATAAGGAAAATCCCAGGATGTAGAAGTAAAAAATTAACTATTATATATATGATGCTTACACGTTCAAGATAAAACAAGCTTTTCTAAATCAAGAAAACTGAAATCACTGAACTAACTACAATAAATTCAACTAAGAGAAAGGAAAAGAATTCGATATCTACAAGCATAGCGGAGAAATCATAAGCTCAATTAAACTTCCAAAGTAGATGTATCTGGAAATGAATAAAACTACGCCTGATTTTTTGATCTTTACAAAGGAAGGCTTGATGAAGTAGTATTATAGGATTTCTAATTTACAACATGTCTCAAGCTAGCTCTGGATTCATTCCAACTTCGACTGTAAAAACTCGGGGAATTATCTCTATAACTCCTTGCAATTTCATAAATACAATATACTTTAGCTGTAAGATTTTGTTAAGGTCGAAAGACCCTTTCAATAAGAAATAAGCGCATTTGCTATAACAGATAAATGGTTTTTTATAGCAGGAGAAAGTGACTTGAAAATATATAAAAGATCATAGAATTTTGAGCTGGAATTTTTCTAAAAATTCTAAGTAAAAAGTGACTATATTGAAGCTATGGGTGATCTCGTGATTTCATATACTAAAAGGCAAAAAAATTTGATGGTGTTTTTACTTATAAACGAAGAATTCAAAATGTAAGTTCTTGAGTTGGAAAAAATAATGGTAGCGAAAGTACTGACATAAAACTTGATAGCAGTGTTTGATGACTGAATCGTATCTTTCTATAATGCAGCAGGTATTGAAATCGCTAAATAGTAAATAGGTTCAGGATAAGTTTCATTTTACTTAGAAAAAAGCAAGGTTTATATTACATGGCATGATCCTTTTAAACTTTAATATTACTAAATGGATACCAAAACTTATAAAATTGAAAGGATAAGCAATATCAAAGCTAAAATACATATAAGTAGTCACCTTTCGCAAATCCCTCAGATTTACTTAATTGATAAAGATGGGTAGCTTTATGAAGCTAATTCCCTAACTTAAGATTATAAAAACATAAACCTAAAAATAAAACCTGAGCCAATTTCTTTTTTCAAAGACGATTATTTTATGGTGGCTGCTTATTCAGATGGCCAGGTTAACTTAATTCAATATGAGCTAGAGTATGTTCTCAAAATATAGCTTCCTTTAGATAATTTATCTAAGATAGTTCCTTTTTAAGGCTACTGGTGAATTCAAGACAAAAATAACCATTTAATATAAATAGTCTCTCCTTTAAGTGAATATGCTGTACGAACTAACTATATTTAGGATGCATGTGGGTAAGCACAAAATTATTACAAGTATTATAAAAATGAACCTAAAACTCCTGAGTTCCTAGTTGAGCCAGTAATCCTTCCATATTTTTGGAATTACTTGCATATTCTATGCCGAGATAACGAAATTGGCTTGCTAAAAGAGCTACTGAAGAGGAATCCAAACTTTATTAGGCATCCTCTAGGCTTTTCAGCATTTTCTGTCTGTAATAGGATGAAAAGAATTGACTGTGCAAATGTGATCCTAGATTATATACTAAATGGAGAGTTTGACGAGATAACAATACGAAGATTTTACAAGTATATACAAAATGATCTTCCTGAGATTTTATGAACTCCTGATAATTTGTTGGTGAAGCTATTCTAGCACTCTTTTAAATAAGAGACTTAGGATACTGATCTCCCAGTACTTCTGAAAATAAAGAGTCAAGACATGATGCAATTTTCCAATTATCAAAAGATTAATTACAGAGACTTTTAAGACGAACAAGCTGATGAGGAAGCTCCTGTTAATTACTTTTACTCTAGAATAAAATTCGAATCTATCATAGGCAGTGAAGAAAGTATCAAATTTAACTTAGCTCTGAAAGACTGCTTAGTCAAAAACGTGCTAACTACAGAGCTAATTCAAAAATATCTAAAGCTAAGATACTAGTAAATCTTTCCTTTCCTACTTTTAAACGCCTTTTTGTTCTCTGTCCTATTGCTGAGTTATAGTCTTATATCAGTTTTTAGTGATTATGCAATAGTTTACATCATATGCTGAATTGCTAATCTAGTCATGATATTACAAAAATTTTTGATTCTTTGGATTCTTGGGCTTAGAAAATGGATGGAGAGTAAGTGAAACATTGTGGACATATTTATATATTTAGGTACTTTGATAGTGAACATCATCAAAGACATAGAAAGCACGGAAAGTGAGTTCTATACAGATTTTTATATGTTCATTCTCATGTTCCTATGGATAAGGGGCTTCACTTATTTCAAGCTGTTTAGTGAGACCAGATATTTATCAACTATGGTGTTCGAGGTTGTTAAAGATATGAGAGCTTTTGCCTTCTTGCTGCTTTATGCCATGCTAGCTTTTTCCTTCTTTTACTAAGCAAGCAAGCTTAATGAATTTTACCTAGATAATCTATTATGAGCAGTTATGCACTCATTGGGAGATTGAGATACTGAGGTAATAAAATCTATATAATGGATTGTTTTCTGCATGGCTATTATGCTTAATATGATAGTGATGCTCAATTTGTTGATAGCAGTTATATCAGATACTTTTGATAGAGTGTAAAGCGTTTTAGTAGTAACAGACGCTGAAGCTATGCTGGATCTAATTCTAGAAACTGAAAACTTATACATCTGAAATAGGTAAAAGTCCTCTAAGCAGTATATTCAAGCATGTCTTTTGTACAGTGGAGAAACTAAAGAAACTAACTGGGAAGGAAGAGTCTAAGTCCTTAGCAAGCAAATTATTTAGATTTCCTAATAAATTGAAAAAGAGAATAAAAAGACCGAAAAGACTTTAGACTTTAAACTGGAAGAGCATTCAATCAAAATGTAGCAAAGAATCAATGAAGTTCAAAATCAAATTGAGTAAGAAAGCCAAAAATCGGAATAAAAGCTAGTCAGTATGCAAGCTAATTTAGGGAACATTGAAGCTAATCTGAAAAATTTGGAAAGCCTCATGACAAAAATGTTTAATGGCCAAGGCAAAGAAAAAAGTGAAAGCAACTAAAAGAAATAACACTTTTTTAAAGAATGATTTCATTAAATAAAAACGATATAACGGAACTTATTAGTTCTTTTTCAAATGAATATCAATCACAAAAATAAATAAGAAAATCCTTTAAAGAGATTAAGCTAAATTAAAGAATAGCTTTATATATAAATATAGCTTTATTTTTCTATAGCCACTATCTAAAAATTATATAGATTACAATGAACTACAAAGCTTAAATTGGATTATAATAAATAATTAGCTCATCTAAAAAATGGGATGAGCAATCTATTACTAGTATATATTCTGGGCTCGTTTCATTATATAGAGATTTTACAAAACATCCTTAAACTTATTTTCGTGTTGATTAGATTTTACTCTAATGACTTAACACTATTGATCTGTAATCTAGCTAGCAAAGTCTTCTAAAAGATTAAGATATACCTTTAAACCATTCAAAGCTTTTATTATAAAAGCTTTACATTTTTTTATAATTAAAGACTTATACTAAAACGTACAAAATATTCATTACTAGCTTTAATTTTTAATTTAACCACTATTTGCTTTCTATCGAATGTAATGAAATTTAGACTTATATCATATATAATTTTTTAAGTTAAAAGATTAAGAAATTTAACTTAGAATGTTTCAGTCATATACAGTCAAATAAAAGTTTGAATATAACCCTTACTCAGTTGAATTAATAAACTAACTAATAAGTAGGCCTTCTATGTTTACTTCTAGTATATTTATGATTTAGCATTTCTTACTATGGATAAAGATACAAGCTAAGTTATTGAAAACCTTTTAGATACAAATCTCTTTTTTAGATATGAAAACTCATAATATGCATAAAGAAAGATAATCGCTCTTCTAATTTCATTGAGGATTTATATTAATTCTTCCTTTTAGAGCAAAAGGAAATGAATGCTACATAAAATGCTTTAACTTATTTAAGATTGTAATACTTATAGCAATCTTTTAAATACTCTTAGGGAAAATAGCTTACTTTAAATAATTGAAACATGTGTGTATCTTAGCTTTTATTATAATCTTATTGTATTAGATTCTAATATTCCTTTTATTTAAATCTCAATTACTCTATAAACCTATTAAGCTACTCAAAAATATTTGTGAATATCCTTTATATTTCTAAATGAAGAATGTTGAGATTATGAGACACTACTCAGAATCCACTCTCTTGATTAAAAAGGCTTCTTTAATAATTCTATAACCTAGAAAATAAATAGTGTATTATCATTCCATTCTATTATTAGGTTTCACAGTTTCAGAAATGAATGTAAGAGAAATATTTAGTTTTTGGGTGATTAAAACTTAAAAGGCATAAATGAAGATAAAAATATTCAAATGATTACAATTAAGAATTTTATTATCTATTTGAACCAATTTTGACTTCATATCTTTCTTAAAATAAATGCTTATAAGGATAGTTAGTAGCTTAAGAAACATCATTTAGGAGATCTTTAATAGCCAAAATTTAAATAATTTAGTTATAAAACTTAGAATAATTTTAATTATGAAATATGCCTTTAGCATATAACAATACCAAGAAAGCTAGTAGATAAAACCTTTTAATATATCTAAACTTAAATATCTTAATTTTAATTCTAAAATGTAAATAAGTTCTTTAGCTTCACTATTTATATATATTTTTATAACTTGACTAAAATTAAAGGAATTCTGAACCATTTTGTTGTTATCCTAAGTTTAACTATTATTGAATATTCTAGTTTTAAAAGTAACTTTAGTTTTAACTAAAATTTTATTCTTCCTGTGGTCTTACTTCCTTCAATTATTCTATTGCATATAATAAAATCATAATAATTTACTCAATATTTGGTCTCTCTTTTGGATTTTGATGCCAACATTTACAAATTAAATCCGAAAATTATTGAGGACAATCCTAAGGAATTTCTTCTCTCTATCCCTATTGAACTTATAATATTAGCACTTAATCTAGAGTTTCTTCTCAAGGAATTTATCTCGAAGCTATTTCTCAAAACACCATCCCTAATGAATAAATATCTGATTATTTACTATATCTAGGGTTTTTCTCTAATATCTCTGGAGCCTTAAATCCTAAAGTCCCCACTTATTCTTAATAACTTGATGTTTTAGATTCTCTCTTAATTCGAGAAAGACCAAAATCACTAATCATAGCTCTATATTCTTAATCCAAAATAATATTCTTACTCTTTAAGTCTCTATGTAAAATATTTTTATTATGAAGATACTAAAGACCTTGAGCTATATCGTAAGCAATTTAAAATTTAGTATTTCAAGAATCTTCTTAGTTATTTTATAAAAATTCAAATAGAGAACATTTTCCCAGCTCAAGTATCAGTGAATAAGGAGAACAAAAAAATCCATATAGCTTTACTATGTTTTCATGATTTAAACCTTACATAATTTATGTTTCTTTAATGAATTCTTCTTAAGCATTCTAACTTAAATTTTGGTTTAATAATTCTTTTATAGCTACTTCTCTGTTATTTCACTCTCCTTTTCAAACTTCTCCATACGCTCCTTAACCAAGTTTCTATTTTTTAACAAAACTTAGAGTTTTATCTAATTAGATATTTTTATTGCTTGGTAATGCTTCATTAATTATGCTTTACTAGTTATTAGGCCTTATTTAAGGTTATGGTTAGAAATTTTAATATATTAGGGATTGTATTTAAACATAATTTTATTAGCAACTTTCGCAGCAAAAAAAACGAATAAAATCTTTAGTGCTTCCACAAATACCACTGTTACTCTTTGATGAGGGTTTGTTATACTCCCTATTTTTATAGAATCCTTTAGTTTCCTTTTTACAAAAATCTCCTATTTCTTATCTAAATTCTTCTATTTATTTTTCCAAAGGAAGATTAGATTTAAGCATCTATCATAAGTTACTCATTTATAAAGATTTAGTTTGGTTCTAAATTTAGTTTATTTTATAAATTAGAATGTCAATATAAAAGCTAAAGCGTTCTTTAGTAATTTATTTCTACTTTCATATTAAAGTTGATATTGTAATTTGTCTTAAAGCAAGCATACTTTAATGGTTATTTCTATTTTTCTAGTATGACAAATTACATCTTCTATAGGTATCTATCTTATTACATTATAGTCCCTTATGTATCTTTATGTTCTACAATATTTAGTTAAGAGTTAATAAATAAAATTGCTTAGATTTTAATTTTTTTCCGTTAGTTAATTAAGTGTTAAAATATCTAAAGATAAAGACTTAGACTATCTAATTAAAAGTACTTATATCAAAATTATTTTTGGGAAATGTTTATAATGAAATTTTTTGTTAATCTTAGCTTGATAAAACTTTTAGTTATTGAAAAAGGAACACAAAATGATGAAGAAAATTGAAAGTATTAGATTGATTATTTACTTTAAACTTAGTTATAGCAAAAAGTTTGAGTTTATATATTAATGACTTTTTCTTAAAATCCTTAGAGATTTAATATAAGCACTCCTTAGATATAAAGCTAATATAGATTAGCTGATATTATTTAAACTCTTTATTACTTAAATTATTTCTATCTAAAGATTCATGTTTATTCCTTTAAAGCTTTGCCTATATTTTATATCTTTTAAGATTTTTACATTAAAATGCTTTAAAAGCATTTTATAGTAGAAACTGAGTAAATTGATTTACCTCAATTGATTTCTTTACATTTAGATATTAATTCCTAACTCTAAATTTAAGAAGCTTAGTTTATATAGAGCAATATCTTCTTATTTCGTTATCCTTTAATAATGATTAATCTATGGATCTTTATTTATATATGAAATAACTAATTTGCATGTGTCATTGTATTACTAATAGAAACTAAATTTTGGAGTTTTAACACACTATTAACTTAAATATTCAAATTTCTGTCTTAAATTAGAAAAAGCTATGATTATATGTATGCTTCATATAAATCTTTTATAACACATAAAATATACATACTTACTCTGAGATCTCATTATATAAATTAAATTAAGATATTAGCTTAAAACTTAACGTAATTTTGCCTTAATAAAGAAGATACCATTCCATAAAATTTATTAAATAAGCAGTTAATGATGCATATCTATTTGCTATTAAACAATAAAGTAGCCTATTCTAAAATGTCTAAACTTTAAAGATTTTAATAACTTTCTTTTACTAGAATGATAATTATTGTAAGGGTAGAAACAAAAAAACTCTAAATAGTACCTTAATTTTAATACCTATCAGCTATACTTAATTATTGACTCTCATCACCCATCCAAGATAGCTTATACCTATAATAGCTAATATTACTTAAACTTTAGTTACTTTAAGCATTAATTATATTTAGTCTAATACCTTTATTCTGTTACTAATTAACTTAAAGAGTACTAAGTTTTGAATATTTTAATGGATAATTTTTAATAATTTAGAAATAGAATAATAGAAAGTGCTTTATTTATATACTAGGATTGTAAAAGCTAGAATTAACATTTTAACTATAAACCTTATAAACAGTCAATAATAGTAAGTATAAGGCAGTTTGTCAACGAGACAGACTTAAGATCTCTTTCACACTAGTGCGCGTGGGTTCCCACAGCTGCCATTTTATAGTTTTCATGTATAAATTTCATTTAAAAACTAAACAAATATATAATAGTAAGAGGCTCTATGGTGTAAGGGTAGCACGTGGGCCTACGGAGCCCAAAATTGGGGTTCAAATCCCTGTAGAGTCGCTTTTTAAATATTAAAATTCTATTTGCTCCTTAACACCCCACATCTTCTATATGCCTTTAATTTCTTGGCACTCTTTATTTGAGACTCACAAAAAACTTTGAAGGATTTTATAAAATTTAAATAATAATGCTAAATAAAAGAAATTTAGATAATGAAGAAGTTAATAAAATAATAGGTTCTTATGTACTTTATATATTCTTCAAAATAGAATAATAATTGATAAAGTATTATTTGTGTTTTATAAAAGGAAAAAGATATATAGTTATTTTATTTCAAATAAATTATTATCATTTAACTTAGGTTAATATCATTTTTACTAAAATTCTACTTTTAAATACAGTTACCATTAAAGAACAGCTTTCGTAGCATCTTTTTCCTTATTTTTCTGAAACTGAGATAAAATTATCAACTATTATTTAATTTATTATCCTTTTATATGGAACTCAAATTATTCTGCTTCAGTTTTCTTAAGATACAATCTTGAGTTAAATAAACAATTTAAATAATGATATCTTCATATTATTTAATTGGATGGAATTTCATTTTTCTCTTGCTTAAGCTTTCTTCGAGTTTATTTTTGAAAGGCTTGCTGTAAAAGGTATATTATTTATGCTTCTGCTTAAATTTCGTAGCCAAGTGATGCTAGTTTTTCCCTACTATTAAGTTATATAATTTTATAGTTACTCTTCTTTAAAATTTTTTAACTTAATCTCTCCTTTTCAGTTTAACTAGATGCATTCGGTAGTTTTTGATTGTATTATATTATACTAATTTTTAAGTCACTTTTAGGTTTCCTGATTTTATGATTTATTTATTGAATATCTTTTCTTATATTATATCCATATAGTGTGATTCAGAGACAGTTTAATCCTTTTATGATTGAATTATTTTAGCGTTCTTGAGTTAATTAGCTTTCAGAATAAAGATAGATAAGCATGCTCATTTCTATTTAAATTATTTATTAAATTTACTTCATAAAGCTTAGCCTTTTTCGAAATCTGAAGATCTTTTTTATATCTAACTTCATTTAATAAAATTAAAATATTACAGAATCAAATTTACTAGAAGCAATGAAAGCTAAACTTAAATTTAACTTTTTCTTCTTTGGATTTAATTATAAAAAATGGAAGTTTTAGCATTAAAATTACTTCACTTATAAGCATCTCATTATAATCATATTATTCTTTTTTATATATCTTCTAAAATCCAATTTTTAGATTTAAAAGCTTTAACTATTATTAAACCTTTCATAGTGCTCTTAATGCTATCAACTAATTTCCTTATTATTTAACACTTAACTTTATAATTTTACTACCTTACCCCTCTTATTAAAAACTTGAAAGCATAATTTAAATCTTAGTTTAATTTCTATTCTTTAGTATACTTTTAACTTTGTTAGAGAGTATTTAAGACTGCTTAGTTTGGAAAAATAACTTAATTAGATGTTCAAATTTCTCTCTTTTTCTTTAACCTTAGAATAAAGGAGATATTTTGGCCCTGTTTATTTAAAGTCTTTTAGTATATAATTAAAACTACCTTCACCTTTGAAGCGTTGATTTGCTTGATTTACAGCCTTTGCATATTTTATATAATTTAGACTCAAAAAAGTTAGTAAATATCGTCTTTAGGAAGAGCTTTTGAATGACTGAATCTGTTTATGACTGAAATAAATAATTTGAGATATGTAAGATAAGTAGATATTAAAGGAGACTATTCAACTTTAGTGTATATCAATAAAAGGAAAATAAGCTAAATTGTTAGCAATATATCTATATTATTTATCTAGTTAGTACTTTCTAATAATGCTAGCAAACAAATCAAACTATAAATAGAAATATGAAAAGAAAAAGGCTGTGAACCAAGATTAATCAGTTGGGAGGTTCTAAAAGCATCTTTATTAGCTATATAGAAAATGGTAAAAACAAATAAAGACTATTAATTATTAATTAAGCCTTTGTTCAGAACTATAAATTAAATTATAAAACTAGAGATTCAGATAAAATCCTTAGTAACTATTTGGTTCCTTAAAAAGGGAAATATTAGAATAAAAGAAAAATTATAAGCTAAAAATATTATGTTAAGCCTTTAGTAATTAAGATAGCTCTTCGTTTATGTAAAAAAACACATATAGCTATATAACTATAAAGCTTAATTTTTTAAGTATAAAATATTTAATAAGCATCTAGAAATTATATAAACAAAAATACCAATCAAAAGTATATTCAGCAACTGAAAGACATTACAATAAAACTTATAATACAAATTATCTTCAGCTGCAGCTTATCATAGATAGCTTTTAAGTCTTAATTGAAACATTTAGTTTTAAAATTATTTACTTTAAACAAATAAAATTTAAATCTCTTAAAATGAGTGACTTGTGATAGATGCTTAAATCTAATCTTCCTTTGGAAAATGAAATAGAAGAATTTAGATAGGAAATAGGATATTTTTGTAGATAGAAAACGACAGGATTCTATAAAAATAGAGAATATCACAAACCCTCATAAAAAGGTAACAGTGGTATTTGTGGAACCACTAAAGATTTTTATCGTTTTTTTTGCTGCGAAAGTTGCTAATAAAATTATGTTTATAATCAATCCCTAATATATTAAAGTTTCTAACCATAACCTTAAATAATGCCTAATAACTAGTAAAACATAATTAATGAAGCATTACCAAGCAATAAAAATATCTAATTAGATAAAACTCTAAGTTTTGTTAAAAAATAGATAGTTGGTTTAGGAGCGTATGGAGAAATTTGAAAAGGAGAGTGAAATAACAGAGAAGTAGCTATAAAAGAATTATTTAACCAAAATTTAAGTTAGAATGCTTAAGAAGAATTCATTAAAGAAGTATAAATTATGTAAGGTTTAAATCATGAAAACATAGTAAAGCTATATGGATTTTGTATTTCTCCTTATTCATTGATACTTGAGATGGGAAAATATTCTCTATTTGATCTTTTATAAAGTAACTAAGAAATTTTATGAAATACAAGATTTTAAATTGCTTACGATATAACTCAAGGTCTTTAGTATCTTCATAATAAAAATATTTTACATAGAGACTTAAAGAGTAAGAACATTATTTTGGATTAATAAAATAGAGCTATGATTAGTGATTTTGGTCTTTCATATCTTAAGAGAGAATCTAAAACATCAAGTTATTAAGAATAAGTGGGGACTTTAATATTTAAGGCTCCAGAGATATTAGAGAAAAATCCTAGATATAGTAAATAATCAGATATTTATTCATTAGGGATGGTGTTTTGAGAAATAGCTTCGAGAAAGATTCCTTGGGAAGAATATCTAGATGAAGTGGTAATAGTATTAGTTCAAAAGGGATAGAGATAAGAAATTCCTTAGGATTGTCCTCAATAATTTTCGGATTTAATTTGTAAATGTTGGCATCAAAATCCAAAAGAGAGACCAAATATTGAAGAAATAATAATTGAAATATTAGAGATGGCAATAAATAGTAATAGACCAATATTAAACTAATAATAAATTAAAGTAATTAATAATAAAGATTTTTCTAAAAGTGATAGAATTGGATAAGGAGCTTTTGGAATAGTTTGAAAAGGAAAATGGAACTAATAAGAAGTAGCTATAAAAGAATTATATTAATAAGGTTTAAGTAAAGAAGCAACTCAAACTTTTCTATAAGAGTTTGAAATTTGTTCTAAACTAAAGAATTAAAATATAATAAAGCTTTATGGAATTTGTGTTTCTCCTTACTGTTTGATACTTGAGCTTGGAAAATGTTCTCTATTTGAATTTTTATAAAGTAAAGAAGAAGTTAATTGAAATACTAGATTCTAAATAGCTTATGATATTACTTAAGGTCTTTAGTACTTACATAATAAAAACATTCTGCATAGAGATTTAAAAAGTAAAAACGTTATTTTGAGTCAAGAAAATAGAGCTATGCTTTGTGATTTTGGGCTTTCATATATCAAGAATGAATAAAAATCTTTACGTGATTAAAGATAAGTAGGAACTACAAAATATATGGCTCCAGAAATATTAGAGAAAAACCCTAGATATAGCAAAGAGTCAGACATATATTCACTAGGGATATTATTTTGAGAAATAGCTTCAAGAAAAATACCCTGAGAAAACATGTAAGAATAAAAGATAATAAAATAAGTAAAGTAAGGAGAAAGAGAAGATATTCCTGGGGTATGTCCATAATGATTTTCTAGATTAATTTAAAACTGTTGGCATCAAATTCCAAAAGAGAGACCAAATATAAAAGAAATTATTGCTAAATTATAAGAGGCTAAAGGAAAATATAATGAAGAGCTAAAGACTTTTTATAAGAATCAAAAAAATTATAATCAAAATATTGTTACTTTAGAAAAATTAGGCAAAGGAACATTTGGAACTGTTTGAAAAGGAAAATAGAACTAATAAGATGTAGCTATAAAAGAATTATTTAACCAGAATTTAAGTATAAAAGCATAAGAAGAATTTTTAAGAGAAGTTTAATTATTATCAGAGCTATATCATGAAAACATATTAAAGCTATATGGATTTTGTATTTCTCCTTATTCATTGATACTTGAGCTGGGAAAATGTTCTCTTTTTGATCTTTTATAAAGTAACTAAGAAATTTTATGAAATACAAGATTTTAAATTGCTTACGATATAACTTAAGGTCTTTAGTACTTACATAATAAAAATATTTTACATAGAGACTTAAAGAGTAAGAACGTTATTTTGGATTAATAAAATAGAGCTATGATTTGTGATTTTGGTTTTTCATATCTTAAGAGAGAATCTAAAACATTAAACAACTAAGAATAAGTGGGGACTTTAATATTTAAGGCTCCAGAAATATTAGAGAAAAACCCTAGATATAGTGAATAATCAGATATTTATTCATTAGGGATGGTGTTTTGAGAAATAGCTTCGAGAAAGATTCCTTGGGAAGAAACTCTAGATGAAGTGGTAATAGTATTAGTTCAAAAGGGATAGAGATAAGAAATTCCTTAGAATTGTCCACAATGATTTTCGGACCTAATTTGTAAATGTTGGCATCAAAATCCAAAAGAGAGACCAAATATTGACAGAGTAATTGATTTAATAAATTTAAAAGAAAAAGTACAAGAAATTATTTTAAACAACAATCAAGAAAAATAAAATCTAAGTTAGAACGAAAATTATCTTGAGATTATTCCTGAATAAACATTTTAAATTTAATAATAGTCAAGTCAAGAATCGAAAAGTTCAAGTTTTTTAGCAAATTCTGGAAGCCAAAATTCTTGGGAACTTATTAACAACTTAGAATAAAGCACTTTTAATTTTTAAGCTAATTTGAATAAATAGATATTTACTAAAAATGTCTTTAATTAATTATAACTATTCTTTAAATACATTTTATTTTTTATTTCTATCATACTATTTACTTATTTAAGCTTTTATTTATATAATATCTTCTCTATTAACTGTAAATATTCGAACTATATTCTCTTAAATTTTGTTTTGCTTAACTAAATTTTTTTTACTTCTTAGATATATATATAAATTTCTATCTTTAGTAATAACTTTAATATTTTTGTCTTTTATGCTATATTCTTATTTTTTTAACTTTTGCAAATATTAATATCTCTCTTAGAATTTTATTTTATTTTTAATATTTATTTATTTTTTTAGTAATAGAAAAATTAAGCAATAATTTTAGAAAAAAAAAGGGAGAAATAAAGATGAGAATATAGCAAAAGTAATTGAAAACGATGATATTAAGATGAGATTTAAATAACATTTACTATTTTCTATAATTGAAAGAACCAATCCTTGCAAATAAAGGTGTTAAAAGCTCTTTTAGTTTAAAATTTAAACTAAATTTTTTATTTATTTTTTATATTGAAGAGCTCCTTTTATTAAGGTTTAGAATGTCATAATCCCTATTAAATAAAAACCTTTTTAAATTATTTTATAATTATTTTCTATCTTTCAAGTCTTTTATCAACTTCTTATACTAGGAAATATATTAAAGAGTAGGTTAAAAGATTTAGTTAATAATTTAAACATTTAAGCTACATTTCTCACAAATTAAATTTTATAAATAAGTTAATTTCATTGTTCTAATTTAAAAATCTTTCATTCACTTTGCTTACTTTAATATATTATTAATCTAAATTTAATATCCTTTAAAAGAATTTAAAGACTGTATTTTAGTTTTAAAGTAATTTACTTCTTAAATATTATACTTTATTTAAATTTTAATCTCTATAAATGAAAATAAAGCAAGATATTTAATATTTTGATCTTAAATATTATTAAAATGCTTAATCAGTTTGAATGCAAATAGCATGATAATTTAAAATTAATTAAATAATAAAAATGATTTATATAACATTTTTAAGATTACTTATATTTAAATAAAAATAATAATAAATAGAAAAATTTAAAATTAATGCTTATTAAGAGTATTATCTTCTCTCAAAATAGTTATAACTTATAATGAATCTATTTCAATTAGCATTTCATAAAATAAATTCTTTAAAAGTTTTATTTATAAGTTATTAAGCGACTAAACCTTTTCATTCTTTTTAGAATATCCTTTTTTAATTTAAATTTTATTATTAATTATAAAATAAAATGCTCCTAAGAAATAACTGATCTCTCCAACAAAACCTAATAATTAAGTAATTATTTCTTCATGCTAAAATTGGACAATTAGAACTAACAAAAGAAGTTTAAGATTTAAAATAAAAAACTTAATCTTTTATGATAACTATCAACAAGTTGATCAATGAATAGAACCTAAATAAAAATTTAATATTAGTCTCTTCTAATATATGGAATCGTAATTAAATACTATTGAAAGGAGAATAAAAAAACTTTTATCAGAAAATTAACTAATTCAGAGTTAAGAGAAAAACAGAATTCTTCTTCAGTCTTTGCATATAAAAGAAAACTTGAATGCTGACACTGCAAAAAATATAGACACAAGAAAAGAAATTGCAACATACTTTAATCAAAGTAAGACTTAAAAATAGAAAGATATATTTACAAATTATTTAGGATTTACTGCATACCAAACGGAAGACTAAATTAGAGAAAAAAATTTTAGTTCATATTTAGAAAGGCCAAAGATTATGGAATCACTAAGAAAATCTGGGAAATGATAGTACAGTTTTGATTTCCAACCCTTAGCTAGATGAAAAATTTAGGAAGTAATAAGAATTTACGACAAGAATTCTACTATGAAATCTAATGAAGATAAAACCTTTTAAAAACTCTAATTATTGGCATCCTAATAAAAGGTGTTGTCACTTTAATATTTTATTATTATTATATAAATATGGAATTTTAAATGATTAAGCAGTATAAAATAATTTAAAATATTAAATTTTCATTAATAATCTCATAAATAAGCTAAGAATTTCAATTTAATTAGATTAAGATAATTTACCAAAAATATTTAAAATTTGAAATAAAAAAATGAAATATTTTTAAAATAAAGAAAATGATGTGAAATATAATTGAATTATCGATAAAAACTAGTTAATATAATTATATCTATTTTATAATTCTAAAATTTAGTCATTTTTTTATTTGAAAATGATATTGCTGATATTTGTAGTCTTTCTTGTTTAAATTTATATTTTATTTAAAAAGATTTAAATAAATTTTAAATATTAAATTATTTAGAATTTGCGTGCTTTTATTTTTAATGCTTTTTTTTATTTTTTAAATTTTGATACTTTTTTTTCTAATTTTAGTTTAGTAAATGAAATATAATTAAATATTTTAACAAAAGTTCTACTCTTTTATTACAGTAAATTAATAAGCAAATAATAATATAGAAATAAATAAATTTTAAATAAAGTAATTATTATTAAAAAAAATGGAAAAAAACCCGGGAATCTAAACCTTGAATTCTAACCTTAAAGATCAATCTTAAGTCTCAGTTAACTAACAAGAACCAAGAATTCAAAAAAGATAAATCTACTCCTGTTAAGGATTAGGAAATACGGAATTTCCTAGCAAACTGAAAAAGCTTGAGAAACCCCACGAGCAAGACATTATTTAGCTTTATTCATTAATTGAGAAAATGAATATCGAAATATAGATCCTGAAGGCGGAAAACTTGAATTTTCTGCTTCTTTTTTAAGATAGAAAAAAGGAAGATCAAGACTTGGTAAGTAAAGTTTAGTTTTAAATTGAAGCCTTAACTTCCTAATTTGAACTATTAGAAAAAAACCTAGAAGCAAATCAATAGAAAATTAAAGAAGAAATTCGATTACCAATAAAAAAAAACTAACTTAAATCAGAAAAGATGGAAATTGAAAAAATGTAAACAGAATAAAAATTTTAATTCAAGCCCTTAATAAAACGTTGCTATTGTTGTCAAAAAGCTGGACATTTTTGGAGGTAAATTCTGAAGTGAAGAAGAGTACTTGAGCAGCACCGTAAATAATTTGGAACATCGAGGAGGCTATATTGTAACTACTTTGGTGGTATTTATAGAAAGAAACTGATATTAGATGATTCAAGTGTGACACTAATCAAACCGGATCTTGGTAATTAAAAGTAACAGAATAAATAGCTTTAAAAGGACAACAACGACCTTAGAATTTGTTTAGAGAAGCTGGAGAAAAATTACAAGAAGATGGAAGAACAATTCTATGAGCTTATAGAAGAGAAAGAAGAATTATCTCAGTTTGAAATTGATTCAGATGAAGACATGTACAGTTGAGTATTGAATATAAAAACTTTTATTGTCTTTAATTTGAGGAAACATTTCCTCTAATTAAAGATGACCCTAACCCTTATAGTTAAAATTAATTAATTAATAAAGTAATTATGTTATTTTTTATTTCAAAGATATCAATTTAATTGCAATAAACAAATGGTAAATCAATTCTTTTTGATTAAGAACATTCTTTGAACTATATTATTTTTTTAAATCTCAAATGTTTTTATTCACGTAAAATTAAAATATTTTTAAACGTAAAATCTATTAGATAATAAAGTTATTATATCAGATAGATATTTTAAAAGTAATTGACATATTCAAACTTAATGAAAATAAATTCCCTTTATTAATTGAAGACTCTGAAAAAGATTCTAACAAATTTTTTTGGAATAAAGTTTACATATATATTTTATTACTGAACAATTAGGATGAGTGATATAAAAAATATAACAATAATTGAAATAAATGATTATCGTGTTTGTTTATATCAATAGTTAAGAACTTTAGAGCTTTTTATAAATTTAAATTCCTTTCCTGTAACCATTTGCAATATTAAAGTTATTTAAAAACTTCTCGTTGTTATTCTTCTTAATCAATCACTTTATTCAAGAGTAACTAATCTCCAAGTATGAAATTTTAATGTTCTTCATTTACTATGAAAAATTGTTTATTTAAATTTATTTTATTAATATATAAATAAGACTTGCATTTAGTTAAAATATCATAATTATATTTAACAAATTATACTAAACCAAAATATTAATATATTTAGGTTATTCAAACTATAAAAATATTAAGAAAATAAAATGTTTATACTTATAAATAATAATAATAAATAATAAATATAATTACAAAATACTTAACACCTTAATGGCACTCAGCTCTTTAATAAAGATTTTTAAAGTTAAAAAAATTATTTGTTGAAGTCTTCCACAGTGCTACCATTCACTTATAAATCTTGTCTTATATAGGTCGTGATCAAAATGCTTCTTAAGAGACTAAGTATCTGGCATCTTTCATCAATAGCGTTACTTGATGCTTCTTCAGTCTTGTCTTCTCTTGACTCCTACCAAGATTCTTGTTCGGTTCTTCACCATAAAGTAATTTCTGGTCCTTAAATTTAAGTCATACTCAGTTAAAGATTACACCAACCTATTTAAAATATTATGCTCAATAATAATTAATTATAATGAACCAACCATTACTAAATAAAACGCTTTAAATTCAATTATATTTCTTCCTATAAAATGTTTTCTTTTTCCTTTGAAATTCTTCATAAAATTTTAATTATTCTTAGTCTTTAGCCCAGTCTTCATCTTATTTTAAAGGTAAATCCTTCTTCCCCTCTTAATTCTATATGTCCTGTAGTTCCTTATTGTATTTTCTTTATCAATTTATTGCTCGCTTCCGTTATTGATTCATGAAGCTCTATTCCTTGATAAAATATCGATTAACCTTCTAGAGGGCAATGAAATATTCCGTTTTCTTAAAATTCTATTTTCTCCTATTCTTCACTTAATTCTAAAGAGTAAGTAATATCTCACTAGATGTTGCTTCCTCTTGCAGAATCAATGTCTTAACATATTTCTTTATATGTATAATTAAATTTTTATTCTTTCTCAATATTTTAGGGTCAATGTTGTTTTAGTTTTTCTAAATTGGTAACTATTAATGTGCAGTAAACTAGTTGATTCTTTCTTCTATTTCTATAGCTGAAAATTTATTTCTTCTTTTTCCTATTTGTTGCTTAATTATTTTTTTAATTAGCTATTTTCTTAATATATCTTTACTGCAGTTAATAACGGAAACCTAATTTATTCTTTTAATTCAGAGACTTAAGATTTTGGGTATTATTTTTCGAGATTATTTGCTATATTTCTTATTCATAATTCATATTTAAGGTTGTTCGTCTAAGGGTTTTAGAAGAGGTTAAATCCTGTTTTTATATTAATAAAATACGAAAATAAAAGTATTTAGTTATTTTTATTTTTATCATATGCTTTAAATTTTAGTGTAGTTTACTAAATATAAAAGAAGAAATAAAAAAAAAGGCTTTTTATTAAAAAACTGTTAGTTAAATATTAAAAATCTTAAACATAAAAAATATTTACATTTATGTAAAATAATACTTCTATAAAATATATAACAAATCATCTAAATAAAATTATTAAATGACAAATACTAAAAATATCAGAAATATTTATTTCAAATAAAAAACAAAGACTAAATTTTAGACTTAAAAAGTAATTATAAGGTATCCTAACTAAATTTTATTGATTATTAAATTATTTCTTCATATCATTTTCTTTATTTTCTAAATATAAAATTTCTTTAAAATCAAAAATATTTCGGAAAGTTTATTTCATTTAAATAAATTAAAATATGTAACTTTTATGAGATTCTTAATGAAAATTTAATATCTAAATCGAAATTATTTTTACAAGGTTAATCATTTAAAAATTCAAAACTTTTATAAATTAATTACTTAGCATGGATCCACCTTTATTAAATTCACCACTATTAATAAAAGAAACCAATTTTTATTCTTATAAAAGTCTAGTAATGTTCTAGCTTCACCCGGTATCTTTATTCGTATTTTCTTCTTTTCTCCATTTTTAAAATCAAAACTGATTACCTTCATTCTCTAGTTTCTTATTATTTAGTCCAAAGGTAAGAGTTAGAGGATAATTCGATACTAGTGTTAAATGCCCCAGTTTAGGTAAATTTTTCTAAATAAAAACTATTTCTGATCTCAGTTTTTTCTTTAGGCTTTTTCCAATTCCCGACCAGTTTAATGACATGTAAAAGCAAAATAACTCTATGACCTAAATCTAAGAGCTTTTTAGTCAGATTCTTGTACCAATAGAGAGAACCCTCAAATAAATAAGGCTTATCACATGAAAAGCACGTCCTTATTTAGTCGTTATGGCTTCTATAACAAGAGTGCTTTTAATGCAATCTACTTTGCAACAGATTACCTACTCGACTAACTAGAACTCAGCATCTGTTTTGAAATGAACATTAATAAAACATCAATAAAAATGATATTCTAAAGCAGAATGAAAAGCTAATATTTCTTTATAATTAAAAAATAAACTTTGTTATTCACTTTATTTGATGACATGCTAATTTAAAATATATTAATTTAAAAGTTATACTATTTTGAGAGAAGATAATACTCTTAATAAGTATTAATTTTAAATTATTCTATTTATTCTTATTCTTATTTTTATTTAAAATAATAAATAATAATAATATAATAATAATTTATTATAGTGATTCCACCTATCAATCAGATTAATCACTGTAAAGTTTATTAGCTTTGCTAAATATTCGATTTCAAATCTTCTTTAGGATCACTCCCATTCAATACATATCCTGATTTATTATGCTAATCCTTTTTATTAAAGGTATTTTGTTTCAGTAGAGTTCAATTCAAATCATATTTAAGTTTCTTCTTTGCTGAGCAAGAGTAGTGTCCTTCAAGAATTAACTTCCTTTGTACATTTTTTCTGAATAATAGTTCTTTTGGAGTGCAGTGTATATTACTAAAAGATTATCATAATTTTAAATTTTGTTGCTATTTTTTGGTTGCAATATCGGCAGTATCTTAATACAGGTCCAAATCTCCTGCAATATCAACATTTTTTAATCTCTTATATAGGAATTTTTTTCCGGTTGATCTTTAGACTCTACATCCATCAAATCATTCAACGACATATTTTAAAAGAATATACTTTTAGTAAGCCCTGAGATTAGTTTAATTTTTTTTCTAGTTATTTAATTATGATTTTTGCTGAATACTTATTTTCAGCTCTTTATTCTTATGTGCTAGACATCATATATGCGACTTTTTCTTCAAGTTCTTACACTCCTTAAAAATTTATAATTTTCCTATTGCATAATTTTGCTTTTTAAAGTATATTTTGCTAATTATAATTAGGTTGGATGGATCCTTTTCAAAGAGAATTTTTGCAAGAAATTATTTTCATTATTTTATATTATAAAAATAATTGATTAGCGTATTATCTACCTTTATTTGGTTTTTCTTGATTAATCTAAATGTTTTTAATAATTATTTCAGTATTTTCTTCTTCAGAGCTTATTTCTTTAATTAAAAATCTAATTGTTGCGACTTATCTCTTCTTTTCGATTGGAATAATGCTCCAGTTTAAGTTTTTCCAAAAATTGATCTAGTCCTTCTCTCTTAAGTATTAGCAATTCCTTCTAGAAGCTAATTTCCATTGTATAGTTACTTCTGAATACTTTCCTGTTTGCAGTACAGTACAATTCGGTTTTTTTTTTCCATAATTTCATATTTTAGAATAATCTGTAATTTCTATTTATATATCTCATCTTAAAACAGTTGAAGCGTCTTATCTTACAGTATTTTGAATCGTTACCTATTTTTCGACATTTATATCATTTTTTAATGTTTTTGATTCGAAAAATTTTTAGATTTCTGTTATTCTATGACCATAGGATCATTGTGAAGGAAAAGAAGTTACTAAAAATTATTATGATTATTAATTTCTTTTATTTTTTGCTCCATTCTTTCCAATTCTTAGTTTGTACGATCCATTGAGGCCTTGATGCTTAATTCTATTTTTAATAATAGATTTTTATTTTATTATTATTTTATAGAAAATCAAAAAGATATTTATGATCGACACTATCCTATTTATAATCCCTACTGTATGTGGGGAGAGTATGATACATTCGAGCACTTTTTTAAATATATATTAATATAATATAATATAATGATTGACTATCCTAAAAGATTGCGACTTTTTACTTAAGATACCTTATATTTTATGATTAAAGATTTATAAACTCCTTTCCAAAATATTATTTGGGATATTTAGATTTATAAATAAAAATATTTCACAAGAAACTGATGTCAAGAAAACTAGAATTATTAGAAATGGAAAAAGCAAAAAAGGAATACATAGAAGACTAAAATAACGAACCGCTAATTTTCAAAAGTTAACTGATTAAAAACTCAGTAGTAACAGAAAATTAACTTTATGAAATGTCGTAAACTAACTTCAATTAATCACAAAGAATGATCATAGAAGAAGATTAGCACTAAATACAACATTAAGAAAAGTAAAATTAAGAAAAAAATGATACAAACATAAACAAAAGAATTGAGATGCTGAAGAAAAAAGTTTTTTATAAATAGAAATTAGAAAAACGATATAAAAATTGTTGGTACTGCTAATCTTGGTATCATTTACTAAGACATTGTAAGAAATTAAGATAACTCAACTACAATGAAGAATAAAGGACCTGAAGAAACTTAAACAAACTTTGGATTACTGAGTAAGGCATATATAAATGGAAACTATGAACAAGAAACTAAGAGAATCCTTCGTGGTAGCCGTCCACTTTAAAAAAAGGTCGTGGAGAACAACCACGGAAAAAAACTTGTAAGCAGAAACCTGGTTGAAAACCCAGGATATGCAAACTTTAATTTTACATTTAGTTAAAATAATAATAATAATAATAAATTTATTATATTTAAATTATTTTACATTCTTAGACTAATCTAATCTAGTTAATAAACTAAAAACTAATTAGTTACTACTATTAATACTATTAGCATTTAGTTATATACATTTATAATTACAAATTAAAGTGCTTATTTAAAATGTATCTAATAAATAAGCCTAATTCACTAAATTACTTTATTATTATTCAAATACCACAAATAATACACCACAATATCAACTTAACCTATCATCAACCTATAGTATCAAAATTAACTATTATCAAACCTATTACTCATTTTTAAATCACCAACTTAATAATCAACTATATGCAAATAAAAAAATCAACTATATAGAAACCAACTTCCTCCAAATTAATCATTGCAGTCAATTTCATAAACAGAACTGTTAGTAAGAGATTTAAGATACTAGAAGCAGTAACCAAGAACAATCCTAAATACTAAACTACTCAATGGAAATAGAACATTTACCTATAAAAATATATTCCCTATTGAAGAGTAACGATATGCTGATATTGCAAGCAACTGGATATAGAATACAAAGTTATTACCAATTTAGATGAAAAAAGAGAAAAAATAAATGAATAATAAAATATATTAGGATTTATTGCAATTAAGAAGGTTTATTTTACAGGAAAAAATACTAAAAGAAAAAAGAAAATTTCTATATCTAATGGGCAATTAGCGAATCCAAAAGAAAATGATTGAAATTTGACGTATAGGAATAAATCTAGAAAAGTAACTTTAAGATAATCAAGATTTATGACAGGAAATATTCAAGGAAGTTCAAAATAATTTTTTAAAGATTAATCGTGGTGATTGTATTAATGATGGTAGGAGGTTTTTTAATGATTATTATAGTTTATACATAAATGATGAAATTTGAAGTTAATTAATAAGCAAAATTTCTAATAAATAGTTTAAATAATTTTTGATTACTTATTTAGATTTTGTTAATTTTTTTAATTAACTAAAATAATTTGAAATGAGTTAATTAAAATAATTGATAGAGTAATTTTTAAATTAATAATTGAATACATTTTAAATGCTTGGGATTTGATATTCATAACATATGAAATAGTTAAGTAAATAAATGTTAATTTGGCATTTAAATAAAATTAAAATATTAGTTTTCTAAAGCAACTATAGAATATAAAAATAGATATAATATTTATAATATAGCAGTATAAATTAGATGCTTTATATTTATTTTATGTTTGTATTTCAGTTTATCTTTGCATTTATAGGAAATAATAAAGTTAATTTGCTTTTATATAACTTAATAAATAACTAAAACTAGTTATTTAGTTTAAATTAAATTTATCTAATATTTTAAAAATATTACCAGAATTTTGAGGCTTAGCCTTTTTTAATATTGCTAGATGATTAATAGGTTTAAAAGCTTTTTATTTAAATTTTTAAATTTCTTAAAGATTATCAAACAAATAATAATTTGACTATTTATTTTTTAAAATTAAAGCTTGCTATTTTAAATTTTAGTTGATTTTTAGAAAACTTAAAATTGCATTAATTTATAAATTGATTCTTATTCATAAAATGTTTAAAAAGCTTAATGAATAGTGATTTACTTTTAAGCATTTAAAATTAGTTAATATAATTTATTATTTTCCTTTTTAATTTATTATTTAATCATTTTTTAAATATAAATCATATTATTTTTAGTCTTTATCTTATTGAAATATATACAAGAAGCATGAGAACACTTTTTTTAATATTAATATTGAGTTTCGCACTAACAAGGGACTTGGTAATATTGATTAAATATATACATTTTTATGATAAATAACTTTAATTATAATTAAATACAAATCTATCTTTAAATAATAAATCGTGTTGCATACAGATCATCTAAGGAATGCTAATAAATAAAAAAGATAAATAATATCAAAATGTATACAAAATAATTTATAAAATATGTAAAGTTAATATCAGTTAAATATATTCACTCATTTAGTTCCTTTCTTTTTCAAAATTTTATAAATCACTTGTATAATAGATTAGTTTAAATAAACCAGACATTTTATTTATATAAATCATATTTAAAAAATTACTCATTTATATTTTTATATTACTTCATTATTTATAAACTGTCAGAGTTTTAATACAGCTTAAATATATAGCCCTGGTGCAAACTCTGAACGACCTCTTTACTAATATGACAGGGATATTCTATTTATCATTTTCTGCAAGCAGGGATTATCATGTGTATCGAATATATAATCCAACGTCATAGACTTAAAACCTCTACTAAAGCCAGATAATCTTAGATGCTTTCTCTAAAAGATTTTGGATTAAATCAGTTATCTCCTTAAGGAAAAGAGGTATAATCAGACATTTCAAAATTTTACTTCCTTCATTCTTTTAATTAAAATTTTTAAATTAATGATTTAATTTTTTCTGTGGTAATTAATTTAAATGTATACTTCTCAATTTTTAAATAAAATATTAATTTAACAGAATTTTTTTATTTAATTCACTGAAGAATTTTTAGCTTTTTTAATTTTTGAAAAATTATTTAATTTCATTTATTTTTCTTTACTTATAAATTTTTTTCTTAATTTATGTGTGCTTTTAAATCTAAAATATTTTTTAAATCAAAATATGTTCAATTCAGCATTATATCTTCATTATTACCATCTTAATAATTTTTTTTAAATAATTTAATATAAAATGAATTTTAAAATTTCCTTCATTATTAATTGATTAATTATAAATTATTTTATTTTTCTAGCCATTTTTTGTAGAATAAAATTTAACATTTTTAGAATTTAATTTTGATAAAAAGGCTGAAATAAAAATAAATAATTTAATGTATTTTCTAAATTAAATTAAAAAGTTTTAGTCAATTCTTTAAATTTCTTCCCTTATTCCACTTCTAATTTCGTAATTATAAAAATTATTATAAATGAAGGAAGGCTGTTAAAACTTCCTTAAAACTAATTTTCTTACTTCTTTTCTAACTTTTCTTCTTCGCTTTACTTTTCAAGGAAAAGTGTTATCTCTTGCTTAATACAAGATTATAAGTTCAGAGACTCGAGTCTCTCGAATTTCTCTTTTCAAAAGACTTTATTTCTTTTTTTTTTTTTATTCTCTTTTTTCGATAATATTCTTTTCACTTACTTTTTAACTAAAGTTTACTTCTGATTTGTCTTTTTTATGCTTGCTAAAAAAACAAAAAAATGGGTTACAATTTTTTTTCAACATTATCTTTCACTTTATCAGATTGATAAAATTCTTTATTTTTTTCATTACATTTATCTCAAAAGAAAACCTTTTTTACACTTGTAGCTATTCAACTTTACTACAAAAGTATTTTTTCTTCACGTATTGTCAAACTAACACTTTTTTTACTTACATTGCTTTCTTAGATAATTTATTCATTGATTAAATGCATTTTTATTTATTTTTTACACTTTTTCTTTTAAAAAAGTTTTTTTTAATTTTCAAAATACTTGATAGACAAATTTTTCTTTCACTCATTAAAGCTTTTTTAACAGATTTTTCTTTTTGAAATTCTTTTTTAATGTTATAGTTTTCTTCTGTATAATATTTTTTAATCTTGTAGAATTTTTTTATTTTTATTTTTAGTTTTATATTAAAACTTCATTTTAAAGAAATTTTTGCTTAGATGAATTTTGCTGCTCTTTTAATAAGATTTAAATACTGATTTGAAATTTTTTTACTTTTCTTAATCCATTTTTGCATTGAATACTCTCAAATATTAATCTTTAATTTTATTTTTGTTGTTGTATTTTGTATGCTGTTAATCCTTTTTACAAAGATTTATTTCATAGGATTATTTTTTTAGAGGTGAAGTGTTTTTTATTTTGTTGGCTTTTTGTTTATAAATTATCTTATTATTTTATTTTTATTTTTCATTTTTTAAGTTTCTTTTATCAAGATTCAATTTTTTTTTCTTTTACTTTATTCCATTTTTTTAATTTAATCATTTTTTTAATTTAAACACATTCTTACTTTATTTTAACGTTAATAATTATAGTTTACAAATAAGATCTGAAATAAAAATTTATCTTTCTTGTTTACAAGTAAACCTTCTAGATTTATTTCACTTATTTCAGGTTTTAATTATTAATTAATTAAAATATAATAGTTTCAATATTTAAGAATATTGAGACATAGTTGCAATAAATATAGCTTAGACTATAAATATTACAAATATGTTGAAAGATAAAAGTTTGTAAATGTCAATCAAGCTCATCTTGTTCTTTCTCTATCATATATTTTTATTTATTGTCTTGATGAAATTTGTCTTTTTTCCTTTTAGAAACTCTTCTAAAAGCTCATCTTGTAGTTTAAACATTTCAATACGCTTTTTTAGTAATTTAGAATGAAAATTTTTGATTAATTTGTCTATTTTAGGAATTTGATTTTTTTTAAAATGTTTGTTTATATAGTTTTAGTCATAAAGAATTAGTTTCTTCTTGTCTTTTTCTTTAAAAGCTTTATGATTTTCAAGTTCCTCAATAATGTCTGCATAGTATTAGCAATCAAAAATATGATCAGTTTCATCAAAGTCTTAGCCACATAAGCAAATAATGCTATATCTAACGTTAATGTGGCGATTACTAAGTTCTTATTGAAAATTATTAAAAAAAATCCTCAGTTTATAGATAGAAATAGTCTCTCTAATATAGTGTTTATTATATTTGGTATAAGTAATTTCAGGAAATACACTTTAATTATTTTCTATTTAGTCTATAATTCTTTTTGCTGTTGGCATAAGTGTATTCCTAGAGAGACATTCCATTAAGAATTTATGTTTTATTTTTTATTCTGTGAGCTTATAAAAATTCATCTTACTCTAAACATGTGACATGTCAAAATTATACAAATCGATACATTTCTTTATATGCTTCTAGTATGGTAAATTAAATTTATTACATTTTTCTAATAAAAAAGCAGTATCTGAGTTAGGATTTTCTTTGATATATTACATTAATTTTCAATAAAAGTGCATTAAATTTTTAGTTGCTATATGTGTAAAAGGAAGCCAGTTTAGGTCAATTATGCATGACTCATTGAATGTGAATTCTTAAGATCTAAACGCCTATCTTGAGATAAGTCTTTACGATTTTGTTATCTTGTTTTTTATTCCTTTAATTCCAGAAATAGTAGCTCACGGAGTATATCACTTCCATATTCAACTTTAGGCAAAATAAAAGTTCTACAAAGAGTTTTGAAGCTGAGATGGGATACTAATCCATATTTAGAAAGTATTGCCGTAGCTTTTTAAATAGCTACTCTATATTTGTTAGCTACTGCTGTACAATGTAATTTGTAATTTTACTTTATTCCTAACTAATATCCTAAATAGATAACTTCATCTTTTTAAGCAATTGGAATCCCATTGAACTTTATATTAATAGAAGGTTAGCTTTCTTTTCATTTATTTTTTTTCAAGAATTCTATTACTTCAAATTTGGCTACATTAATTGTAAGTTTTATTAAATCAAAAACTGTAGATGTAGCTTGTAATAATTTTTAGGCATTTTTCTAGGAAGAGGATATTTGGATTAATTCGTCAGCAAAGGCTCGTACTACGAAAGTTTTAGATAATATTTGAAATCCTAATTTCTTCTGATTATCTTCTAAATATCTTATAACAATATCATAGTATAAAATTGCAAGTACAGGTGCATGGCTACTTCCTTATAGTAATCATTGCTATATTTAATTATTCTTGTAAGATATCCATCAATTATAAACTTAGCATCAACATTATCGTAAAAAGATTCTAGTGCCAATATTAGGTCCAAAGGTAGTCTAAGTCTTCTAAGATGATTAAAAAGTAATTTCCTAGATATGCTATCAAACATTTTTTCTACATCTATTAAAGTAGCAATTAATTACTTTTTATGGGACCATCTACGATGCAAGTCTATAATTTACTAAATAGTTCAAATTTGCTAAGTAGTGGAGCGTTTACGAATAAATCTAAATTAGGTTGGATGTAAAATGTTTCGTTCATAAATATAATTATAAAGTCGTTATGTTAGTGCTTTATCATAAATTTTAAGTAGACAGTTCAATAAAGCTATAGGCCGTCAATTACATCAATTACTTTTGCTTCCTTTTTTGAAAATCGGAAGAATGTTTATTTTTTTCATTGCATTAGGTATTTTAAATGTTCTAACCATGCTATTAATGAAACTTGTAATGATTTGATGCAAATCTTAACCTCCATATTTAATAAGTTCAGCTTTTAGACCATCATTACCTGTAGCTTTATTATTTGCAAGTTAAGATATAATTTTTTTAATTTCAAATCACGTAAAAAGAGTTATATTTTATAAATGACTTAATTTCTAATTTAAGATAAAAGATTTATTTCTAAATATTCCCTCTATTTTTCTATTTGAGAAGTCAAATTCTATCTTATTTATTTTCGAATGTTTATCAAAAATGTTAGTTTCCCAATTTTCAATAAATTGCTATTGTTAGTTAAAGTTAAAATTAATCTAATTACGAATTTTAGGGTTTATTAGATTTTTAGCTTGTTTAAACATTATTTAAGCATTTTTGTTAAGATCTTTATGTTTTTCCTTAGCTTTTTATTTTATTCAGTTCCAAAATTTGTGAAGATAACTCTTATAAGATTAAATTTTAAGCTAGTAAAGTTTGGTAACTTCTTAATTATGACGTCCATACAAAGTTAAGGCGTTCTAATATGCAATATTATCCTTTTTTGCTTGAATAAATAACGTAGCTAAGTAGCTTGGCAATTGATAATAGTTTTTCCTTTGATTTTAAGATCCAAGCGCAATCTCAGCACTAAAGAAAAAAAGTATATCTTATAAATAAATAAATATGATTATAGAGAGCGTAACACTCTCGTTGGTTCGCTTCTCTTTAAATTAATTTTATTTACTGTCGAACATTTTTTTATGATTCTCTCTATCCTTGTTTTCTCTTCCTGCAGTACGTCCCTGTAATTTTTCCTTCCAAAGCATAGGATGAATATGCGATTACGGGTAAATTCCCCGACCTATGAGGGAGAAAGTTTCCTCCTGGCATTCAGAGCATAATATCTGAGAAAATCATTTCAGATCAAATATAAGCAAATAATAGAATTAATTTGAGAAAAAAACAACTAAATCAAAAAAAATTTATAAGTGGAGAGCAATAGCTTGTAATCATTATATTCAAAAAAGAAAAAATATAATTAAAAAGATGGTGGGAGCTGAGATTGACCTTCTGAATCATACTTTCTGGTTTTATGGCTAGGAACAAGTTCCTTTCCTGTCGCTGAGAAAGTCCCTGGTCAAAGTAAACCTTTGCAAGGGAACGCCTTCCTTTTGATTATCCACTCCTGGTAGGGGCTTGAAGCCTGGCTGCCCATAGCGATGGAGCTCACTGGCAGCTGCTTTTCGAAATTATAACTAATAAGATCGCAGATGAATTAGTACTAATTTTGAACATCGTTTTAATCAAGTTACTAGAATTGATAAAATTATCCCAAAAATAGATTTTAATAATAGCTTCTCGTTTCCAAATCCTATAGTTTAGAAATTTTAAAGAGTAATCGTTATTGTTAATCTTATTCACTTCTTTTTAAATTATAATTTAACGTAATACTTAATGGAAAATGATCAGTATACAAACCCTTGGATAACTTTATAGTAAACGAAATCATCAGAATTTAAATGTTAAGTTGCCAAGAAGTAGTCATTACAATAGCATTAATTATTCGCTCTATGAATAAATGTGTTGGACTCATTATCATTTAAAATTATTAATTCATTTGCTTCTATAAAGTCTAGTAATCTTTAAGTATTATTATTGATTTGTGATCAATTATTGCCGTAATTAGGAATTAAGGCATTAAAGTCACCATAAAGGATAGTAGGGTTTTGGTCACTATTATTTATGATATTATTAAGGTATTCATATGCAATGTCCTTATAAATATTTGACTTTTCGTTTGTAGGCAAATAGCATGATGCTATTATTAAATTTCTAGCTCTCACGCTTATAAAATGTCCAGGAAGATTTGAGAAATCTAATTCATTTTAACAAGAATCAAGCTACTTTTTTACTAATAGACATACTCCACCTGCACGAGTATTCGCGTTTTAGTAATAGGTACGATATTGTTCTATAACAATTGGGCAATATGTTTATTACGTTCATGTTTCGTTTATTGAAAAAATATCAAATTCATTATCAAGGATGAATTATTATAATGCCGTTTGTTTACTAGCTATTGAGCTTATATTTACATGTCCTATTTTTATTTTCTTAGATTCTTGCGCTCCACCAGGGAGCCTAATATATGCAAATATATTTAGTCCCTTATGAATCTCTTTAAGTATGTACCAGTTCTTTTTTATACTCAGGGTGCTGGTGGAAATATTAGATCAAAATGTAAATTACTTAAATCGAATTAGGTTCTAGTAGTTTATTATCTATTTTAATAACATTTTAGGTACTATCTATAGTGCCTTGAGTTAATTCTTCATTAATTGTTATATACCTTTCTTGAACATTGCTCATTTAATATTAGTTCCTCCTTCACGAACCTTGTCTGATAAAGTTTTATAGTTGAGGAGATTAAAAATTTTATTATCGTATTATCTTTTCACTTTCTCTTTCATATTTAATAGTACGTTTAGCTGGAGGATATTAAATTCCATCTTCTTCATGTTTTCTTTTGAAAGGATTTGATTATTTGATAACAGTGCGATTCTAGTTTTCAATATAATTAATGTTTGTTTAGCTAATTTAATCTTTTTATAAAGGCTTGGTTTTTAGAATAAATAATTCTTTCATTAATTATTCATTAATTTCTTACTATTTTCTTAAGTTTTACTAAACTTTTAATTGTTACAAATGAAGTTCATATTTAGCTAATGAAAGAATTACTGGAGTTTTATATAATTCTCATCAAGCAAACTTGTCTAGCAAAATTGATTTGATTATTAAATTTTGATTGTACTAGATGTTAATTTCTTATTTTCTTAATATAATTTCTTCTAGTTTTCTAAGTTATTCTAGATATTTAAAATAAATTCCATATTAAGTTAATGATATGTTTATTGTAGTTTTTAGTGATTTATATCTATAAACATGCTTTGCAAATTTAGATAAAGAAATTAAATAAAAAAGCAAATACTATTATATTTAAAATTGCTTTAAACTAAAAAATAAAATTTTAAATATAAAACTATTAAATTATTTTAAATTTAGAAGCTTCTTCAATTTTTTTATTTTTATAAGATTAAAACTTATAAATTTCTTTGATATTTTCTAAGTAATTAATCAAATTAAAACGTTTATTAGGATAATTAAAAAGGTATATTAAATTAATTTTTTATCTTGCTATATAAGATTTTATTATTAAAATTCATTTAAAAGAAAAATAATTATATAACATAATTCATTAAAGTGATTTCACCTTTTTTTGGTTAATCACAGAATAAGGGTTTGTATAAGTTTTTTATCATATGAAATTTTCTTCGGAGTAGAATTGAATTATTTATCGCTTTTCCTTGTTTCCACTAAGACTTGTATTTATAAGTTTTCCTACATCAAATCCATATTGTCTTTTATTCCATTCTCTTGCTTCCATTAGTATTAGAGGTATTGCTTGGATTATTTATTGCTCTTTTCTTCTATAAAATTTGACTTCTTTTGTGCAGTATATTCTAAACATTTTATTTCATGCATTTCGTTCTTCTTTTTTTCTTTTTTCCTAAAAATTCCAACAGTTTCTTACCATGCTTCTTGCAGTATCAGCACCTTATTATTGGTTTCCTTTATGTATAAATTAGTGCTTAATTTATTTTTTCTCTCTGTCTCTACATTCATATGGAATCATAGTTTATCTTATTTTGCAGTTCCTGATTCTTTTCATAATTTATTCTTTGTAATTTTTCTTTAGTCTCCTGTATTAATGAGTATATTTGCCGATCAAAAGGACTACTTAAGATATCTTCACTTTAATCCATAGTTTTCCTGTTTGAGTTATTCAATTTGTTAGCTTATATTTTTGGTAGTTTAATTTATTATAATTAATTTATATTAAATATATATCTATTATTTTACAATTTTTTATTTTAAAAGAGATTAAATGCATTGTCATTTTTATAAAGTTTGATTATAATCTTTAATAATAATAAGAAATCCTTTAAAAGCAATTAATAAGAAAATGATAAATAGAAATATTTAGAAGAAAAATAATTATAATTGGTTCAAATTTACTTTAAACTTTGAACTTTCTGCTTTATTTTTTGCTACTTTGGGTTTTAGATGACAAATATTTATAGACAATTTATTGATTATTGCTTTTATTAAAAATTATTATTTTATAAGCTTTTATAATTTTTACTATTTGCTTTTATATTTTAATCATTTAAAAAGAATTTTTAGATTTAATCTATAAGCTTAAAAGTGTTTCCTTTTATATTTAATTTCATTTTTTATATTTTTAAAATAATAAAAAATAGAATATTGTGCAAATTAAGCAAGTTTTTTATCATTATTTTATTTTTAAAAATTAAATATGATTTTCCAAAAATTTAGCAGCATTTAAAATTATTTTAATAAATAAAAGTTTTAACAAAATTAATTTAAATAGAATCTTTTATCCTTTTTTAACTTAAAATAATTTTTTATAAAATCAAAGATTTAAGAAATCAAAACTTAAATTTTATTGATAAAACCAACAAAATAGCTTTTTTGATAACATTTTACTAATGCTTTTATAGTCCTTTATTATTTGATTCATATTATAATTTGAATGCTTTTTAAATTAAAAAAAGTAAAAAGTAAAAATTAAGAATGATTAAGATTTATAATTGTATGATTACAGCATGTTAAATAAAAAAGTTAGAAGAATATAAGTTATATTTGAAATAAATATTTTACATTAAAGCTATATAATTAAGAAGATATATCTTATTTATGTTTAAAGATAAATTAACTATTTTATTTGACTAAAAATAATTTTTTAGATTAAATAAACCAAAAAATTGTGAGGAATGAAGTATAAAAGAAATGTTTATTTTTTTAACTAAACAAAAGAATAAGAAACATTTTTATTTGTATTAGTTTTAAATTAAAAAATTTTAAAAGCTAAGTCAATTAATTTGGAAACTAAATAAATTATAATTAAAATTAAAATATAATTGTTTTAAAAAATTAACAAAACAAACTAGAATAATTAAAAAAATTGTTTTGCTTAAAAATACCTTTATTAAAATATCAAATAACTTAGGATTTCGTTTACGATTTATCTTTCAAAATATGCAAAACAAATTATTTCTAAGGAACAAATAAAATTTTGATAAATCGCCTAAATAATTTGAATGTCTCTTAATTTAAGTTAAAAAATGATATAAAATTAGCTAAATTATAATTTTTTTCTTTAGATAAAATATTTAATTTAAATATAAATTTGTTTATGAAGCGTTTCATGCTTTTTATCAAAATTAAATTATAATTTTATTAATTTTAATTCTGCTTTTATAAAATTTTATTATATATAAAAAATTAAAGTTTGGTTTAATATTATGTGTTTAAATTTTAAACTCTGTTTTAGAATTAAATAAGCATTTCCTTCTTTTTATCAAGATATATGGTATTATATCTTTTTAATTGGATTAAAAATAAAACATCTATATTTAAATACATTTTTTTAGGTAAAGTAAATAATAATTGATTGATAATTTTTTAATCTTCCTTATTTTTGAGTATGATTAATTAGTTAAAATTTATGAAAGAGAATGTTTATTCTTGTTTTAGTTAATTATGCTAAAAATAAAATGTTTATATAAAATGTATATAAAAATTAGTGCTGTTCCTTGTTTAATTAAAGATAATAAATATAATAAAGTACATAAGATAAATTATAAATTATCCTTTTTGGCATTATTATTTTAATATTAAATTAACAAAATTATAAAGCACAAAAGTATTTCCTTTGCTATTAAGTTTTTTTAATAACTTTATCTTTAAAAAATAAAAAGAACCTTTTAGTTTTTTAATATCTTAGCCTATTTCTATAATCAAAGGGCAAAATGCATTTTTTATGTCAAATATTTCTATAATTTTGACTCTTAAATTTAAATAGGTAAACTTGAGAAAGACATATGAAATATTAAAATTTTCATTTTACTTAGGATGTTTATTAGTCATTATGCAATTATCAGAAATAAAATTAAACTTTTAAATTAAAATTAGAACTTCATGGCATAAATGCATTTAATTTCTAAGATTAGTATAAAAAATCTTATAAGCTATAATGATGATACAAAAATAGATTGATTCATGAATAAAAGAAAATAACTATTTTGAGAAGTTAAAAAGCATGTAAAATATAAATTAATTATAAGATATTTAAAAATGGAAAAATATTTTCTGTTGGATTCACATATGAATATAGTTAAATTTAGAATTAAAAAGATAGCAAAAAGATAAAAAATATTTAACCTAATAATAAACCCCCTTCATCAAATAAATATTATATATGTATTTTATTTTTAATATTATGTTAATATGACTTTTTAGTCAAATTAATACTTTTAAAATAATAAAAAATAGAACGAAAGTATAATTTTTAAGGTTGATATACATCTATATCTTCACCTAAAAGTTGGCTTAAGAAATGATTAATCCTTCATAATTAATTATAATTTTGAATTTTCAGCTTAGCTGTTATATCTAAAAATAATTTTTAAAAATGCTAAGTTTACTATTATATAGTTTATCTTATAATTAAATCTGCTTAGTTTGTCTTATTTATAATAGATATTTATTATGCTTTTTTTATTATGTTCATATTTTAGGTTCTACACAATATCTTTTTTAAAATACTGCTTTTGATACAATAACACCATATGTTTCTTCTTATAATTTATTATTATTATTTTAATTTAAATAGGGTGGAATTTGACTCTAGAGGAGACCGAAAAGAAATCTCCAATGATAAATCTGAGTGAGGACTTAAGAATCTAAATGTTAAACTGGACTAATCACTTCTTTATAGATTGTAAATTAACCTATAATCACTTGAAGACATCCTGTGCTTTGGTGACAAAGAGATGCAATCCTGCCCACAATTAGATGAAGAGCCTCCACAGAAAAAATTAGTTATAGAGAACTTTAATAATTTAAATTTATTACAGTGCTGTGCATCATTGAGTGCTATGCGCACTTTAATCAGAATTTTTAAATTTAAAATTTTTATTAATCACTTGCTTCAGAGACCTATAATATACTTCTTTGATATCCATTGATTCTTTTAATAATTGTTTATTATATATAAAATGGCATCTAAGAAATAAAAGACTTTCCAGCAAAACCTAATAACACTTAGCAGAATGTAACCAATGATATCTACCTTATTTAGATAGAGAATTAAGAATTAGCAAAAGCTATTAAAGATCTTTATCAACTAGATAATTAATTATTAAACTCTATGGAAATTATAAAATTTAAAAATTCAACGCTATGATAGGGATTAGTTGTAAACCCGCTTGCAACAAATTTAAGGTTAAACTTGGTAGACGTTTCTTACTTTATGTACTGAAGTTTGCAATACCAGTATGTCATTATTTTTCGATAGGGAATATATTTTGTTGCAGGCTGACAAAAATAAAAGTAAATAATATAAAATAAATGGTAAGATATTTTAAGAACATACTGCAAATGAAAGCTTAACATTTCGGAAAAAAATACGATAACTAAAAAAAGAAGCTTCTTATATCTAAAATACAGTAAATTATTTCAATAGAAAATGATTGAGATTCATCCTATAGTAAAAATCGGGGAAAATAATCTAAAAATATCAAGAAACATGACAATGACAAGCAAAATTTAAGTGAAGAATTTATTTTAAACTAATAAGTGGTAAATCAAATAAAGGTGACACCACAATAATAAATTATGCTATATTGTTTAATTTTCTTTAAGTTTTTTTAATGAATACTGGAATTGAGAAAAATTAAAATTAGTAGATTTGAGAGATTTAATTAAATTTTCGTAAATCTCATCTAGTTAATATCCCATTTGAGGTTTTATTTTTGATGATCTTATCTAATAATATATAAATGAATACGTTTATTCTATATTTTGATATATATATCTGAATTGCTTAATTACATTTCATGAATTTGGTTGTCTCCCTGAGACGTAATTAAGGCTTATATTTTAATTTATTTAATTTAGCTACTATTCTAATTTTTTTAATTTTAATCTTTTTTAGTTTCGATTCTTATTTTAGGTTTTAATAAATTTTAAAATTGCTCTAAAAAAGTCTCTTAAATCTATTAGCTAACCTAACAATAAGAAATGCTCCTTGAAATTGATTTGGACAGAAGAAAACAAAAAGGTGAAAGAATCTGTTGAAGAACTTAGCTTAAAAATAAACTAGCTAGCTAATACTGTTTCTTAGCCAAAAATGAAAACTTATAGATTAAAACTGAAATTTAATTGAATCTCTCAATAATCCAGTTTAATTAAACGATTGAAGAGACGGAACAAAAATTGATAAATTAAAAACGATAAAGTTAATAATTAATCCCTTCTTAATCCTCAAAATGACTTGATGAATATCAAAGATGAGAAGATGGAGAATTCTTAAAAGATACAATATAGTACAATTAAATTTTGATATTGTAAAAAATAGGTAATATTTAAAGAAAATATAGAATAAGATGTTGACATTGCTAAAAGTTGGGACAAATATCATTAAAATGTTGGTCTCTTAAAAGAAATAAGATTAGGAAAAAAGAAAAAAATGAAAAAATCTAAGTAAAATTTACTGTACTTAGGATGGAAAATTTTCAGAAAAAAATTTTATGATGGAGATTACTTACTCTAAGAAATTGCAATCGCGTAAAAGAGAAAGACAAGATTAATGCTAGGGACAAGCTGGGACTGGAATAAGATTCTTGTAATCAAGAAAGATTAAATATGCTCAAGTCACTATGTTATAGAAGAGCATCATTATAAAGAATAAGAAATTTTTTTTTCCATTCTAAGCATAACTTATAAAATATAGAGATGTTATCGGAATGCTCCCAAAGAGACCTTAGTATCTGGCATCTTTCATCATTAACGTTACTTGATACTTTTTCAGTCTTGTTCTCTTGACTCTTACTAAGATTCTTGTTCGGTTATTCGCCTATGGGTATTTCTTGGTATCAGATCTTAAGTCAATCTCAGTTGGAGGATTATTCCTCCCTATTTATTTATAGTTTAATAAATTATTATTATTGTAGGTTTATATTATTTAATGCCTTGATAATTTTAAAAATTTGGAAGATTGTTGTTGGTATCTTATTAAATTTTCAATAAAGTTAGATTAATGTTTTAATTTTCTTATAGATTCAATATAGAGGTTTGGTATTTTTAAAGGGCCATTTGATTTATATATAATATAATGATTACTTAATTATTTTTAGAGCTCTTAGCAATTATAATTATTTATAAACATTATTTTTCTATTTTAAGCTAATTTATTCTTTAAATAAACCAAATAAGATGCTTTTTTTCTAAATTTATTTAATAACCAATTTATTTGTCATCTTCAAGAGTAAAAATAAATATAAAAAGAGAGTTTTTTACTTCTATCGAATCTGATTCCTTTCTTAAATGAATTGGAATGATTGAATATCTTTTACAATTATTTTCTTTTTGACTATAAAATTAACTTGGTGAAATATTGTTTTTCTCATTTAAGATATTAAATAAAATAAAGCTACTAAAATATTTTAAGTTGTATAAATACTTAAATTAATTTTAAATTAAAAGAAATTAACTTTTTATTTTAAGTTACTATGACAACTTATTAGTATCTCATCTCTTTATTAACTTCCAGTCCAAATTAATAATGTTTTAGCTAAATAGATTATCTTCCTCATCAAATTGGAAGATTACTGATTTACTTAAAATAGGTTGAGTAAAACAGTAATTATTTAAAGGGCATTATCTTTTTTATCCTATTATTGACTTCAAATCAAATACTTAAGTCTTTACATTTTCAGTTCCGTTTTTGTAAATAAAAAAATGTTTTTTTTAAGGAATAAAGATAGCTGATGTAGTAGCTTTATTTAATAATTTTTGTTCTAATACTAATCATTAGTTTTTCAAGCTGTCGTATAGTTAAAGTTCATCTTTGCAAGAGTTCTACTAGCTATTGTATCCACCAAAGACATAAACTTTTGAAGAATGCTAGTCACAGCCAAACTATTTGACTGGTATTATTATTTATTGCATTCTGTGTAGTTTTTAGCTATTAAAGCTAAAGAGCTCACATTCTTAAACGTCTATATCTTAATTCATACTGCTCTAATTTCCTGATATAATGTAGATTAAATCATCCCTGTTGAAAATGGTTCGATGCTAAAATCTTGAAAATTACATTTAGAGCTCAAAGGCTTTGTTTTTCGTATAGTAGTAAATAGTAAAACGAGTCTAATTAAAATCTCTACCTCCTGAAATAACTAGACATTTACTAAAGATTTACTCTATTTAAGTAAAACATTAATCAGTTTTCTTTATTTTAATGTGTCCTCAATCAAATCTTTTTTCATTAATTTAGTAATGTATTTTCATATTAGAATTAGAGCTTACAGTAGAAACAAACGAAAATTGTCTATATAATCGAAAATTAGATATAATCTCGTATCTAGTTAAACCAATCCCAAACTTAGCAAATAGTTAGTTTCCTTCTAATTCTCTGTTTTGCTTGATCAATTTTCTCAAATATAATATTTTTATGACTGAATTGTTCTATCCTTGCTGTAATTATGTCTTCATTTATAAAGTTTTAAAGATAAAATGTTAAATAAAATAACTTAATTAAATCACTTTATAATTAGATATAAAATTTTAATCTTCTAATATGCTAGCTAAAGAACCTAAATTCTTATTTCCTTTATTACCATTTATTTCCTAACATTTATTTTATAGTCATTTACCATATATTACTACCAGCTAATCTTAATTATACTCAAACTAATTACTTTTAATTTATTATATTCAACTAATCGAGAACAACATTCCTCAAAAAACTAAATAACGAAACCAAGCGACGAAAGAGGAACTAAAAAAATTAAAACTATCATAACAATCTAGCTCTTCTTCAGAGGGAAAACTAATGGTTGGTCCAGTTGAGTCAGTTAATCCACAAATTTAGAGTAACAAATTTCTTCAAGATTAAATTGAAAAAATAAAAGAAAAAATTTAAATATAAAGAGATATTTTTTAATCAAGGAGAAAAAATCCGGGAGCTAATGAATTAAATAAAAGATGATAATATAGCAAGGATAATACATAATTGATGAAATCAATATTATAATTAAAAGCCATTAAAAATATTTATTAATATCTATAAATGAAGGAAGCAATCCTTGCAGTTATAAATGTCAAAAAACTTTTTTAGTTTATAATTAATTTTATAGTTTAAGTTAGAAAATCAATTTGTTAATTTAAGTCTTAGAGATACTGCTACATCTTTTTGCTTTCTGTTTCTAAAGAGTAATTTCAATGAGAGAGATTTTTCTAATTGATGTCCTGCTAGTTTTTAGTGATTTATTTCTTAGAAACCATTTTATTTATATTAAATAAAAAAAATGCTTCATAAATAATTTTTATTATTTAATTAATTTTAAATAATCATGCTATGTGCATTGAAACAGATTAAGCATTTTAATTGTTTAATATTTAAGATTAAAATTAAAATATCTTACCTTATTTTAATTTATAGAGATTAAAATTTAAAATAAAGCATAATATTTAAGAAGTAAATTACTTTAAAACTAAATTACAGTCTTTGATTTCTTTTAAAGGATATTATTTTAGATTAATAATATATTAAAATGAGTAAAGTAAATGAAATATTTTTAAATTAGAACAATAAAATTAACTTATTTATAAAATTTAATTTGTAAGAAAAGTAGCTTAAATGTTTTAAATTATTAACTAAATCTTTTAACCTACTCTTTAATATATTTTCTAGTATAAGAAGTTGATAAAAGACTTAAAAATAGAAAAAATTATAAAATAATATTAAATTGTTTTTTATTTAATAGGGATCATGACATTCTAAACCTTAATAAAAAGAGTTTTTAACATAAAAATAAATAAAAAATTTAATTAAAATTTTAAAATAAAAGAACTTTTAACACCTTTATTTGCAAGGATTGGTTCTTTCAATTATAGACAATAGTAAATGTTATTTAAATATCATCTTAATATCATCATTTCTCAATTACTTTTGTTATATTCTCATCTTTATTTCTCTATTTTTTATAAAATACCTGGCTTAAAGAAGGGTTTTATACCACCTTCTCAGAACAAAAAAGAAAACCAGAAGCACTTATTCTCACCACGTTTTCTTCAACTTAACGCTCTTCTTAATAAAATTAGCCAGAACTATCTAATAGATTAGAAGAACTTATAAAAAATTCTAACTCCTACAAATTAAAATAAAGCGAATCTCTTCCATCAAAGGACGATTAAGAACTGAGATTTAAATTCAGAACAGAAAAGTTAACATACCTCTCAACACCATTGAAAACTGAAAAAAGAGACAGCTCAATTGAATTGATAAAATGATAACGAAAAATAAAAATAAACGAAGAAGGTAAAGTACGATAATTCATATAGATCCTATTACCTTTGATTTAGACAATACTGAAAAGAACAAATGGAATCTGAGAAGATGAAACAGTTGATTCACCAACTTATTAAAAGCATAAAAAAACTCGAAGAGGAATTAAATTATTATAATAAGTCAGGATTTGATAAATCATAAAGATGCTGATGAAGCCCATATGGTTGAATGAAGAGCTAAAATCGGAGTTTATGAGCAAATTGCAAGTTTAGAGAATGATATTTGAGTAATGCAAGATAAAGACGAGAAAAACTGAGTGAAATTAGATTCAAGACCCAAATTAACATAAAAAAACCTGTAGAAGCCTTCATAAGGAACTCCAATGGAAATAGAGAAAGAAAAGACATTTCTTAGAGCAAAAAAAAGATGCTACATTAGTAACAACACTTGATATTTATGGCGGAAATGTCCCTAATAGAAAAAATAATAATGAATATCTGGAAAAATGTTAACTAATAGTATATGAAGTAACGAGCGACGGAATTTTTCCCATCGGGAAATGGGAAAATCTGAATAAAAAATTCTCAACTCAGCCTATTCAAAAGAGAGAAGTCAAGGAAAAAGAGTAATTCAAGGAACAAACATGATGGAATGGAGATTTTATACATTTAAAATTTTAATTAAGCCGGAAGGCGAACAGCTATTTTAATGATTAATGATTAATTTCTCCTTTTTTTCTAAAATTATTGCTTAATTTGTCTATTAATTTGAAAATAAGTAAATATTAAAAAGAAAAATGAAATTCTAAGAGAGATATTAATGTTTGCAAAAGTTAAAAAAATAAGAATATAGCATAAAAGATAAAAATATTAAAGTTATTACTAAAGTTAGAAATTTATATATATCTAAGAAGCAAAAATATTGTAGTTAAGCAAAACAAAATTAAGAGAAGATAAATCGAATATTTACAGTTAATAAAGTAGATATTATATAAATAAAAGCTTAAATAAGTAAATAGTATGATAGAAAGAAAAAACAAAATGTATTTAAAGAATAATTATAATTATTTAAAGACATTTTAGTAAATATCTATTTATTCAAATTATCGTTAAAAATTAAAAGTGTTTTATTCTAAGTTGTTAATAAGTTCCCAAGAATTTTGGCTTCCAGAATTTGCTAAAAAAGTTTAATTTTTCGATTCTTGACTTGACTATTATTAAATTTGAAATGTTTATTCAGGAATAATCTCAAGATAATTTTCGTTCTAACTTAAATTTTATTTTTCTTGATTGCTGTTTAAAATAATTTCTTGGCCATTTTCTTTTAAATTTATTAAATCAATTAGTCTGTCAATATTTGGTCTCTCTTTTGGATTTTGATGCCAACATTTACAAATTAGGTCCGAAAATCAATATGGACAATTCTTAGGAATTTCTTCTCTTTATCCATTCTTAACAAGCAATAAAATTACATTTTCTTGAGTTTGTTTCCAAGGAATCTTTTTTGTAGCTATTTCTCAAAATACCATTCCTAATGCAAAAATATCTGAATATATGCTATATCTAGGATTTTTCTCTAATATCTCTGGAGCCATTCAACTTGTAGTTCCTACTTAACTTTTGTCACTTAAGGATTTAGATTCACTCTTTACACGTGAAAGTCCAAAATCAATAAGCATAGCTCTATTTAAATTATTCAAGATTATGTTCTTACTCTTCAGGTCTCTATGCAGAATATTTTTATTATGAAGATACTAAAGTCCTCGAGCTATATCATAAGCAATTTAAAGTCTTGTATTTCAAGAAATTTCTTAGTTACTTTATAAAAGTTCAAATAGGGAGCATTTACCAAGCTCAAATATTAAGCATTAAGGAGAACGACAAAATCCATAAAACTTTATTATGTTTTTATGATTTAGATCTTACATTATTTGTATTTCTTTATAAAATTCCTTTTACGTTTCTTCACATAAATTTTGATTCAATAATTCTTTTATTGCTACCTCTTGATTGTTTCATTTTCCTTTTCAAACTTTTCCATATCCTCCTTAGCCAATTTTAATTTCTTTATTATAATCTCATTCTTCAATTTCTTATATATTCAAATTATTTAATAATTCTTCGTTTGAAATTTTTTACTACTCTTAAGCTTTTATTTATTGCTAATACTAGATATTCTATTGCTATCCTTGCGCTTTTTTCTACTCATAATTCTGAGAGCACTTATTACAACAAAAAAATCGGATTTTATCTTTTGTGTTTCCACATATACCTTCGTTACCCTTTTTTGAGGGTTCGTTATATTCCCTTTTTTTATAAAATCCATTCGTTTCCTTCTCACAAAATTAGCCTATTTCTTATCTGAATTCTTCTACTTCTTTTTCCAGAGGAAGGTTAGATTTTAGCTTCTATCATAAGGCATTCATTTTTACAGATTTAATATTCTGTTAATTTAAACTAAATTATTTTATAAATTAAGTTTTTTATTATAAAGTGCAAATATTCTTTAATAAGCTCTATTTCAGCATAATTTATATTATAAGTTATATTGTAATTTATATTTAGTTTCTAGAAATATACTTTTGATTGTTTTTATTTATAGCATTTCTAGATATTTATATAATATTTGTATTTTACAAACTAAGATGTATAGCATATTTATTTTAATGTGCTTATTAAGTTTAACTATTAACTTGGTAATTTAATTTACTTGATAGTTTTGAGTCTCCATTAGATATAATATTAATATGTGATTTATTGTTTATATATAAGCTTATTTTGATTAATTTTATAATATAAATTAAACCAAATAGCCTTCTTCTAAGTATCTGAGATATAGTTTATTTTAG
Organism: Loxodes magnus; assembly: GCA_946699065.1. Taxonomy (NCBI): domain Eukaryota; phylum Ciliophora; class Karyorelictea; order Loxodida; family Loxodidae; genus Loxodes; species Loxodes magnus. The sequence continues at coordinate 474,315 of CAMPDV010000214.1, forward strand.
AAGCTAAACTAATAAATCCTTTGCACAAACCACAAGCTTTTATATTATAATTAGTTTACTCAATTAAGTATTTTTTATACTAATATAATCTATTTTTACTCTTAGATGCTATATCTTTAATATTTTCATTTTATTCATAATTTAGAGATTGAATGCTTAATAGTAGTAAGCTATCTTAAAATTATTCAACGTCTTCATTAGATACTAGCTCTTATGGTTCATTTATCAAATAAACAGTTATTTTTCAGTCATTTCTTGTAAGATTAACCTTTATTGCAAACTAGTTCAAAATAGTTAATTTAAGGGCAAGCAAAAAATTAATTAAAATAGCTCTTATCAAAAAAGAAATTAAGCATGCCATAAATAATTGAACATTTAGATAGAAGAATAGCTCTTTTATATTTACTTCATTCACTTAGTTAATTCTTAAGATCTGGCTTATTTAATTCAAGCAATATCTAGATATATTAGTTGTAGTTATTCTACTATATTGCTACTACAAGCAAACTGAAATAAAACATTTACACTTTACCTTACAAGCAAAGTCTTATATCTTTTTACTTCCTAGCAATCAATTCTGAAATGTATCTTAAGGTTTTATAATTTATTTTTATTAATTTAAGTTACTGAAAGTTGAAAAATAGAAGGGTTAATTAGACTACAAAGAATGAGACTAAATTTGCTTTTATAAAGTTTAAACGAAAAAAGAAAATCAGTTGATATATAAGTAAATTTTCCTTATATTTTATACTTATAGCTCTAATTATAATTCTAAATGATTAAAAGTATATTAATAGTTTAGTCGCTTTAACGAAACTTCCTTCTTAAATTTTCTATTTTCTAGCATTTACTTTCATATTTTTCTCTGGCTCATACTCAAATTCAGAAGTCTTAATCTTTAATTTTGATCAAAAACTTTTTCTTTATTTTATAAATCAGCATTTTAAAGCAAAATTGCATCGAAAAAATAGAAGATGTGATTTGCTTAAAAGAATTGATTATAAGAGGGGAGATATAGATTGTTTTTATTAATTCTTATAATTAAACTAGGATACAACATTCTATCAAGTTATTCCTAGTTTGAAAATTATAGATAACAATTATGACTCTATTAATTTAAAAAATTGAGTCTTAATCAAATTATTATGCTAGTTAGATCATTTAAAAGTAATAATTACTATTTTTAAGTTTTCTGTGCTTAAGATTATAATGAAGCTACTATAATTATAAGTACATTAGAGATAAAGAAACTTTATAACTTGAACAATTAAAATTTTCTTAAATGAAACTAAAAATATAAATAAATCAATTTTTAGACTTTTTATTATAATAGCCTAATATCTTTATTATTATTGAATAGATCTTTATTTTAATCAATCAAACATAAGATGTTATAAGTAAAATGCCACCTGTGGGATTCCAACCCACGCGCACTAGTGTGCAACAGATAAGTCTGTCTCCTTGACTCGGACAAACTGCCTTATATTTACTATTATTGAGTCTTTATAAACAAAAATTATTTAAAAATATATAAAATTAAAGTACTTTAATACTTAAAAATCCTAACTAAAAAATCTGATTTAGCTTTTCAAGGAACAATAATAAAATAAATAATTAGTTTAAGTTCTTAAATAGATTAACTTAATCAAAATAAATATAACCATTTATTTATCTAAGTTATTATATCAAATTATTCTAAATTTATTACTAAAACTCTCTTTTAAAACCATACTTCCAATCTAATTACTATTAACTAATATACTTTTAAAAATCAATATTATGAAAAAGAACTATTTTAAAGGGCGTAAGAACTTTAAGGAAAAATCCTATACCTAATGTCTTACACATAAGAATAAAAAGCTTCAAATAATAATTCACAGAAACAAGAATCGAATAATTAGAAAATAATTAAAACAATTTGTATAGCTTACCACAAGTATACTTCTTTAAAATATGTCGTTGAATTATTTGGTGGATGCAGAACCTAAAAATCAGCCGGAAATTTTTTTTTATATAAGAGATTAAAAAATGCTGATATTGCAGGATATTTGGATCTGCATTAAGATACTGCTAATATTTAAAACGAAAACAATAACAAGAAAACTTAAAATTATGATAATTTTTTTGGTAATTTACACTGCACTCTAAAAGAACTATTATACAGGAAAAATGTACAAAGAGAGATAAATCTTGAAGGACTTTACTCTTGCTCAGCAAAGAAGAAACTTAAGTATGATTTGAATTGAACTCTACTGAAGCAAAATATCTTTATAAAAAGGATTAACATAATAAATCAGGATATACATTTAATGGGAGTGATCATAAAGAAGATTTGAAATGGAATATTTAACAAAATTAATAAAACTTACAGTGATTAATTCTGATTGAAAAGTAGAATCTCTATATTCATTATTTTTATATAAAAATGGATGTCGGTCGCGGTTCAGGAGAAATAATAGGTAATCTGATGTAGTGTATACTGCATTGCGAGTAATTTCGTACTAGATACCATTAAGGGGAAGAGTGGGACAAGCTCAGAAGAGACAAACTTTATTCGCTCAAGGGCTCTCACTAGCAGTATGAAAGTTTGATTGACAATGATTTAATAATTAATTTTTATTTAGACTTATTCAAGAAGAATGGAACATTTTATTCAAACTCAATAATATTTTTTAATAAGCAGACTCTCCATTTGGAGTAGCTGACGTGATTCATTGGGCAGCTATAATTATAAAGCTTTTTTAAAGCTTTTAATTTGCTCTTTGAATACTTAGTGCTTTACATATATTAAAGTATCTTTTGTCTCTTCTAGGTGAAATAAATTCTTAGTTTGATTAACATTTAATGTAATTATTTGTATAATAAAAGCTCAGCCTTTAATGAAATTAATAGTAAAATGCCAAATATTTAATTTAAAAAGCTCTGTATCGACTGTTTCAAATCCACTTTTAAAAGAATGGTTTTGAAAGTAAAGAATGCATAAGAGTATAATTTACAAATAAGATTAAAAAGTGAATTTAGCTTATGGTTGTAAAAGCTAGAAATGAACAATTAGATAAATAATTAAAAGCTACAGAAGAGTCTTTATCAGTCTAAACATTTAAATAAACTTTAGTGGTAAATATACATATAAAATGATAAAATAACTAATAGTAACTAGACTCTAAAATCTTTATATCTTTATCTTATTTAAAGTCTTAGCATTCTTTTTAAAATTATTTTAGAAATCAATAGCAGTTAACTAAGAAAACTTCGGTATATAATTAATTAACAAAAATCCTTTTAATTTAAATATTTTGTAACTCAAACTTAATAGTAGTTTTAGGTAGAAGTGGGTGACATTTTAATCAGCTTATATTTTTCATTAGAGAATATGCAAAATTTAAAGTTATTAACCTTGTTCTCTAAAACTATTTTTATATCTGTACTTAATCTAGAAAAGGATTAAAATCTAAATTAAAACAACAAAAATTATTTTTTAATAAACTCTAAACATAAAATTTTAGTTATATTTGTTTAATTTTACCTTATTTCTTAAGGTATAAGCAAAGGAAGTTAAAATTAATTAATTATAAATAAGTCTAAAACAAAAAAATGCAGAGTTGGAACAAAGGTTTTCTTATCGAAAAGATTACTCGTAATAATACTGATCAATCTTTCTAAAATTAACAAACACCAACTAAGATTTAAAAGAAAAATATTCCTAAATATCAGAAGAAAAATAACTACCTCCAAAGATCCAAAAAGAGGCATACATTTAATCAATTAATTAATTTAGAAAAGGAATAACTCGTGGAGATTATTTTCGACTACACTGATAAAGTCGAGAATCTCGAGCATTATGTTATCAGTTTATAACAAGATTTATAAGATCATGTGGACGATGAGAAGCCACAAACTGAATTTGTTACAAATTAGGATATTAATAACAGATATCAAGAAATAGAATGCGATATTGTTAGACCTAGATGAATAAATGGGAATAGACTTTTAAAAATATGAAATGCCTTTTAGCAAGTTAAAGAAATTAAGCAAAGGTTAGAGAAATTAGAGAGCTAATAACCATAAAAAATCAAGATTCAATGATAAAAGAAGAACAACCCATGACTTAAGAAAAATACTTCAAAAAAAGTGCTACATATGTGGCAGTCAATATCATCTTTTAAGAAGATGCTAGGGAAATAAGGAATTAGAAAAAAGATTTGAAATTAATTGACCATGTTTTATCCTTCTTCGGATGGTTAATTATGACGTAAGAAGATAACTCTAAGACCGTTCGGAAAGCTCGAAGTGAATTTGGGTGGAGACACGGGGAGTCCGAGACCCTGTAAAAGGTAATACAGAGGGTTATGGATCTTTTAAGGGAACACTCCATTAACCTTAAAATTTTTAATTTAATTTAATTTAATATAAATAAGTCTAAAAGTGAAAGTTTTAAATCATAAATTTGAAAATTAATGTTTGTCCATTGTACAAAAAATTAAGATAAAGGAATTAGGAATTAATTTAATTTTTTAATTAAAGCTAATGCTAAATATAGATTTTTTTGCTTAAACATAGAGTTAAATTTAAACTTATATTCAAAAATCTTTATCGATGAGTTTAGATATCTAACTGTAATTTTTATTAATCAACTTTTTAATCTAGATGTAAGTGACTAATAGTTTATATGGATTAAGAAATAATTTCATCCTAAAGAAATAGATTCCTATGTTAAGAATGCTTCTGTTGAAGATATGCAAACCACGGATGTCTGAGATAAAGGTACTAAACTTTATTATACTAGCAATCAAGATTGATTTAACTAGAATCTTTATATTATTAATTTTTTAAGAGAAGCTAAAAAACTCTTTCTATGCTTATCTAAAATTAGATTAATTTAGGTTTAAGTTAGTTTGAAGTGAAATTAATGAAGTATCTACTAAGGCAATATGTGAGAACTCGAATTATATAATAAATAGCTGAATATATTTTATTAAATACTTATTAAAAGCATATATGTAAATTAAGAAAAAAAGGGGAATTAGTTTTTAAGCAAGACTTTATTAATAGAGATATGATTAGCTAATATTAACTATCCTATTTATTAATGTTCAAGAAACCTTAAGAAAATAAAAAGAAAGAGACTTAAATTTAAAGAGTTTTAATTAACATATCACAAGATTCATAGCATAACGCTTTAATCTTTCGCCTTTTACTAAAGATTACCGTGTTTTGAATCTACCCAAATGTGATTTTGTCAATTTTTTAAGCGGCCTTTGGCCGTTGTATTTAACTGAAAATTTTACAAATAAAAAATTAAATGTTTGGCGTTCTTGGAGGTATTTCATCCTCTTTCCCGCCAATCTCTAGATTACTTTAGAGTCTAAATATAAATGTTTAAATGCTTCTATAACTATTATCCTTGCTATATAAAATCACTGAGGTATCCATTCGACTATAGAGTATCTTTAATCTTGCATATTTTTCCAAAAATATTGCAATATAATCATTCTCTTTTTAGTTTTAATTGTATCTTCTTTCTATTTTCCAACTTCTTCTAGTAGTTTCAGTATTCTTATTTAAACTTTTGAAATTTCTAGCATCTTTTCCATAGATGCATTCAAGAGTTACTTTAATAGCATCTTTTTGATTCTCTTTTAGGTTTTAATCTTGATTTCGTTTCTCCTTAGATAATCATTGGGGCATTTTTTCTATACTTTTAGGTCCATTTAACGCTGCAATTTTCTTCTAGTTTTTTATTTTTTTTATTTTCTTTTATTTTCTTGACTAGTTCTTTCTGCTTCTATTGTTAGTGTTATGATTAATTGTTCTGGTCTTGCAAAATATTTCAAAATGCGTTAAGGTCTCTTTCTCAGGTCATGACTCTTGATTCTATTTCCTCTGCAAGTTCAAGTTTTTCCATTAACTTCTTATTGTCTTTCTTCGGCTTTTTGGCCTCTTCATGGAGGTCCAGCGCCACTTTAATCAACTAATCGTAGCTTATGTACTATTATGTGATTAGATTCGAAATTTCCGCATTAGATTTTTAGCTTATTTCCTAGGTTTTTCTTCAGATATGGGAAATTTATCCTGATAGGTGATCTTTTTTGTATCCTTTTCTTGGTTCTAGCCTTTCTAGTATGTCGTTAACTCGTGCCTTTTTGGGAGCCGCGTAAAATCCTTTTTTGAACCCTGACATATTTTTTATCTGAAATTTTAAATTGCTTTTCTTAATGTTTTTATTATAGACTTTATATATATATAAAAGGATATAAAATAAACAATTCTCCTATCAAAAATAAGTAAATTAAGAAAAGAGTAAAGCTTTTAAGTAGCACTTAAAAATATAACTTAGAAAAATGATTAAATAATGGGTATTTTAATTTTATAAAATTATTATAATTAACGTAAAAAAGTTAAGTACTTTGTCTTCGATATATCTTTTTAAGTCTGTGTGAGAAGGGCTAACAAAATTATGAGCATAAAAATCTTAAATTAATAGTAAAATATTTAAAATCTAGAGCAAACAAGAGTTTAATATTAGTTAAGAATCGTAAGAAAATATTAATTAATTTAACTAAAAGGGTTAGGATCATCTTTAATTAGAGGAAACACTTCCTAAAATTAAGGCAATAAAAGTTTTTATATTCATCACTCAATTGTACATATCTTCATCTGAATCAATCTCAAACCGAGATAATTCTTCTTTATCCCCAATAAGCTAATAGAATTGTTCTTCCCTCTTCTTGTAATTTTTCTCCAGCTTCTCTAAATAAATTCTAAGGTCATCGTTGTCCTTTTGTAGTTATTTATTTTGATATTATTAATTACCAAGATCCTGTTTAAATAATGTCACACTTGAGTCTATTAATACAGGCTTCTTTCTATAAATACCTCCAAATCAGTTCCAATATAGTCTCCTTGATGTTCCAAATTATTTTCGGTGCTGCTCAAGTACTCTTCTTCACTTTAGACATTATCTCCATTAATGTCTAGTCTTTTGACAACAATAGTAACGTTTTTTAATAGTTTGAAGTAAAGTTTTTATTGTGTTTAAATTTTTTAATCAATTTCCATCTTATCTATTTGAGGTTAGTGTTTTTTATTAGTAATTGAACATTTTCTTCAATTTTCCATGGATTTGCTGCTTGATTATTTTCTATCAATACAAAATTGGAAGATAATGCTTCAATTTAAAGCAAAAATTAATTTTACCTAGCCTTTATCTTTCTTTTTTTATCTTACAAAAGAAGCTTAAGATACTAGTTTACTACCTTGAGAGTTTAAATTTCTGTATTAATTTTATTAATTAAGGAATAAAGTTAAATAATGTCTTGCTCATGGGGTTTCTCAAGTTTTTTAAGTTTGTTAGGAAATTCAGTATTTCCCTATCCTAAACAGGAGTAGAGTTATCTTTTTGAATTCTTGGTTCTTGTTTGTTAATTGAGACTTAAGATTTATCTATTAGGCTAGAATTTAAGGTTTAGATTCCCGGGTTTTTTCAATTTTTTTTGTACAGGAAATATAATATAATTTTATAAACGTGTAAGCAATTAAAAGATAATTATTAAAGAAGATTAAATTGGTTAAGGAGGATACGGAGAAGTTTGAAAAGAAGAATGGAACTAATAAGAAGTAGCGATAAAAGAATTATTTAACGTAAATTTTAGTAATGAAACACATGGAGAATCCACTAGATAAGCTTAAATTATGTAAAACTTAAATCATGAAAATGTAATTAATCTTTATGAAGTTTTCTTAAGTTGTTACTGCTTAATACTTTAACTTGGAAAGTTTTCTGCTTGAGATATGAAAAATTGAGCAATGCACTAAAAAAATAATAGCTCTTCTATATTCATTGAGGATTTATATTAATTCTTCTTTTTAGAGAAAAAGGAATGAAAAATACATTTAAAATGCTTTAATTTATTTAAGATTGTAATACTTATAGCAATCTTTTAATACTCTTAGGGAAAATAGCTTACTTTAAATAATTGAAATATGTGTGTATCTTAGCTTTTATTATAAACTTATTGTATTAGATTCTAAATTAATTTTAGTTAAATCTCAATTACTCAATAAGCATCATAAGCTACTAAAAAATATTTAAGAATATACTTTATTTTTATGAATGATGAATGTTGACACTACTCAGAATCCACTCTCTTAATTAAAAAGGCTTCTTTAATGATAACCTAGAAAATAAATAGTGTATTATCATTCCATTCTATTATTAGGTTTCACAGTTTCAGAAATGAATGTAAGAGAAATATTTAGTTTTTGGGGTGATTAAAGCTTAAAAGGCATAAATGAAGATAAAAATATTCAAATGATTACAATTAAGAATTTTATTATCTATTTGAACCAATTGTGACTTCATATCTTTTCTTAAAATAAATGCTTATAAGGATAGTTAGTAGCTTAAGAAACATCATTTAGGAGATCTTTAATAGCCAAAATTTAAATAATTTAGTTATAAAACTTAGAATAATTTTAATTATGAAATATGCCTTTAGCATATAACAATACCAAGAAAGCTAATAGAAAAAGCCTTTTAATATATCTAAACTTAAATATTTTTATTTTAATTCTAAAATGTAAATAAGTGCTTTAGCTTCACTATTTATATATATTTTTATAACTTGGCTAAAATTAAAGGATTTCTGATTCATTTTGTTGTTATCCTCAGTTTAACTATTATTGAATATTCTAGTTTTAAAAGTAACTTTAGTTTTAACTAAAATTTTATTCTTCCTGTGGTCTTACTTCCTTTAATTATATTATTGCATCTAATAAAATCATAATAATTTACTCAATATTTGGGTCTCTCTTTTGGATTTTGATGTCAACATTTACAAATTAAATCCGAAAATAATTGAGGACAATCCTAAGGGATATCTTCTCTCCATCCCTATTGAACTTATAATATTACCACTTAATCTAGAGTTTCTTCCCAAGGAATCTTTCTCGAAGCTATTTCTCAAAACACCATCCCTAATGAATAAATATCTGATTATATACTATATCTAGGGTTTTTCTCTAATATCTCTGGAGCCTTAAATCCTAAAGTCCCCACTTATTCTTAATAACTTGATGTTTTAGATTCTCTCTTAATTCGTGAAAGACCAAAATCACTAATCATAGCTCTATTTTCTTGATCCAAAATAATGTTCTTACTTTTCAAATCTCTATCTAAAATATTTTTATTATGAAGATACTAAAGACCTTAAGCTATATCGTAAGCAATTTAAAGTCTTGTAGTTCAAGTAATTTCTTCTTTACTTTATAAAAATTAAAATAGAGAACATTTTCCCAGCTCAAGTATCAATGAATAAGGTGAAATACAAAATCCATATAGCTTTACTATGTTTTCATGATATAGCTCTGATAATAATTAAACTTCTCTTAAAAATTCTTCTTTAACTTACTAACTTAAACCTTATTAATATAATTCTTTTATAGCTACTCTTAGGCTAATATCATTTTTACTAAAATTCTACTTTTAAATACAGTTACCATTAAAGAACAGCTTTCGTAACATCTTTTTCCTTATTTTTGTGAATCTGAGATAAAATTATCAACAATTATTTAATTTATTATCCTTTTATATGGAACTCAAATTATTCTGCTTCAATTTTCTTAAGATACAATCTTGAGTTAAATAAGCAATTTAAATAAATGATATGTTCATATTATTTAATTGGATGGAATTTCATTTTTTCCTCTTGCTTAAGCTTTCTTCAAGTTTATTTTTGAAAGGCTTGCTGTAAAAGGTATATTATTTATGTTTCTGCTTAAATTCGTAGCCAAGTGATGCTAGTTTTTCCCTACTATTAAGTTATATAATTTTTATAGTTACTCTTCTTTAAAATTTTTTAACTTAATCTCTCCTTTTCAGTTTAACTAGATGCATTCGGTAGTTTTTGATTGTATTATATTATACTAATTTTTAAGTCACTTTTAGGTTTCCTGATTTTATGATTTATTTATTGAATATCTTTTCTTATATTATATCCATCTAGTGTGATTCAGAGACAGTTTAATCCTTTTATGATTGAATTATTTTAGCGTTCTTGAGTTAATTAGCTTTCAGAATAAAGATAGATAAGTATGCTCATTTCTATTTAAATTATTTATTAAATTTACTTCATAAAGCTTAGCCTTTTTCGAAATCTGAAGATCTTTTTTATATCTAACTTCATTTAATAAAATTAAAATATTACAGAATCAAATTTACTAGAAGCAATGAAAGCTAAACTTAAATTTAACTTTTTCTTCTTTGGATTTAATTATAAAAAATGGAGAGTTTTAGCATTAAAATTACTTCACTTATAAGCATCTCATTATAATCATATTATTCTTTTTTATATATCTTCTAAAATCCAATTTTTAGATTTAAAGCTTTAACTATTATTAAACCTTTCATAGTGCCTCTTAATGCTATCAACTAATTTCCTTATTATTTAACACTTAACTTTATAATTTTACTACCTTACCCCTCTTATTAAAAACTTGAAAGCATAATTTAAATCTTAGTTTAATTTCTATCTTTAGTATACTTTTAACTTTGTTAGAGAGTATTTAAGACTGCTTAGTTTGGAAAAATAACTTAATTAGATGTTCAAATTTCTCTCTTTTTCTTTAACCTTAGAATAAAGGAGATATTTTGGCCCTGTTTATTTAAAGTCTTTTAGTATATAATTAAAACTACCTTCACCTTTGAAGCGTTGATTTGCTTGATTTACAGCCTTTGCATATTTTATATAATTTAGACTCAAAAAAGTTAGTAAATATCGTCTTTAGGAAGAGCTTTTGAATGACTGAATCTGTTTATGACTGAAATAAATAATTTGAGATATGTAAGATAAGTAGATATTAAAGGAGACTATTCAACTTTAGTGTATATCAATAAAAGGAAAATAAGCTAAATTGTTAGCAATATATCTATATTATTTATCTAGTTAGTACTTTCTAATAATGCTAGCAAACAAATCAAACTATAAATAGAAATATGAAAAGAAAAAGGCTGTGAACCAAGATTAATCAGTTGGGAGGTTCTAAAAGCATCTTTATTAGCTATATAGAAAATGGTAAAAACAAATAAAGACTATTAATTATTAATTAAGCCTTTGTTCAGAACTATAAATTAAATTATAAAACTAGAGATTCAGATAAAATCCTTAGTAACTATTTGGTTCCTTAAAAAGGAAATATTAGAATAAAAGAAAAATTATAAGCTAAAAATATTATGTTAAGCCTTTAGTAATTAAGATAGCTCTTCGTTTATGTAAAAAAACACATATAGCTATATAACTATAAAGCTTAATTCTTTAAGTATAAAATATTTAATAAGCATCTAGAAATTATATAAACAAAAATACCAATCAAAAGTATATTCAGCAACTGAAAGACATTACAATAAAACTTATAATACAAATTATCTTCAGCTGCAGTTTATCTTAGATAGCTTTTAAGTCTTAATTGAAACATTTAGTTTTAAAATTATTTACTTAAACAAATAAAATTTAAATCTCTTAAAATGAATGACTTGTGATAGATGCTTAAATCTAATCTTCCTTTGGAAAAAGAAATACAAGAATTTAGATAGGAAATAGGATATTTTTGTAGATAGAAAACGACAGGATTCTATAAAAATAGAGAATATCACAAACCCCTCATAAAAAGGTAACAGTGGTATTTGTGGAACCACTAAAGATTTTTATCGTTTTTTTTTGCTGCGAAAGTTGCTAATAAAATTAGTGTTTATAATCAATCCCTAATATATTAAAGTTTCTAACCATAACCTTAAATAATGCCTAATACCTAGTAAAACATAATTAATGAAGCATTACCAAGCAATAAAAATATCTAATTAGATAAAACTCTAAGTTTTGTTAAAAAATAGATAGTTGGTTTAGGAGCGTATGGAGAAATTTGAAAAGGAGAGTGAAATAACAGAGAAGTAGCTATAAAAGAATTATTTAACCAAAATTTAAGTTAGAATGCCTTAAGAAGAATTCATTAAAGAAGTATAAATTATGTAAGGTTTAAATCATGAAAACATAGTAAAGCTATATGGATTTTGTATTTCTCCTTATTCATTGATACTTGAGCTGGGAAAATATTCTCTATTTGATCTTTTATAAAGTAACTAAGAAATTTTATGAAATACAAGATTTTAAATTGCTTACGATATAACTCAAGGTCTTTAGTATCTTCATAATAAAAATATTTTACATAGAGACTTAAAGAGTAAGAACATTATTTTGGATTAATAAAATAGAGCTATGATTTGTGATTTTGGTTTTTCATATCTTAAGAGAGAATCTAAAACATCAAGTTATTAAGAATAAGTGGGGACTTTAATATTTAAGGCTCCAGAGATATTAGAGAAAAATCCTAGATATAGTAAATAATCAGATATTTATTCATTAGGGATGGTGTTTTGAGAAATAGCTTCGAGAAAGATTCCTTGGGAAGAATATCTAGATGAAGTGGTAATAGTATTAGTTCAAAAGGGATAGAGATAAGAAATTCCTTAGGATTGTCCTCAATAATTTTCGGATTTAATTTGTAAATGTTGGCATCAAAATCCAAAAGAGAGACCAAATATTGAAGAAATAATAATTGAAATATTAGAGATGGCAATAAATAGTAATAGACCAATATTAAACTAATAATAAATTAAAGTAATTAATAATAAAGATTTTTCTAAAAGTGATAGAATTGGATAAGGAGCTTTTGGAATAGTTTGAAAAGGAAAATGGAACTAATAAGAAGTAGCTATAAAAGAATTATATTAATAAGGTTTTAAGTAAAGAAGCAACTCAAACTTTTCTATAAGAGTTTGAAATTTGTTCTAAACTAAAGAATTAAAATATAATAAAGCTTTATGGAATTTGTGTTTCTCCTTACTGTTTGATACTTGAGCTTGGAAAATGTTCTCTATTTGAATTTTTATAAAGTAAAGAAGAAATTACTTGAAATACTAGATTCTAAATAGCTTATGATATTACTTAAGGTCTTTAGTACTTACATAATAAAAACATTCTGCATAGAGATTTAAAAAAGTAAAAACGTTATTTTGAGTCAAGAAAATAGAGCTATGCTTTGTGATTTTGGCCTTTCATATATCAAGAATGAATAAAAATCTGTTACGTGATTAAAGATAAGTAGGAACTACAAAATATATGGCTCCAGAAATATTAGAGAAAAACCCTAGATATAGCAAAGAGTCAGACATATATTCACTAGGGATATTATTTTGAGAAATAGCTTCAAGAAAAATACCCTGAGAAAACATGTAAGAATAAAAGATAATAAAATAAGTAAAGTAAGGAGAAAGAGAAGATATTCCTGGGGTATGTCCATAATTATTTTCTAGATTAATTTAAAAACTGTTGGCATCAAATTCCAAAAGAGAGACCAAATATAGAAGAAAATTATAACTAAATTATAAGAGGCTAAAGGAAAATATAATGAAGAGCTAAAGACCTTTTTATGAGAATCAAAAAAAATTATAATCAAAATATTGTTACTTTAGAAAAATTAGGAAAAGGAACATTTGGAACTGTTTGAAAAGGAAAAAGAACTAATAAGATGTAGCTATAAAAGAATTATTTAACCAGAATTAAGTATAAAAGCATAGAAGAATTTTAAGAGAAGTTTAATTATTATCAGAGCTATATCATGAAAACATATTAAAGCTTTATGGATTCCGTCTTTCGCCTTATTCATTGATACTTGAGATGGGAAAATGTTCTCTTGTTGAATTTTTATAAAGTAACTAAGAAATTTTATGAAATACAAGATTTTAAATTGCTTACGATATAACTTAAGGTCTTTAGTATCTTCATAATAAAAATATTTTACATAGAGATTTAAAGAGTAAGAATGTTATTTTGGATTAATAAAATAGAGCTATGATTTGTGATTTTGGGTTTTTCATATCTTAAGAGAGAATCCAAAACATTAAACAACTAAGAATAAGTGGGGACTTTAAGATTTAAGGCTCCAGAGATATTAGAGAAAAACCCTAGATATAGTAAATAATCAGATATTTATTCATTAGGGATGGTGTTTTGAGAAATAGCTTCGAGAAAGATTCCTTGGGAAGAAACTCTAGATGAAGTGGTAATAGCAAAAGTTCAATAGGGATAGAGAGAAGATATTCCTTAGAATTGTCCAAAATGATTTTCGGGTTTAATTTGTAAATGTTGGCATCAAAATCCGAACGAGAGACCAAATATTGACAGAGTAATTGATTTAATAAATTTAAAAGAAAAAGTACTAGAAATTATTTTAAACAGCAATCAAGAAAAATAAAATTTAAGTTAGAACGAAAATTATCTTGAGATTATTCCTGAATAAAACATTTCAAATTTAATAATAGTCAAGTCAAGAATCAAAAAATTAAACTTTTTTAGCAAATTCTGGAAGCCAAAATTCTTGAGAACTTATTAACAACTTAGAATAAAGCACTTTTAATTTTTAAGCTAATTTGAATAAATAGATATTTACTAAAAATGTCTTTAATTAATTATAACTATTCTTTAAATACATTTTATTTTTTATTTCTATCATACTATTTACTTATTTAAGCTTTTATTTATATAATATCTTCTCTATTAACTGTAAATATTCGAACTATATTCTCTTAATTTTGTTTTGCTTAACTAAATTTTTTTTACTTCTTAGATATATATATAAATTTCTATCTTTAGTAATAACTTTAATATTTTTGTCTTTTATGCTATATTCTTATTTTTTTAACTTTTGCAAATATTAATATCTCTCTTAGAATTTTATTTTATTTTATTTTTAATATTTATTTATTTTTTTAGTAATAGAAAAATTAAGCAATAATTTTAGAAAAAAAAGGGAGAAATAAAGATGAGAATATAGCAAAAGTAATGAAAACGATGATATTAAGATGAGATTTAAATAACATTTACTATTTTCTATAATTGAAAGAACCAATCCTTGCAAATAAAGGTGTTAAAAGCTCTTTTAGTTTAAAATTTAACTAAATTTTTTATTTATTTTTTTATATTGAAGAACTCTTTTTATTAGGTTTAGAATGTCAAATACCCTATTAAATAAAAAACTATTTTAATATTATTTTATAATTATTTTCTATCTTTTAAGTCTTATTATCAACTTCTTATACTAGGAAATATATTAAAGAGTACGTTAAAAGATTTAGTTAATAATTTAAAACATTTAAGCTACATTTCTTACAAATTAAATTTTATAAATAAGATAATTTAATTGTTCTAATTTAAAAAGCTTTTATTAACTCTACTTACTTTAATATATTATTACTCTAAATTTAATATCCTTTAAAAGAATTTAAAGACTGTATTTTAGTTTTAAAGTAATTTACTTCTTAAATATTATACTTTATTTTAAATTTTAATCTCTATAAATGAAAATAAAGCAAGATATTTAATATTTTGATCTTAAATATTATTAAAATGCTTAATCAGTTTGAATGCACATAGCATGATAATTTAAAATTAATTAAATAATAAAAATGATTTATATAACATTTTTAAGATTACTTATATTTAAATAAAAATAATAATAAATAGAAAAATTTAAAATTAATGCTTATTAAGAGTATTATCTTCTCTCAAAATAGTTATAACTTATAATGAATCTATTTAAATTAACATTTCATAAAATAAATTCTTTACAAAGTTTTATTTATAAGTTATTAAGAGACTAAACCTTTTCTCTCTTCTTTAGATATCCTTTTTTAATTTAAATTTTATTATTAATTATAAAATAAAATGCTCCTAAGAAATAACTGATCTCTCCAACAAAACCTAATAATTAGCAAGACTTAAGTAATGATTTCTTCATGCTAAAATTGGACAATTAGAACTAACAAAAGAAGTTTAAGATTTAAAATAAAAAACTTAATCTTTTATGATAACTATCAACAAGTTGATCAATGAATAGAACCTAAATAAAAATTTAATATTAGTCTCTTCTAATATATGGAATCGTAATTAAATACTATTGAAAGGAGAATTATAAAACTTTTATCAGAAAATTAACTAATTCAGAGTTAAGAGAAAAACAGAATTCTTCTTCAGGTCTTTGCATATAAAGAAAACTTGAATGCTGACACTGCAAAAAATATAGACACAAGAAAAGAAATTGCAACATACTTTAATCAAAGTAAGACTTAAAAATAGAAAGATATATTTACAAATTATTTAGGAATTACTGCATACCAAACGGAAGACTAATTAGAGAAAAAATTTTAGTTCATATTTAGAAAGATCAAAGATTATGGAATCACTAAGAAAATCTGGGAAATGATAGTACAATTTTGATTTCTAATCCTTAGCTAGATGAAAAATTTAGGAAATAATAAGAATTTATAACCCAGAGAATTCAGAAGAATTCATCTATGAAATCTAATGAGAATAATAACCTTTAAAAACTCTAATTATTGGCATCCTAATAAAAAGTGTTGTCACTTTAATATTTTATTATTATTATATGATTATATAAAATGGCTTCTAAGAAATAACAGAACTTTGAACAAAACATTTAAACAGGGAAAATTCTCTAAAAAATAAAAAAAACGAAATAATTACAATGAGTGAAAGTGAGAAATATGATTGATATGACGAACATTAACCACTTGGAAATCCAGAATTAAAAAAGCTTCAGACACAAACTCAAATATAAATATTATCTAAGTCATAAAAAAAGTTTTTGTTTAAAAAATAGATACCTCACTGATAAAGTAGAAAAATTAGAAAAACTAATAACGTCTTTACTTGAGAAACAATATTAATAATCATAAGAAATAGGAAAACAAACTGGAACAAAGAATTCTTTAAATTTAATAATAAACTCAGGT